>CM033643.1:190951963-191278580 GCA_019512145.1 Engystomops pustulosus | reverse complement strand
AATAGAATGGGTAAAACATATAATAAATATTTTATATGTATCTATCCCTCTGACTGTATCTGTGTCTCTGTTTGTCTCTGTCTCTGACTGTCTCTGTTTGTCTCTGTATCTGACTGTCTCTGTCTCTGACTGTCTCTGCCTCTGACTGTCTCTGCCTCTGACTGTCTCTGCCTCTGACTGTCTCTGCCTCTGAGACTTTCTCTCCCTCTGTGACTTTCTCTCCCTCTGTGACTTTCTCTCCCTCTGTGACTGTCTCTGACTGTCTCTGTTACTGACCGTCTCTGTCTATCTGTCTCAATCATGGCTCAGCTTCTAACTGCTAACTGAAAATTTGGTGATTGTAAACATGACGGTGCAGATTCCTTCAGTGGACATACATACATGCATGCACACACACACACACTCAGATTTATATATGAGACTAGCTGTAGATCCCGGCGTTGCCCGGAATGGTAAATAACTGCTCTTAGCTATAACAAAATACAAATGGTTAACAATCTATGCATCTATCTCATTCTCCCTGCCTGTCTCTGTCTTTTACTCACTTACTCTCTCTGCTGTCTCACAGGTACTCTCCCTGTCTGTTTCTCACCCACACTCACTGGCTGTCTCTCACTCTCCCTGCATCTCTCTCTCTCTTTCACTCATTTACTCTTCCCGTCTTTTTATCACTCACACTCCCTGTCTGTCTCTCTGTCACTCACACTCTCTGTCTGTCTCTCTGTCACTCACACTCCCTGTCTGTCTCTCAATCACTCACTCTCCCTGCCTGTCTCTCTGTCTTCCACTCACTCACTCTTCCTGTCTGTCTCTCAGGTACTCTCCCTGTCTGTGTCTAACTCACACTCACTGGCTGTCTCTCTGTCTCTCACTCACTCTCTCTGCCTGTCTCTCAATCTTTCACTCATTTACTCTTCCTGTCTGTTTCTCACTCACACTCACTGTCTGTCTTTGTGTCATTCACACTCTGTCTGTCTCTATGTCACTCACACCCCTGCCTATCTTTCTGTCACTCACACTCCCTGTCTGTCTCTCTTTCACTCACACTCCCTGTCTGTCTTTGTGTCATTCACACTCTGTCTGTCTCTATGTCACTCACACCCCTGCATATCTTTCTGTCACTCACACTCCCTGTTTGTCTCTCTTTCACTCACACTCCCTGTCTGTCTCAATGTCACTCATCCTCCCTGTCTGTCTTTCTGTCACACACACTCTCAGTCTGTCTCTCTGTCATTCACTCTCCCTGTCTGTCTTTCTGTCACTCACTCTCCCTGTCTGTCTCTCTGTCTCTCACTCACTCACTCTCTCTGCTGTTGCTTTGTCTTCCACTCACTTACTCTTCCCGTCTGTCTCTCAGGTACTCTACCTGTCTGTTTTTCAATCACACTCAATGGCTGTCTGTCTCTCACTCACTCTTCCTGTCTGTCTGTCTGTCTCTCTTTCACTCATTTACTCTTCCTGTCTGTCTCTCACTCACTCTCCATGTATGTCTCTGTCATTCACACTCTGTCTCTCTGTCACTCACTCTCCCTGTCTGTCTCTCTGTCACTCACACTCCCTGTCTGTCTCTCTGTTACTCACTCTCCCTGTCTGCCTCTCTGTCACTCACACTCCCTGTCTGTCTCTCTGTCACTCACTCTCCCTGTCTGCCTCTCGCCTCTCTGTCACTCACACTCCCTGTCTGTCTCTCAGTCATTCACTCTCCCTGTCTGTCTCTCTGTCACTCACTCTCCATGTCTGTCTCTCTGTCACTTACCTTCCCTGTCTGTCTTTCTGTCACTCACACTTCCTGTCTGTCTCTCTGTTACTCACGCTCCCTGTCTGGCTCTCTGTCAATCACTCTCCCTGTCTGTCACTCTGCCTGTTGCTCTGTTTTTCTGTGTCCTCCTGTCTCTACCCATCTTACCTCACACATAAGCATCTTATACTCATTGCCTATAGTAATCAATCAAATTTCAGAGCTCATATGAATGAGCTGTGGAAGAATAGCAACCAATAACGACTCAGCTTCTAACTGCCACAGCAGCAGCAGCAGATAATGGGGCACATTTACTTTCCCGGTCCTGTGGAGTTCACAAAAGTGCATTGTCAGACGATAATGCACTGTTCCACGATTTACTAAGATTGTGCGGAATTCACTTTCTTCTTTCAGGTGCATGTAAGTGCTTGATCTTGCGTCACAGTTTGAAAGTTAAATCCCACGCTCAGTCCAAATCAGTCAATGAAAGCCAGCGCAGGCGTGCCACAATCCCATCACGTGTGACACAATCCCCAATTAAATACCTGTCTCAGCTGCACAAATCCTGAAAACATTGGAAAATACTACGAAAGTGCGATCTGCGGACCCTTAGTAAATAAGCCCCAATGGCTCCTGTATATGGTGATTAATAAGTGTGTTTTGGAAAGTGCTTGCCTCAAAACTGAGTCTGTGATATTCCCTGAGTCACAGAGAGCGACTGTGCAAAATTTGGTGATTGTAAACGCGACGGTGCAGATTCCTTTAGCGGACATACATACATTCACTCAGCTTTATATATTAGATGGCATTCACTAATCACTATTGCAGTTCAACATCCCCAGTGGGAGCAACCTTGAACCCTCACAGCACCCCTTCTGCCAGGCTATCGCCCACATACCTGGCTTCGCCACCTTACATGTACTCACGGCTACTGTAAAATCCTGAAACATTTCTGTCCTCTGGGAAAATACTTATCTTTTTTACATCACAAGCCCCATACTTTGTTACTACTACAATCTTTATCCATAAAATCATCATAAAAATTCCTGGCTACTCTGCTGAATTCCAGGAGTTTATTCCGATTAACCATGATATTGCCAGTGATATACAGACGTATTTACCTCCTCCGATGAAACTTCTCACCCTATGTTTTGACCACATTAACCAGTGGGCAGATCTAAGAAGTTTTGTAACTTAACAATATTTTTGGAAGCTGGATGTTCTGCCTTAATATCCCAATAGAACAAGCCTGAAAAGGGAAAAACCACAAGAGCAGCGAGCGACTGTAGCTGCACTGATTATAAGTCATCTGACAGATATAATTACATGAATTGCTCTCTGTACTTTAACTGTTACTCCTTTCAACAGTCCTGACCCTGCGTACAGAAAAAACACCCCCATTACCGCCAAAAATGGAATCTGTAACACAAGGCAGGCCAAGTTACAGCACAGCCCTGGGCTCGGCTCTGTGCCAGAGCTGTGTAAATTTTCGTGAGCTGCGGCTATTTTGCCAGAAGTCTGCAATGTGTCTGGACAAGAACGGAACCCTTTTGTGAGGCCAGCCCTGACCAACCAGGAAGTTCAATTGAAAAACACACACACACACATGCACTCACACACAGCCTGGCACACACAATAACCTTCTTGTTTTACCTTCCAGGATTGCGGGCTTTGGCTGTTTTGCATTACACATAGAATAAGAACCAAGGTTGGGAAAGGAAATAATTCACATCCATGCAGGCTCAGTAACTACAACTCATGTATTTAACCTCCTTGTGCAACTGACCTGTGGGTATTTACAGAAAAATGGAATTTATAGACAAAATATAAACATGCCAAAGTGTTCATGAGACGATGCATATCTTATGCACACTGTTTAATACAAATCCTATCAGGTGTCCTTATAACCATATATACAATAACTATCTTGTAATTCCCTTAATCTGACATGTGAAAAATTTTCAGATATACGGAAGATTCTGGAACTATGAATTTTGCATGGAAAATTTGTGTGTAGTAAGTAATCTGTAGAGCACCCTCTAAAGGTACATGCACAAGAGGTCATCTCCCTGCACTTCATGGGGGAGATTTATTATGTCTTCTCCATCAGTTTTCTAGTGAAGAAGGCACATTAAAGGGAACATGTCAGCAGAAATTGAGCTAATAAACCCCACATTGTCAAGTAGATTAATACCTTACGGTTCACAATTCTTTTGTGGTCCGCTGTGGTGGCATCATCTTAAAAAATTGACTTTGTAGTGAGATGTAAATTGGATTTATAAAGTCAAGGTGGCAAAGAGTTTTGCACTGAAATCAAGCTCTCCTTGCCATAGAATGCCTCCTCTGCTGTATGTGATGACCTAATGTCCAGTGTCTCACTATTTGTCTCTTGTCACTATTTGCCTCAATGACAGCAAAGGGGGCATTCTGAGGTCAGGAAAGGTTGACTTTAGTGCTGAAATCTCCGCCTCCTTGACTTCATACATCCAAATACATCTCACTTCATAGTTGATTTTTTCATATAATGCCCCCAAACTGGGGCATGAATGAAACCTGGTCTGGAAGGTGTTCAGCTGCTTGACAACATACTGCTGGTAGTTTAATAGGTCAATTTCTGCTGAGAGGTCCCTTTAATCTTCCCATCTTCTAGTTTCGGAGATTTTTCTGCCACACATGCCACCTTGGGCAGGTTGTGGGGAGAACAGGGCAGGCGGTGGGTGGGCAGGGGCATGAATGGCTCCCACATGGCTCGCCGTATTTACTATAGTCTCTTCCAAAAATACCAACAGAGACTAAAGTGGAAAGCTCTGCCAGGTTAAACCTGGTCTAAACCGGTCAGACCTGGCGGAGATTGAACCCGGATTTTATACATGGGTAGTTTAAAAATTGCATTTACTGTAATCTGCCACAGATTTTACACACTATTTTAGAAAAATTCACCTTTTTTCACAATTCATAATCACCTTGTAATTACACCATAGTGTCATAGTGTCTGCACAGGTAAAATGTGTGCCTCTGCCTGTGCTGCTACAACGGAACCCAAGAAGTGGAGACTGCTAATCAGATATAAGTGGGGTTGCTCGTCAAATATATTACAAGTGGGGGTGCTGGTTAGTAATAGTGTAAGGTATGGGGCTGCTGGTCAGATATATTAAAACCGGGAGATGCTGGTCAGTGATATTGTAAGTGGGGCTGCTGATCAGAGATATTGTAAGCGGGTGCTGTGGGTCATTGATATTGCAAGTGGGGATACTGGTCAGTGATATTATATGTGGGGGATAATTCTCAGAGATATTTGTAAGTGGGGGCTGCTGGTCAGTGATATTGTAAGTGCGGGTTGATGGTCAGAGATATTTGTAAGTGGGGGCTGCTGGTGTATAATGTTGTAAGTGGGGGCTGCTTGTCAGTGATATTTGTAAGTGGGGGCTGCTGGTCAGTGATATTGTAAGTGCGGGATGATCGTCAGAGATATTTGACAGTGGGGGATGCTGGTCCATAATGTTGCAAGTGGGAACTGCTGGTCAGTGATATTTGTAAGTGGGGGCTGCTAGTCAGTGATATTGTAAGTGAGGGCTGCTGGTCAGTGATATTGTAAGTGGCTGCTGCTGGTCAATGATATTGTAAGTGGCTGCTGCTGGTCAATGATATTATGATTGGAGGCTGCTGGTCAGTGCTATTATAACTGATCGATGCTGGTCAGTGCTATTGTAACTGGTGGCTACTGGTCAGTGCTAAGTAACTGGAGACTGTTGATTAATTAGTGCCATTATAACTTGTGGATGGTGGTGAGTGATATTATAACTGGTGGATGGTGGTCAGTGATATTATAACTGATCAACGCTGGTCAGTGATATTGTAACTGGTGGATGGTGGTCAGTGATATTGTAACTGGTGGATGGTGGTCAGGGAAATTGTAACTTGGGGACTGCTGCTGGTTAGAATACATATTATAAAGGGGCTGCTCAGTGTAATTTAAACTGGGAGCAGTTCGTCAGTATATTAATTGATAAAGGGGAGGGGCTACTAAACTCTTTATTAACAATAAGAGATGCTGCTTTATATTAATTAATAAGGGGTCTTCTATGATACATATTCATTAACCCTTTAAGGACCTAGGATATAAATGCAAAGGTAATTCCCGCCCCTGGATGTGCATTTACATCCTGCACTGCTGTCACAGATGACAGCTGCCAATGGTGACAGCACTACGGGAGCCCCATGTAACAGCTGAGAGCGCAATAGCCTTGATCCCGGCTGTTTAATCCTTTATGTGCCGCAGTCAAACATGACCGAGGCACCTATAGGACTTCCTCATATTACCCCCCACCAACCCACCCCCCTGCGCCAGGTACGGTGGGGGCGGGGGGGTTCTGACCATCTGAATAGCAACACTTGTGACAAGGACCCCAGAGCTGCTTTCAGCAGCACAATGACACAATGGCAGCACATATTAGGTATTTCCGAGTCCTATAGGTATTTATTTTGCTCATTAATGTACACTCAAAAAAAAAAAATGTAGATCTTTTTGATAATTTATTATCTATAAAAAAAACCCTGAAATATTACATGGTCATAAGTATTCAGTCCCTTTGCTCACTACTGAGTAGAAGTAGCTTATGAGCTAGTACAGCCATAAGCTAGAGCACATCCTCTCCAGTTCCCTCAGGTTGGATGGTGAACGTTGGTGGAAGCCATTTTCAAGTCTCTCCAGAGATGCTCAATTGGGTTTAGATCAGGATTCTGGCTGGGCCAGTCAGGAATGATCACAGAGTTGTTGCTGAAGCCTCAGGCCTGGACTGGCCCACAGGCAAACAGATCCCTGTTGGGCCCCTGAGCCCTCTTTGGGCTTCACCTTCTCAATCACATTGCAAGGCACCAATCACAGCTCATCTTCCAATGTTGTGTTGGCTTGCATTCCTGGTTCACATAGTTAAGAAGGCCAAACTTGGCCCTTCCAGGTTAATCTTTAACGAGGGCTACTGGATGTCTCTAATTTTTTGCTATCAGAATTGTGGTCTATCAAATAAAATACATCTCTGAATACATACATTAAACATTAAATAGGAGCAGTTTCTGTTCTGTGTGAATACCAGATGTGTGAAGAAGGCTTGTGAATAATTAGTTACATTTTGTTGATTGTGTTGACTCAAGTGTATACATTCTTTTTATATAAGATTGTGTGATTTCTGTATCATTTACCATAGAGGACAAAGGTTCCTTAATGCATACAATAAACGAGTTAGATGTTAGTAAAATAAAACGTAAATGGCATGTTGTGCACCCAAAATTACATACTGGGCAGTAAAAGACACAGAGCTGAAAAACCACAAACTAGTCCTAAAAAGCCAAAAGTGACGTTTACATGAGAGGTTGTGGCATGGATAATCCCCTAAATATATCATTCTTAAGTAGTTTCCTGGCCACATTTATTGACCTTCTTAATTCAGATTACTTAAATTGTCCTTTAATTTGAAATAGTATTAATATATGCAAGCTGGACTTTTTATGTGCAAAAAATAGCATAAAGTGTGTGGACATCGAGGCATCATATTCATATTTACAATATCTATTAAACCCCATTCCAAGATTAAGTATAATAAAGGTGATGCGGATCCAGACATCCACATCCTCATTCTCCACATACATAGAATAAGTCATTTCTACACACTCTAGTGACCATAGAGGCTATTCCTGAATTACATGGACAGTTATGGAAAACATGGAATGTTGTGTTGCGCTTCTCTATAGCAGCCACTAAAAGAGAAGCTTAGACACAATGGGACACATTTACTTACACGGTCTTGTCCCGATCCCGCGGTGCGTTGTGCGATGAGGATTCGGGTCTGCCGCGATTCACTAAGATTGTGCGCCCGAGTTCCTGCCTCCATCACTTCCCCGCTGAGGTCCGCCGGAGTTCACCTGCTTCTTCCTGGTGCATGTGAGTGCTTGATCTTGCGTCACAATTCCTTTTTTAAATTCTGCGGTTTGTCCGAATCCGTCGGGTTGTTCGATGGCCCGCCCCCCTCCCCTGATTTCTGTCGCGTGCAAGCCGGCACCAATGCGCGAAATTACGATCGCGTGCACCAAAATCCCGGGCAATTCAGCGCAAAATGGAAATCGTCGGGAAACCCGACGGAAATCCGTCCGACGGACCCTTAGTAAATGAGCCCCAATGTTAAATAGTCTGTTTCTACAGAGTTCCAGCTGTAGCACCCTGTGTAAAGGTCTCCTCTTCACCGCACTCATCCATCTTTCCAATTTTGTTTCATATGCATTGAACAGGCAGGGGAGGGAGGAGTATTGTGTGAAGTAAAGAAAGAATGCATTCAGGAAACTGAGACACAGGTACCCGGGCTGCTGCAGCAATCTTGAACATAAAGCAGAAAAAAAGAAGACACGCAGAGAGGACGGCAAGTAATAATGTCAGAAAGTTGTCCCATTGTAAAACCCCAAATTGGCTGCTCCCCTGAATACCACTTGGTGAGATGCATATAACCTCATAGGGAGTTAGATCCCAGTTAGATCGATGCCACCGTATACCAAAACAGCAACAAGTTTTTGGTGCCTAAGTGCAACCTGCTGTCTGTAACTCTGAACCACCAGCACACTGGCCAGAAAAGCATATGCATAAAAAAAACCCTGCAACAATGGCGCAAATAGACATTCACTATAGCAAGTTTCGTGAAAAAGGTTCCAATAAAAATGTATTCTTTAAAAAATGCATATAGCAATCAGCAATATTAAAATCAGCATAACGATCCTTCATCTAATACAAAATTTCATAATGAAGTGCCAATAGCATAACAAGATATATAGAGATAGGAGACTCCACATCTAGGTGTATACAAAGATAAATTATGTCATTATATCAAACAGTTATTCATACTTACTTCAAGATGGTAATAAATTCAGTACCATGTAGAATGCTGTGATGTTAATGTTTAGATGTTACATCAGTTGTAAGTGCCAGGAATGTGAAATCATAACAGTGATACCAAAATTAAGGCAATGGAACATGGCGCCCAAACAGGAAGCATGGAAATGGAACATGGCGCCCAAACAGGAAGTATGGCAATGGAACATGGCCTCCTAACAGGAAGTAGGGCAAGTGAGCATGGCCTCCATCAGCCAAGCCTACATTAAGGCAGCATCTGACTTGATGTAGGCTTGGTCTGAGCCACGAATGGACTTTGGGGTTACTGAGTAGCATTGAAACAACTTGAACTTGAGGTTTCAAATTAGAGGTCTGGTCTGTGTTCTGACTAGTTTTCGGTTTTGTTTTCTCATTAATCTAAGGGTCTGTTCGTGAGTCTAAATTCTTTTTACAGATCCCAAGTAAAATAAATTTTTGGATCATGTAAAACATCTAACTTATTTTTTCAAAAAGTGCACACACACTTATCCTCTGACACTTTAGTTCTGATGCTGCATAGTCCTTGTGGGATGTTTTGGGGTCTAATCATCCTGTGACTTAAGTCCTTGATTAGGTTTGCAGCCTAATCCTTTAGGCTTTATTGTTTTAGTATCAGCACAGTGCAGGCATTTTACAACTCTCTTGGTATGGTTGTTGGAAATATGTGCCAGCAACAACAACAACATTGATGGAAGTAGCATGAGCTAAAGGATGTTCTTTATAGGCTTGGGATGGTTAGCTTGAGTCATTTGCCAAATATGTCCTAGAGTCATTGGGAGTAGTGCAAAGCCAAACTTTGCGGGTTCTGGTCCACAGACCCAGACTTCAGTCAGAGGTCTGGATGTGGGTTCAGGGTATAACAGAAAACCAGCTTGTAGCTCATGACAACCACAACCATGTCCACTATGACATTGACCCCTCAGTACAAGAAGCATGGTCGGCCACATGCTCCAGCCCAACTATAGTCAAGAGAGAGAGAGGCTGCAGCTAGAGGGACAGTCAGGGACAGAGTTTGGCTGTAATCATTTAATAATTTCCCTTTTAGGGCATATAGATAAGTAGGTAGGTCGGGAGAGAAGGCTGTGATGGATGGAAAGCTAGAAATTTAAGATAACTGTCCGTTTTAGGGCAATGTGAAAAACTGAATACACACATGATAGATGATAGATAGATCGTAGTATTATAATTTATATGGTTGCAAAAAGACACATGTCCATCAAGCTCAACCAAGAAAGGGAAGGAAGGTTTGGATAAGGAAGGGGTTTAGAGGAAACAATTCTATATAACATAACCATCAATGTCATTTAGGTGTAAAAAGGCATCTAGACCCTTCTTGAAGCTCTCTGCTTTCCCTGCTGTGACCAGCGCCTGAGGCAGGCTATTCCACAGATTAACAGTTCTCATAGTATAAAAGCTCTGTTACCCCTGGTGATAAAACCTTGTTTTCTCCAGATGCAGACAGTGCCCCCTCTTCTTTTGATTATATTTAACCTGGAACAACTTATCACCATATTTTTATATGGACCATTCATGTATTCGTATAAATTAATCATGTCCCCTCGTAGTCGTCTCTTTTCCAGACTAAATAAATCTATTTGTTTTAATCTTACCTTATAACTGAGACCCTCCATACCCATTATCATTTTTTTGGCTCTCTGCAATACACTCTCCAGCTCCAGGGCATCCTTTTTATGGACCAGTGCCCAAAACTGGGCGGTATACTCCAGGTGAGGCCGAACCAGTGCCTTGTACAGGGGTAATATTATATCCCTATCCCGAAAGTCCATACCCCTCATCATTTTTGTGGCTCTTCCTTGTACCCTTTTCAGCTCCAGGGTATGTTTTTTATGGACTGGTGCCCAGAACTGGACGGCATATTCCAGGTGAGGCTGAACCAATGCCAAGATAGATAGATAGATAGATAGATAGATAGATATGGAGGAAACATGCTATTCAGACATTAGAATGAGAAGTATTCCGATAATGAAGCAGGTAAGCAGAGTTACAGTGTGAACATTTCCAAGCTCAAAGGTCTCCTTCTTAACCTGCTGACTGCTAACAACTTAAGATGCATTTGTTTCCTTCTGGGTAATTTTTAAAATGTAGAATTTACCTTAGAATTGTTAATCTGACTTAGAAATATGTTGGCATTTTGTCAAAAGTACAAAACATTTTTTTATCATTTCACAGAGTCTAATATCTGGTACTGCACTTGCAGCATGTATTTTCATCATTATTGATTCTTTTCTGTGTTTCTGGTAACCTTCTTAAGACCTTAATACACTTGAGTCATGTTCCCGCTTTTCTTTCTTTTTGTCTGTAGCTTACCTGTGTTCTTAACTAGTTTCATCCAGTGTTTTTGTTTTCAGTAGATACACTTTGATTGTCTTTTCAAAGAGATCTGAACATCCTATCTACAACTTTACAAAAGACTAAGGCCAGCTTCTCATCGCTGTGTTTAGTCTGAGAAATAAGGGCAGGCATACATCAATTGTGGCGCAGGAAGCGTGCTATAATTTTCTGTGGGATGTAAGTTTGTGGTGAAAGGGATTAACGATTTGGCGCGTAAAAATGGTGTCATCTAACTCTCCATTAATGAAGGTGAAATAGAACCTATTTGCTGCTGTAAGTTTGCACTTAAAATTGCGCCAAAAAATGTGTTGGTAAACTAGAAGCGGCGGAATAGTGCCACTCGTGAGTGTCAGAAAATCGCAAATGTTGTGGGGTCACAGTTCATAAATAAGTCGCAACAGGCGCAGCAAGGAAAAGAAAAAATCTGCTGGTTTTCCATCTAAAAGTCAACAGTAAATGCCCCCACTGTGTCCACATGTTGACCATATTTCCAAAACCTCAGGGCTCATTCAGATAGGCGTGTTCATTGCGAGTCCACAAAAAATATTTATGCGTATGTCATTCACTTTTTTTCAAGACGTCATACGGGTGTCATCCTGCCTGTTGGATCCATTGACTTCTATAGATGTCTGTGCTCCGCATGTGAGAAAAAACATAGTGCAAGCTGCAATTTTTTTACACAGTCTGCACATCTGTAAAAAAATAACAGACATGTAAACAGACTCATGGGTCAGTATGCTATCAGCAAAAAAACAATGGATAGCATACTGTGGTTAAAACTGTTAGTCATTGCCTATTCCTGCTAAAACATGGACAGGACAGTAGTCCCATAGGAACTATGATAGAAACGTACAATGTAAAGGACTTAAATTAAAAACAGATTCTACAGTTAGGTTATTAAATTAAATTCCCCAAAATGTCTTTGATCGTTAAAAAACACAGTCCACAACCTTTTATGGATAACGGTCATTGGCCGAGCCCTTTCCACGAGATGCCACGTGATGATATAGATTGTCCTAATCAGCAACCCGTTGATCGTCTTCAGGATTTTGCTGGCAATGTTAGTGTGCCAACACGATTCACAGCAGGAGATCAGCTGTTCTATACAGCTTGGACTCAGCTGCATCTGCCCGGCAGGGAGATCGCTCCTTGTTGGGCAGTTAAACCCCTTAACTGTCGAGATTGAGTATGATCGCGGGGGCTAAGGAGAGAGACAGGGTTCCCTCTGTCACTCCATCAGCCCCCCGCAGTGTGATCTCAGGGCGCAGGGGGATTTTAATGTCAGCCGGGGGTCTGACTGGGTCTAATAGACATGATGTCAGTAAATCAAGGGATCAAGGTATCTCCAATGTAAGACCCCTGGTGGGACAGTAAAAAAGTTAAATAAAGTAAAAATAAATAAATAATTTAAAAAAAACACACAAAAAACACCCATTTTCGTACATATTATGAATAAAATAACCCCTTCACAGACAATAAATTGGTATTGTCCCATCTGTAGCAACCTTGGTCTATTACTTTATTATACTTGTATTGTCAGAGGAATAAAAACATAACAAACTAATTTAAAATTGCAATTTAAGTGCTTCTTGTCTTCCAAAAAGATATAATACAAAGTTATCGAAAAGTCAGATGTAGTGCCCTATAAAAGCACCTATCTAACCCTTACCCTTCCACAATAAACCAACCCCAAAAACCATCTTTTGATTGAGGAATAAAAAAGTTATAGCTCTCTCCGAATATGGCAACACTTTTTCCTTAAAAAGGAGTTTTTATTTTCTAAAGTATTAAAACATAAGAAAACCTGTACATGTTTGGTATCTCCTTAATCATACTGATCTATAGAATCATTGTACAATGTTTATTATACTGTACGCAAATTGTGTAATGTGTAAATGTTTTAATAAAACAACTGTTTTATTCTGTATGGTTAGAGGAAAGAGTTAATAAATTTTAATCATCATGCTATTTTTACCATAAAAATTAACCCATTTGAAAATACAAATCTTACTGCAAAAACAAGCCCCCATATGCCCATGTCATTTAAGAAATAAAAAAGTTATATCTTTTGGAAATTGAGCAGGAAAAAAGGTAAAACAGGCCTGAAGGCCATTTTAGGCCGTGGCCTTAAGGTGTTAACAACTATAATCAGTGTGGTAGATGATTTCCCCGTATTTGGAAGGTTTTTTTTTGTTTCTCAGTAGATTGCAGGGATATAGAATTATGCCACTAGAATGTACAATTTGTATCAGAGAAAATAAGCCCTCATGCAGCTCTACAAATGGAAAAAGTTAAAAATTGTGGCCTTTGAAAGTTGGGGAGTAAAAAACAGAGATACAAAGATAGGATTTTCAGTGCATGCATACACAATGCTAAGTAAAATGCAGGGTATTTAAGCGCCACTGCTGGCTTTTAAAGGATAACACCCACGTTTGGTGCAAGCAGGGCCACCTTTAGGGGGGGTTTAGTGTGACTGTGTTCAGGGGGCCCTGAGTAGGATAATGGGTCCCAGGTCACATAAAACCCTCCTCCCTTTCCAGGTGAAGGGAACTCACTGAGCAAACAGGGCCTGATCATCATTATGAGGGGCAGGGTGCAAAAAATGTATCACTCAGGGGCCCCAAACCTCCTAGTGATGGCCCTGAGTGCCAACAGTGCCAACAGTGGTCCCAGGTGTTACTGGTTGGAGTGTTCTGTTTGGATTTGTGAAACTTGAAAGAGCCCCCTCATCTCTAATAGTGATGGAAAATGTAAAAATGGCAGGGCCACAATCTTAATTCTCCAAAAAGCTTGTTTATATAAGCATAACAATTGCTCTCAGGCATTTTGGGAGCTGTGGTCTCGCATTTGGTATCTAAAATGCTTCCATTTTACTAACCATGGCTCTTATCACCATCCCTCTTTCCTAGCAAATCACGTGACCAGTTCACTGCCCATAACGGTAGTCTGAACGAGCCCTTATACTACACCAGATTAATCATCCAGAATCAGACACAGGGATTTATCTGGAGCAGCTGAGATCTGTCTAGTTTTACTCTGCACTGGTGTAGAGACCAACACATTAATAAATCTCTCCTATTTTTTTGTAGCATATATCTGGTCGTCATTGAAAAATTTTTGATTCAGATTCTATCTGATAATATCTGAATAAACATGTTCGGTTTTACTGCATCAGGAAAATATGCAAAATGCTCCCAGTATTCAGTAATAAATAATTAAGGTCGGAATTATGAGAAAAAACACAATCACCAATCTTTAACATTGTATTTACAGTTCAGGCGAATAATGTGCATAATTTATGCGCCGGGTAAAATTTACATAAAATTGCATTTAAATTGTATATATTATATTAACAAGGGGAGAAGAAGGAAGGAGCTGGTGACCTTTTGTGAAAAGCGAGTGACATTAATATAGTTACATTGTGTGTTTTATTAAACAAACAGTTACAGTCATCTAATGTACAGACCTTCCTGTGAAAAGAGGCGAGGAACAAAGAGATAAGCTAAAGTTCACTTGAGGAAAATCTATTTCCCTACATACAGTAACAGGTGGCTAAATACATTAGCTTTCTCTCTACTCTGTGATGTACCGGTACAAGGCCGAGACACACAAATTCTGCGTACGTTTTTGAGGACTTGTGAAGTAAGGGACATGATCTGTGTCAATTCTGTATCCTAGAGATATAAAAGATCTCACGTGGCACCACCACAGGTATGTGAAAAGGGTAGCTGAGACGATGTATGACAAAAGGTATAGGGCTGCACTGTATCCTGTGACCATTAGTGGTTGGCTGGCGATATTGCATATGAGTTAAGAAAATTGGATAGCATAGTTTTTTTGTGTACGCGCTGCCTCATAGACTTGAGAAAGCATGTATTCAAATGAAACACAACTTTATTATGCGGACTACGCGTTTTGAGGACAAACCGTCCTCATCAGGTCCAATTAATAACATTATAAAAAATACAGAAAAGAAAAAAATATATATACATTTAAAAAAAAAATAATAATATCTATATCCTTCTGTAGGAAGTGCACAGGCCTTTGCTGTGAATGACTTCAGTACTTTTGCTGAAGCATAGGACATCACTAGTCTCTCACACGGCTCCTCTGTGATTTTGGTAGACTCTTCTTCCAGTCTCTACCACAGTTCTGTAACTATTGTGGTTTTCTTGTCCATAACTTTGTCACCAAGGATTTTTAGAGGTTTTCTGTTGGGTTTAGACTGGGACTGGATTGGCCATTTCATTGTTTCAATGTTTTTTGTTTCAGCTGCTTTACCCATTTTACTGTGTCACATGGGTTTTGTCCTGCATGAAAATTGCTGGCTGATTGAGTGAAGAACGTGTTGTAGAAGAAGTTTCTGATAGAAAAGAGCTATTACTCTGGCATGTTGCTGTATCAGCGATCATATTCCCGCTGAAGAAAACATTCCCCAAACCATGACACTTCTTCCACCAACTTTCACAGAATTTTTCACACACTTTGGGTTAAGTCTTTCCCCAGTTTTTCGACCAGCATAATGGCCCATAACTACGCACAGTTTGCCTCACTCCTCATCCCTCTCCTCTCCATAGCGTGACGTGCTGCTGGGCCATCCTTCGGCAAAGGAAAGAGCATGCTCTATCTTTTTGTCCACAACTGACATGGTATGGGGATACACGTGTGTGCTCGGTATATCATGCCATGCACAATGCACTTGCATAAAGCTAGCATACAGCCGCCATATATGGTCGTGTGCAATGGGCCTTAGGGTTATTTTCGATTGGCTGAATAGTTGCCCAATAATGTGCAATGATCACAAATACAACATGTTCCTTAAAAGTACAGTAAACTTAGAAATAAAAGCTAAAAGTAAATAAGAAATATAGTTGACCTCTCTGTTCAGTAGTCTGTAAAATGTCCTACCAATTTGACATGCTTTGTGCAGCACTGTGTAATCTGTGTGCACTATATAAATAAGAATTATTATTATTATTATTACATTGTCCTGTCCCAGACTTGTAGAAATCCTCCAGGCTACACCTTTCAGATACCTGGTCAATTCAGGATATGCATATCATTTTTTTAAACCTAGTCCTTAGAAGTTGTTAAAACTATGTAAAAACTCATGTTAATAATGAACAGAAATGAAGCCAAAAGCCCTACATGATTCAGTAGATTGTAGAACCACCATTAAAGCAATTACAACATGGGACTTTATCTCTCACAATGTTCTAGAGGAATTTTGGCCAACTCTCCTTTGCTTCAGTTCCACGAGGTTTGTGGGTGTATGCACAGCTCTGCAACATAGCATTTCAATTGTGTTGATGCCTAGACTGCGACTACACAATTGCAATAGCTGGATTTTTTCCTTTCCTAGCTATTGAGTTGTAGAAATGCTTGGGAACATTGTCCTGTTGAATGCCCCAGTTTTAGCCAAGCTCTTGCCTTTGTATAGATGGCTTCACATGTTATCTAGAAAAATTGGACATTTCATGGTTAACTAAATGACTGCAAAATACCAAAACACTCAAATCGTTACCGATTGACCACTATGCTTCACAGTTGGTTTAAGTAATTGCACTGATAAAGTGGATTTGGTTTTCACTAAACATAGTGATATGCATTAGCACCAAACACTGTCATGAACTTGAACATTTAACATGCTAAGTGAGCTCTGTAATGTCAAATTCTCGGATCATTGCACGGTCTGACATGGTGGGTCTTGGACATTCATTTTGGAGAAAATCATCAACTTTTTCTACATGTGAAGAACTAGCTAGAAACAATCAGTTCTCTGCAAAGCTACAACGTCACCCCCTTCCACAGGTCTTTCTGCTGCAGAACCCAACTTTTTTGAACTGCTGCAGTCATAATCAATGAAAACAATCCATAAACATGCCATGTGTAGTAGAATATGTCCACAATCTAAAGAATTGGAATTTATAGATGAAAATGGGTAGAAAGCGGAAATGTGATATCAGGACAAAGCAAGCTTGCTATGATAAAACACATAAGTAAAAAGTAAAAGTAATAAATTAACCAGCTGAAAAAAAAAACATTGAAATGTTACAAACACAAGCTATGGAAAAATGGAGCCATCTAAGCATGCTATAGTTTTTGAAGCACCAACTCGGAACATCATTATGTAGAGCTCCGGAGATAATTAGTAGGTGTCATTCCTGTGACTTGCTAATTATCTCCTTTCTGAAGTTGGCGCAGTATGAAACAGACATGGCTCTTACTCATTGCACACTGTGGATTTATTTTTCCAGCCAATAACACATTTACAAACAATCTTGTGTGCAAAAATAATAAAATATATACCGGTATATACTACAAAAGAGAATGTAGCTGCTTTGTTCAACTTCTTCACTCAATGTGGGACCGGCCCACTAGAGTACTGGAAGTGGACCTTGGCCTGACCCAATACTAGGGTGCAGAAGAAGACAAGCCACTTTGGAGACTACTAGGGTCTATTTCATAGGAGTTGATGGATTGTGCCCAATCAGGAATTTTTTATCAATGTGCACCAATAGTCTGATCATTGGAGGCTGTAGCTGCCGAAACATGCTCTAATACACAGATACATGTATCTAATACACAGCAATGCTTGCTTTAATGCAAAATGATAGGCAAGAAGTCTAGACTGACGTCCGTGTACTCTGATCAATAACGCAGGCAGAATGGGTTCCACACGGAGGTTTTTAATAAAGCCATTGTTGAGTTCATGATCACCTTTACTTTTTAATACCACATTGAATAAAAGTAATTTTTTCTAAAGTTGACCAAAAAGATTTAATCTTTCTTCAACACAATATATAGCCTTGGCAGCAATATACGGCTAACCGGTGTGTAAATCAATCATTGCTCGAAGACGTTTTTCAGTCTAAAAATCAATAGAGTCCAGTTATGTTCTCTGTCTAAGGGGCAGATCAGGTTGATGCAAATGAGTTCCTATCTATTTGAATGAGAGCTTAGCTGCAGTGTCCTGGTTCAGTCACTAAGCTGAAAATGGAGCTGTCCTCTGTTCCCTTCTCTGAGCATTAGCTGCTGAGAACAGCCTTTCTGTGGGGGTGCTGGGCTTTGGACCCCTATCACTCACTATATTCAGAACCTTTTCTATTGATTTCCAAACAAGAAATCTTTTAATTGAGATTACATACTCACAAACATAGATTGGGTAAGTGAAACATCAAAATGGGAGAGAGGATGTACATCAGGGGGTTCCCCTTTAAAAAAGCGTTGGCCATTTTGGGCTAAAAGAGCTTCATCCGGCTTTCATAGGCATGGATATGTTATTAATATTTATAGCTTGGAAATTTTGGACCATTTGTCCACAATCCACTCATATTAAAATAAAAAAAAAATTGTCAGACCGGTGGGAGTTTATTATGCCTTTGTTTACCAAATAACTGGCATAATTCTCTATGGCACAGAAGGCATGTAATAAGCCCCTTCCCTACTAGTTGTTCTGCCACTCTGCTCTTGCACACCACCTGCAGAGAGCAGCATAGGAAGGAGGTGGACAGGGGTATGAAACCTCCGGCCCACCATATGTACCACAGTCTCTGCTCTTATAGCTACTGCACAACAAAGCCAGGTCAGACCTGGTCTAAACAGGTCCGAACTTGCAGAGAAGGGTTCTGGATCTGCCAAGAGACTGGAGCCAGTACATCGGGCCACCTCACTATGGCCAGAACCCTTCCGGGTATTCCATGAATATGAGCATCTGCTACAAATACCCATAATGCTATAAATAAGTGAATACAACAAAACTCAATAGGGCACATTTACTAAGGGTCTGAATGCTGTATTTTCATCGGGTTTCGCAAGTTTTTTCAGTTTTGCCCTGGTTTTTGGCACCGGCTTGCATGCGACACAAATCGGGGGGTATGGACGTCGGACAAACCAACTGATTCGAACAAACTGCGGAATTTAAAAAGCAAATTATGTCGCAAGATCAGCACTCACATGCACCAGGAAAAAGTAGGTGAACTCCGCCAGACCTCAGCGGGGGGAGCGACAGATGCAGGAAATTGGACGCACGATCTTAGTGAATCCCGGCAGCACTGAATCCTCGTCGGACAATGCATGGCAGGGATCATGACGGGATGGGTAAGTAAATGTGCCCCATAGCCATTAATCACAAAATGGAGCTTAAATAGTTTGTTTTTATGATTCACAAAATTTTATTGGTTTGAGTTATCTCCAAGATGGCCACCACTGAAAAGTCCCATGATTCTTTAGTTCTCAGTAACTCCTCCTCCCTCTTATACTCTGCTCCCAGTGATGATGTAACAGACTGTCCTGCTCTGTTACCATAGTAATGGTGTGTAACTGCCATCACTGCCCATTACCTCACTGAGTTGATGTCTCACCACAACACTGGCCATACTGGATGCACTGCAACCAACCGACTACAGCCAAACATAGTGGTGATCACATGACTTCCACAGGCTGGAGCAGGACATGTGATCTGGACATGTGACCAGCGGCCATCTTCTGTCCTGTGTCTGCTCATCGAGTGCAATATAAACAGACTGATTAAAGTGCCAGTAGCATTTTAATTCTTCATAATAGTGTATGTCCACAACATTTTTCTGCCAAGGGGAGCAACATTGTAAGTAAAGACTAATTACACATTAGCTTTTATTTTAATTACTCATTTGAATATGAATTATGCTTATTCCTGGAATACCCCTTTAAGCAATACTAGTGTGTCTTTCACTGGGTTTGCCAAACCTTAAGACTGGCTCACAAAGCCCCAGTCTTAATACATTTACTAAGGGTCCGTCGGGGGCATTTACTTCAGCTTTCCCAACAATTTCCAGCGTGCACACGACAATAATCTGGGGGGTGGGGGGGTCCGCAGAATTTAAAAACGCGATTGTGTCGCAAGATCAAGCACTCACATGCACCGGGAAGAAGCAGGTGAACTCCGACTGACCTCGACGGGGAAGCGGCGGATGCAGGAACTCGGGCGCACGAGCTTTATGAATCGCGCGGACCCGAATCCTCATCGCACAACGCACTGTGGGATTGCGACAGGACTGGGTAAGTAAATCTGCCTCATTGTCCCTAATATCCTTAGTACATATCATAATCATTTTGCACAAGCCCACTAACCACTCCACAGTGACCTCAATCTAGTGGGTCCCTATATGTGTAATGTAGCACCCACAGGAAGTGTGGCCACAAAGTCAAACAGCACTGTTGGTACCACACCCCAGGATCCTAACATCCAACAAGCATAATATTTCCTCTTTGTTTGTTTAGCTGCAATGGAAAGTGTTCAGTAATAGGAATTATTGTACATATTTACAATCCTATTGCTATAAAACATCGACCTTCCACCAGCTAAGTAAAACAAATCTCAAGTGTTTGCAGCGAGTCTGCCCACATTTGGATGCAATTGAGATGCATAATTACCCGTAAGGTAAAAAAAAAAAAATTGGTTGGTCTCCTATTGAACTTTCTTTGATAAATGGGGCTTGTACATGAAGATCTTGAAGCAATTCACGGGCAAGTTAAACATGATCGTTATTTGCTAATCACAACTGGTAAACATTAAGTGCGAGCTGACAGATAAAAGGCGAGACTATCATAGGACTATTTTACCTTCCAGGCTGCATGACTAACAGATGTGGCAAACTGACATGGCCTTAGGTCTCATGCACGAAGCTTGGATCCTGTACAGAGGTAGAAAAAGTTCACAAGTATAGGAAATCACAAGGAGGTACAGAGGGGCCCCTGGATGTGTGAGGTGCCATATTACAGCTCCATACTGCCATGTGGTCATGTCCATGAGCCTATAGTCTAATATATAGAACCTAACCTAGGGATACGATAATACACTTTAATGTATAGTAAGTAATTAAGTCTATGACATACAAAGGGGTCTTCCCATATCAGCAAATAAATGTTATTGTTTGTATAGTAAAAAGTTATACAATTTTTCAATATACTTTCTGTATGAATTACTCAGTTTTCTAGATCTCCGCTTGCTGTCATTCTGTAGAAAGCTTCTATGTTTATTTGCAGTGGACAAAAATCTGACCATGGTCACACAGGTGCCCGGCTCTTTATGACACAAAATAATAATAATAATAATAATAACAACAACACAGATCTGATTACTCTCTATGATATAACGAGCCGTGCACCTGTATGACCATGGTCAGATTCTGTCCACTGGAAGTAAACATAGAAGCTTTCTATGGAATGACAGCAAGCAGAGATCTAGAAAATCGTGAGGAATTGCTACAGAAAGTATACTGTAATTTTTTCATCATGCAAACAATAACATTCATTTCCCGAAATGAGTAAGCCCCTTTAATTTAACCCCTTACCGATATATGACGTAATACTATGTATTTGGGGCGTACAGTGAAATCCGTACAATTCAAGCCCACAACAGTAAGGCACAAATAAGTTTTTTACCAATTTCACTGCATTTGGAATTTTTTTACCACTTCCCAGTACACGGCATGGAATATTAAAAACCACCATTTTGAAGTGTCATTTTTTACGCAGAAAATAAGCCATAACACATGGAAAAATAAAAAAGTTATAGATTTGTGAAGGTGGGGAGTGAAAAATGAAAACGCAAAAACCGAAAAAGGGCAAAGGCGGGAAGGGGCTAATAATATATTAATTGTGCTTTTCTCTCACTTATGAACATTTTGCATACGCTCTTCATGGGGTTAATGTTATTGCGGAATTTCAGGTTGGACATTTTTTATTTCATGTAGACATACATTACTCCTATCCAGGTAATTTACATGAGTTTCCTTTGTTATTACTCACTTGAAGTGTCCACGCGTCTGGAACGTTAATGAATCCTATAAAAATATACCATTCTGCTCTCCGCCACCCAGATGCTCTCATATCTCCAAGACCTTTGTGTGTGTGGTTTTTTTTTCTCCTTTTTATTGCAGGGCATTAGAGCTCCATAATCTATTTTTCAGATGATCGCTACAATGTACTCATTATTTTCTTGCATCAAACATGATTACTTATTTATTATATATTTTTTTTTTATTCAATTTAAATTACGGATACAAATTAAACCACATGTTCTTGAGTCTCACATAATGTTTCATAATAATAGTATTTTTTTTTTAACTTTTTTTTATTTAATAAACCGAGGCACATTTCTTCATAACGAAGACACATAAGTAGATGTTATTTGTATTTTTATTGTATGTATTCTTTATGTGTTTCCATATGTTGCTGAAATGACAAATAATTTCCTCTTTGAGGATCAATAATGTTTTATCTATCAATCCAGATCATCGATTTAAATATGCAAATATTACAATTTATAAAAATAAATAGGCAAAACGAAATAACGAAAATTATATTTTTTTTCAATTTTTTTTTTTTTATTGCAACACAGAAAATCTGTACAGTCTTTCTTTTATTCTCCCAATATATAAGTGGCCTAACAGCCGCAGGGCATACTTAGCACAATAATTTAATATTGAGTCTCTGGCACTGAAAATAGCCAAATGTCCAGAAACCCAGGGCAGCTGTGCTTATTTAAAGGATTTGCAAAAGACAGTCAAGCTTTCACCATGAGAATTGGGGGGGGGGGGGGTGTTGGGGGTAATCTCTTTCATCATTATGCAATAGGAAAGAGTTAAAAAGACTTTTTTTTCCCCCCGTAACCCTTTAACATTGATGTGAGTGACAAAAGTGCCACAAGCGATGATATCACAATGAGGGATGAAGTTTGTCCTCCTCTGCTATCTTTCACTCCACTGGGTTCGTCTTCACAGACAAATTGATTTGCAAAGGTTGAGGCTGGCAGCTCCGCTCGCTTTGCATAAAAAACCTCTCCCTTGTTACACCATAAAAAGTAGCCTGGCAAACAACAGCAACACAGCGGGAAACGGCCGGTTCAAAGTCCAAACTCCACACCCCCTCACCCCAGTCTGGTTTGAAAGGTCACGGAGTGTCTGGGAAAATAGTCTCAGGATACAATCCTTTATTAAAGGTCACTATTTTTCAACGGCCCTTAACACACACTCACACACAATCTAAAGCCTGGAAAAAAAATTGTGAGTCTCCGCACAAGGATCGCATTTAGAATTTATATCTAGTGATCAGCAAAATCACATCCACGCCGCTACTTTACCATAGGTCGCACCAGACTTGACTTTTTGTATTAACATTTACAGAACTAAAACCAATAATCCCTTTCCTTGGAAATTAATCAGACAAAATGAGGATGTTTAGCACTTGGTAAAGTCTATTTGAGCCCTCGGTAGTAATACTATTAAAATTAGCAAATGTTTCAAATTTAGTTCAGTTCAGCATCAGTTGTAGAAAAATATTTTCTCATTATAAATGTTTTTGGATTTCTTATGGGACAAGAGCTGTGCCTAAAATGGAATATATTGACTAAAATTGTCTAAACTTGTCTAAACTTTCACACTGTCAGTATTTGATCCGTATTTAAAGTAAGACTGTAATGGGCCCAGGGCTGTATGAGTATTATAGCCCCTTCCTTATTATAATTAATATAATCACTTCCTACTTCTGTTACAGATGGTCCCCTACTTAAGGACACCCGACGTACAGACGATCCATAGTTAAAGATTGACCCCTCTGCCCACTGTGACCTCTGGTGAAGCTCTCTGGATGTTACTATAGTTCCAGGTTGCAATGATCAGCTGTAAGGTGTCTGTAATGAAGTTTATTGATAATCCTTGGTCCCATTACAGCAAAAAATTTGTCACTGGGGCAAACATTTTGTCTGGATCTACAATTATACAATATACAGTTTCCATTTACATCCAAATTCAACTTAAGAACAAAACCTACGAAACCTATCTTGTACGTAACCCGGGGAATGCCTGTACTAGGATCAAGCTTCTTGGGGAATGGAGGATGTGTCCATTCTTCCTGTTTTCAATATGCAGTTTTAGGACCTTCAGAGGCCTTTGAAAGGTCCTGAAATAGCTCCCGTGTACACATATAACAAGGATTTCATGGCTTAAAGGGGTTGTCCACTTTCAGCAAATATTTGATGTGGTTTGTGTAAGGAAAAGTTATACAATTTTTGAATATACTTTCTGTATCAATTCCTCACCATTTTCTAGATCTCTGCTTGCTGTCATTCTATAGAAAGCTTCTATGTTTCATAGATAATGGCTCATGCACTTGCATGTCCATCACATCAGCATGGGAAGATTATATCCACTGGAAGTAAATGCAGAAGCTTTCTATAGAAGTACAGCAAGCAGATTTCTAGAAAACCGTGAGGAATTGATACAGAAAGTATAATGAAAACTTGTATAACTTTTCATTACACAAATAATATCAATTATCTACTGAAAGTGGCCAACCCCTTTAAGACCCTGGTATAGAATTTGGTGGGTGAATTTGGTGTCCATGGGACACAAAGCTTAATCTTCAGGCTACCACCCAAACCTCCTATATTATAATCCAGTACTGAATTGAAAGAACTGCTACTCATCTGTGTTTTGGGCCCACTTCTTCTTTTGATTTACAAATACTGATGCAAATTACTGAACAAATACTGACTGTGTGAAAGTGATCTTAGACACAAAGTTAGAGGCATCTTAAACTACATTGATTCCCCAAATTGTCTGATGCTAAATGATAACAAATTTGCTTATTCACACAGGCTTATCCATTGCTCATCCCTTTTGTATTCATTTTGTATCCGCATGCCTCTACCTGCTACATTAACTATAGTCTCCAATTGGAAACTGGTGGAGACAATAGCTGAAATCTCCGCTAGATCATTTCCCATTTGTCACACTAGTTTTCAAAGTACCTAAAAGCTGTCTACAATGATAAATGTGGCAGGGGACAATTTTTTCTTAAGATTTCTGACATAAACTGATTGTTAAATATCTACTTTTGTTCATTATTAACAACAATAATAATAATAATTCCTTTATTGATATAGTGCAGACAGAGCACACAGTGAGTTTGACAAATCAGTCATTCAGTATACATCGGATCCCCTAACATATACTTTGCTATATCGCTGGCTATGCTACTCTATACAGCTTAAAATGTGTCCTGCACGGTGTGCTAATATTGGTGAAAAAGAACTGAAGATTAACAGAAACCTACCATGATGAATCTCCTATCAGAAGTAGATCTGATGGTAGATTCCTCCTGCCTCTGCCCTAATCTGTAATTTAATAATCCTGGAACATAACCTAACTTGGTAAAAACTTTATTTTAGTTATATGTAAATTACCTGCAGAGGCTCCTGGGGCGTGTACTAGCCTGGCCGGGCACTGGGAGCTAATGCTAGTACACGCCCCAGTAGCCTCTGCTGGTAATTTACATATTACTAAAATTGTTTTTACCAAGTTTAAAAAAGTTTTTACCAAGTTAGATTAGGTTCCAGGATTAATAAATTACAGATTAGGGAAGAGACAGAGAGGAATCTACCATCAGATCTACTTCTGATAGTAGATTCCTCATGGTAGATTTCCTTTAAATTTAATCGCTGGTATGAACCCTCTGGTATGGTGTCCTCTTGACATTTATATACATTTGGTATTATATATACACATAAAGTGGACACATAAAGTATAGACACATAAAGTATATTATTGATAGCTGTCTAATAATAGACATTTATAGCGTCACTTGGTCCGTTTTTTGTGTGGTAAGTTAGACGGGAATGTTAGATTGTGGCCCAAAGGATTAATAAATTGGCGCAAAACTGAAAAGGTATAGAAATAGAACTTGGTAAACCAGCTTTATTTGCTTAAAAAAAACCGCAGCAAGAAGCGCAGGAAAAGTGTCAGGACTACCATTCTACACTTAAAGAGAACCCGTCATGCAAAATAAACCCCCACCAACTAAACTAAATATATTTTCATAAACTACCATTAGAGAGCATTGCCTCTATCCCTTTATTGTCCCTCTACATGCCTGTAACCTAAGCAATGAGGTCCTAAAGCTTGTATGCAAATGACCTGTGAAATGTCCAATGAAGCATTAGCATATCAAGCTGTCCACTCTATTCTGAGTGGAGGCCCAGCCACACCCCAGTGCTTGACTGACAGCCTGTAATAATGATGTGAGGCTGTATATGATGTGCTTCCTGGTGCTGGTTGCCTCCTGCAGCCTGTGGTGTGCATGTGTGTGTGTATAGGAGAGATACCGCAGCTCCAGGCAGCCATGTTACAGCAGAACATGTCAGATTCATGTGTAGCTGAGTCTGTGTCTCTCACCTGTATATTAGGAGGATGCAGCATGTCAGCAGATGCAGCACACACACTGCCGGATTGAAAGTTGTCAATGAACAAGGAGAAATACATTACTGCTTAAATTGCTGCGCTGGCACTTTGCAATAAACAAGTGGCTTTTGGTTGAAGTTGGGGCACTGCTGCTCTAAAAGGTTTGCCATCACTGACCTATCAACCCAATTTTTTGGTGCACGCACAGATTCTGTGTTAAAGAGAACCCGTCATGCAAAATAACCCCCCTAAACTAAATATATTTTCATAAACTACCATTAGAGAGCATTGCCTCTATCCCTTTATTGTCCCTCTACATGCCTGTAAACCTAAGCAATGAGGTCCTAAAGCTGTTTGCAAAGGACCTGTGAAATGTCCAATGAAGCATTAGCATATTTAAGCTGTCTTTATTCATGAGTGGGAGGCACAGCCACACCCCCAGTGCATGACTGACAGCCTGTATAATGATGTGAGGCTGTATAATGATGTGCTTCCTGGTGCTCCATGCTTTACTATACATTACACACAGACATGAGCGGGGGGGAGGAGAGGGAGGGGTAACAGGGGTACATCACTGCCTCTGACCATGTGACCATCTCATTTACATAATAAAGAATAGATGATTTTACAATGATAATTTGAAATAACTAGATAAAGGCTGGGATGGGATCCTTGTTAGCTGCTCCACAGTAAGAGGTGACAGACTAGTGGCACAGACCTGATGACAGGTGTCCTTAAATTGAGAACCAAGAAAAACGCTTCAGTTTGGAGCACTTTACTAAGGGCTTTGCACCATGTTTCTTTTTGGATTTTTTTTGTTTCTTTCTTTTTCCTTTTTTAATGTATAAAATAACTAGATAAAGGCTGGGATGGGATCCTTGTGAGCTGCTCCAACAGGTAGAGGTGACAGGACTAGTGGCACAGACCTGATGACAGGTGTCCTTTAAATTGAGCAACCAAAGAAAAACGCTTCAGTTTGGAGCACATTTACTAAGGGCTTTGCACCAGTTTTCTTTCGGACTTTGCAAGTTCTTTAGGTGGAAACTGCTTGCACATGTATTTAAGAAGTGTCTGCACCACAATTGTGTCGCACGTGACCCTTTTCTGGCGCAGCTGCACTAGGCACCATGCGATACAAATTAAGGGGCTTTCCAGTGCTCAGTCAGACTGTGCACCAGATTTAACATGCAAAGTCCGACAAGCCCCATGTTAAAGGTTCAACAAAAAAAGTTGGTGAACTCTGTAGGGGCGGATATATCCGCCATGGAGCTGTGAAGGTTGTATGAAGAAGGCTCACGGGCTGAGCTTTCTTCATACAGAGATGGGCTTTGCTGCATATCACGGGTGTTAACCTTTTCTTTGCCGCCGGCAAAGTCGCCGGCGGCACTTTAAATTTGGCGGCGCATGGGCGCAGCCATCTTACCTCCGATCGCCGCTCCCCCGAATGTCATCGGGGGGCGGCGATCGGTTGCCATGGTAGCCTCGGGTCTTCGTTTGACCCAAGGATACATGGCTTCTGCATATCCATTACAATGAGCCTATGGCTCATTGTAATGTATAGTGAGCAGAAATGCCATATACTGCGATACAGTAGTATTGCAGTATATGGCAGGAGCGATCAGACCATCTAGGGTTAATGTACCCCCGAGGGGTCTAGAGAATAGTGGGAAAAAAAAAGTAAAAAAAAAGTTTAAAAAATGTAAAAAATAATAAAATATTA
Organism: Engystomops pustulosus; assembly: GCA_019512145.1. Lineage (NCBI taxonomy): Eukaryota > Metazoa > Chordata > Amphibia > Anura > Leptodactylidae > Engystomops > Engystomops pustulosus. Next base: position 191,250,636 of record CM033643.1, on the reverse strand, counting down.
AAATTCACACACACCCCCTTTCCCTATAACTGGATAACATAATATAATAATTTAGTAAAAAATCACAGACACATTAGGTATCGCCGCGTCCCAAAATGGCCCATCTATCAAAATATAAAAACGGTTATTGACGGGCGGTGACCTCCGGAACACAAATTGAGCCCAAATGTCCAAAACGCGACTTTTACAACTTTTTAGATGACATAAAAAATGTAATAAAAATAGATCAAAATTCGCACAGTACCTCAAAATGGTGCAATGAGAACGTCGGCTCCATTTCGCAAAAAATGACACCGTCACACCGCTCAAAAGTTATTCGCGTCAGACATATGGGAAACATTTTTTTTTCTTTTTTGTACACATTCGTTTAAATTTTTGAAAATGTAGTAAAACGCAATAAAACCTGTATAAATTTGGTATCACCGCGATCGTACCGAACCAAAGAATAAAGTAGAGGTGTTATTTGGAGCGCAGAGTGAAAGTCGTAAAAACTGAGCCCACAAGAACATGACGCACATGCAGTTTCTTTCAATTTTTCCACATTTGGAATTTTTTTGCGGCTTCCCACTACATGGCATGGAATAATAAATAACATCAAAGTAAAATTTGTTACACACAAAATAAGCCCTCACACAGGTCTGTACACGGAAAAATGAAAAAGTTATGGATTTTTGAAGATGGAGAGCGAGAAATTAGCGAAAATACCCTGCGTCCTTAAGGGGTTAAAACGTGCACCAAAAACCCTGAATCTGGCGCCCCTTGCACACCACACAGGCAAATTGCCTTTAGTTCAGTTTGCCCTGTTCTTAGTAAATGTGCCCCATTATGACGCTGACACTTCATAAATATAGTGCACAAGGCCCAGCAAGAAAAAAAAAACACAAAAAGGCCAATAATAAATGACCCTGTCTAGTCTAGACACTGTCTAGTTACAAAGGCCTGTTTTTCTTATTTACATAAGTGATAAGATATCCAGCTTTTACGTACATTTATTTTATCTGGACAAGGTCAGGGTAGTATCCCGTCCGATGGTTGTTGCCACCTGGGCATTGCTCATCACTCATGTGGTGCACAACATCTTACAGGCTTTCTCCCATTTGGATGTTCTTTCATGATAATCGGACAAGAATAAAACCAGGTCACTCATGCATCGAGTATAAAAGAACTGGCTCATCCCCTCCCCCCACTGGATTTGTTCAGAGGCATGGGAATTTGGTCACTGATATCTATATAAAATGCCAGTTTCAAAAGGTTTGAGCTCTACGGCTTCTTACTTAGGAGGAGACAGCTGGCACAACAGGTGGTCCTTGATATCAGAACAATTTGTCCAATGAACCATAGAGCATCAGAACCTGAAGGCATGAAACACCAAGCCCTGTATACAAGGTATGGGCAAGAGTAAATACGCTCCAACATTGTTATATAACTTGTTCTACATTTTTGTGAAACACCAAATTCAGATTATATAACTTGTATTGAATACAAAATGTTGGCAAATTTACAATATACACATAAAATAATGGAAAATATATAATTCTTAAAATAATATAAGCAAGATATATTATGTACAAGACATTATTACATTTCCCTGTACTTAATGGGAAACTGTTATTGGATTTTACCCCATTAAATGTGCAGCCCCCTCAAGTAGGGTATGACATTTCCATTCTAGAATTCTCTTTTTTTATGTGAAATCTCTTTTGTTTATCCTAAAAGTATCCTCTAAAGTCATATGCAAATGAGAAGAGAAGAGTAATATTTGCACTGAAATGAGTCAAGCAGGTGAATCACTTCAAAGGCCTTTATATTCAGTTCTATAGTTCTGTTATTAACCCCTTAACGTCGAAGCCACTTTTCATCTTCCTGACACGGCCCATTTTTTCAAATCTGCCCTGTGTCACTATAAGTGGTTCGGAACGCTTTAACATATCCAAGGAAACTCCGATCACGGGAACTAGAGACTGGTGACAGCTGTAACATACAGCTGGCACCCCCATGCTTCTGGTACCGGCTCCCTTTAGGAGCCGTTGCCAGAAGCATGACGTAATAATACTGCAAAATGCGGGAACACACCTCCCGCCATGCAGTATTATTACGTAAAATGTCAGGAAGGGGTTAAAAATAAGAACTTAATATTTGAGACAAATGACTAACAGAACATGAAATACAGAATGGGTGGAAACCGGTTCTTTATCTGCAGCTCCACTTTTCCAACAAAGTTTTTTAAATTCCCATATCTCCAGTTCTATAGATCAAAGTACCACAGGCCTGTAAGATGAGGTTCTTAGCAGGTGTCTAGGAACTATATAACTGAAGATAGGGGCGACTGAATGGACACCCCCCTGCAGCCTCTCAGCTTGACTCATCTCAGGGAAAATATGACTCCTCTCTGCTCATTTTCCCTTGACTTTGGAGGTGTTTTGGTAAACTGGCAAAATTTCACATGTAAGAGGACCGGGAACTTTCCTGTTTTTTCATTTCCATTTTTCACTCCCCACCTTCAAAAATCTATAACTTTTTTATTTTTACACGTAAAGAGCTCTATGGCAGCTTGTTTTCTGCGTAACAAATTGCACTTCATAGAGATGGTATTAAATATTCCATGCCATGTACTGGGAAGCGGAAAAAAATTCCAAATGCAGTGAAAATGGTGAAAAAACGCATTTGCGCCATTTTCTTGTGGGCTTGGATATTACGGCTTTCACTGAGCGCCCCAAATGACATGTCTACTTTATTCTTTGGGTTGGTACGATTACGGGGATAACAAGTTTGTATAGGTTTTATAATGTTTTCATACATTTACAAAAATTAAAACCTCCTGTACAAATTTTTTTTTTATTTTGCCAACTTCTGGCGCTAATAACTTTTTTATACTTTGTTGTACAGAGCTGTGGGTGGCGTCAATTTTTGCGACATTTGATAATATTTTCAATGATATCATTTTTAGGATTGTACAACCTTTTGATCACTTTTTATAGATTTTTTTATATTTTTTAAAATGGCAAAAAAGTGCCATTTTCGCTAGCTTTGGGCACTATTTACCGTTACAGGGTTGAACGCATTGAAAAACTGTTAATTTATTTTGATAGATCGGGCATTTGCGGACGTGTCGATACTAATGTGTTTTGAATGTTTACTGTTTATTTATTTTATGTCAGTTCTAGAGAAAAGGGGGTTGATTGCATTTAGGTTTTTATTATAATTTAAAAAAAAAAAACTTTTTATTTTTTTATTTTTACTATTTTTCAGACTCCCTAGGGTACTTTAACCATAGGTTGTCTGATCGATCCTATCATATATACTGCCATACTACAGTATGGCAGTATATGGGGATCTTGATCCTCATTCATTACAATATGCTATCAGTACATTGTAATGAAGGGGTTAAAACAAAATAGCCTTGGGTCTTCGGAATACCCGAGGCTGCCATGGAGATGGATCGCTGCTCCCCGATGATGTCACAGGGATCGACGATTCTAGGCAATATGCAGCAAAGACTTACCGGCAATAAAGAGGGCTCAGCCCGTGAGCCCTCTCCATCCAGCGGGACCCGACCGCCGCCGTAAATACACGGCGGGCGGGCGTGAACCAGTTAATGTGATTAAATTTGGGGACAGTGTTAGTTTAAAGGTTTTATAGGTTCCAATTGTTCATCGATCAATGCACAGAAACTAAAGACATATTAAGAAACCTTAACAGGTTAGTTCAGAGGTCCCTACTAAAATAAGGGCGGATAAGCAGTTGGTTAGACCACGACTACTACTGTGATTTGTTATAGGAACTCCTCAACATATTCACACATATACATTAATCATACATATACTGCACACCACGGCTGCCATCATTAATGGTATAAACCACTTGCAGCTTCTGTCCTCTCTGTGCTGGTCTGGTCGGTCCTGGTCTTCATCATGGTGGACTCTTCACAGGTGACAATTCTCCCAGCAGTGACTTATCAGTGATGGATTCGCCTTACGCGTCTTCTGCTTCTTGAGTCACATCTCAACACTATGCCATTAAGAATACCACAGTCACTTACTATAAAGTCCTAATTTATATATGACATCTACTTCACCGGTCTTTAAAGGGCTAAGTACATTATTCTGCCACTCAGGGCTGATGTATTGAGCTTTACTTTAAAGGAAATCAAAATCCATCATGATAAACCAGGGACACTTACTCATAGATCCAGGCACCGTGACTGTAGTAATTTTCTTATATTTATACCCATGGCCTCATTCCTTCAAAAATAAATTTTTAGATTTACATTAATAAGCCTGAGGGAGTATTCACTACACAAGTGCTGAGGAAGAAGGGGGCAGGGTGAGACAGTGCCACCCCCTGTAAAGCAAGATCACAGAGGGGTTTGGGTAGCCACTCAGGCTAATTTACATAATTTTAAAAGTTGATTTTAGAAGGAAAGAGGCTATTGATTACAAATATAAGAAGATCAGCTTGATAACTCAAAGTGTTATTTCCTTTTCCAACCACAGACTATGAGAAAGACATCCTGCGCACCTTCTTAGTCTGATGACATAATGGGGCAGATTTACTAAGGGCGCCTGCGATCGGATTGTGGCGCATCGGCGCCAGCATGCATGCGATGGATATCGTGGGGTGTGGCCATCGGAAAACCCGATGAAACTGCAGTATTTTTTTTTTACAAAATGTGTCGCTTGACATGCGCTTACATGCACCAGGAATAGGTTGGTGAACTCTGGCGAACCTTCAGCGCAGCAGCGACACCTGGTGGACATCGGGTGCACGACCTTGGTGAATCGCCGGAAGACCCGAATTCTTGTCAGAGAACGCGCCGCTGGATCGTGACAGGACCGGGTAAGTAAATGACCCCCGATGAGTCGACAGCTATAGATACTTAGATGGTCACTTGACTAAGATTTTCTTACCATTGCCTTCTCTGGAGATGTGAAGACCCATTATGTTTTCGTTTTAGTTATACTTCAAATTCTATAATATATCTTGCATGTTGGTATTCTGAAAAGTCAGAAAGAGTAAAAAGACTAATTTCCTTGTATACTGTAATAAACCAATAATAGATAATCTGCAGCAAACTGCTTGATTGGCCTACAGTTGGCCTTATCATACATACCTAAAACGCATCAAAACTGATTAATTCAACCAAAACAATGATATCTTATGAAATTTAACAACAAATATTTGATGTAGCAGAATAGTTGTATGCCATCTTGCTAATCGTTTTTCATCCAGCATCAAATTCCCATGAATTGCAGCAGAAGATGGTTCTTTATACAGTGTCAACTGTGTAGAACTAGTTGGAATTCTTAAAATTATGTGTCCCTGGATTAATCGATGCTTGATTAAGCCTGGTACTCCTAAAGAAATTTATAGAGCGCCACCAATCTAAAACTTAGCCTTGATCCTGTGAATGGGACATGAATTGACTGGAATCCCCCTTTAAAGGGAACCTGTCAGTGAGATAAGGCGCTAGTGCGGGATCTTCTGATGTGAGTCTGATGTGCCTTATCGGACTCACATCTAGGTAAGTTTTTAAAGGGGTTTGCCCATGAAAGAAAATTCTTAAATTTTAATCCCCTAGTGATGTTTCCAAAATAGAGATAATTTAAACCCCTTTTTACTCAGTTTTATTACTGTTTTAGCTTCTATAACTTAGTGATGGTCAGTGTAAAATTCCAGGGTGTGGGGGGTGACTCTCTAAGCAGACACATTGGGGCTCATTTACGTTTCGAGTGCGGGATTTAACTTTCAAATTGTGTCGCAAGACAATGCACTTACATGCACCAGGAAGAAGAAGGTGAACTCTGTCGGACCTGAGCGGGGAAGTGAAACATGCAGTATATCGGGCGCACAATCTTACTGAATCGCGGCAAAGTGCATTGGACTCAGACAATGCACTTTAGGTGAACTCCAGGGACGGGGTAAGTAAATGTGCTCCTTTATTATCCATCTAGTTGTGTGAGCTGACAATGTGGTTAGATTATCAGGGTCCAGGGTTATTTACACTTTCATTTAGCTTCTCAACATTCACTAGAATCTGATACATAGAAAAAGACAGATCAGAGATGAGAGATGATGAGATCAATGAGATGCATATTACACATGACTACTATCACAGGCATAACACACACAGCTCTGCTATATCTCGCCTATAACACATACTGTTATATCTGCTGTGCCTCCCCCGATAAAGATCTTATCTGTAGCTGTACTCTCCTCACCTGTGTCTGTGTGAGCTCGTCCTGGAATGTAAGGGTGGGGGCTAGATGCAAAGAGAAGCTCGGCTCAGTGTCAGACAGAAGAGCAAGATGTCTACCCGACCGAGAACTCAGAAGTTACAGGGTCGTGTCTAGGGGCAACCAAAATTGTGTACACCAGGACTGCAGGTTAGACGTATATCAGTGAAATGCTGCATTTTTGTCAATAACAGTGAATAAGGGAATGTGTCACTTTGTTATCCTGAGTACATTTAAGAAACTTGTTTTCATGGAAATACCCCTTCAAGTTTATTTAAAAAAAAAAGTCCATGTAAAAAGTTCAAAAAGGTTGATTTGAGACCCTAAACCACAGGTCCTGGACCTGTAGTTAGTTTAAGGTCCCAAAATGACTCGACAGGTCCTCTTCTAGCCCATCATTTTTTTAATAGCTCACCATGCAGAAATCTCATGTTTTGAGTTTCCTATACAGGCAGTTCCCTACTTAAGGACACCCGACTTACAGACAACCCATAGTTACAGCCAAAGTAAGAGAATAAAAACTTTCAACAATCTGGTTATCAAATTCCTTGATGATATATGTCCTCTCTTGACTTCTTACTTGTGTATATATGTGTTTCCCATGGAATCATTTCTCAAAAGAAGCAGATAGATAAACTATAATGATAAGATGCTTATGAATGTTTTCTGAAGGGCAAAAAGTTATTGCACAACATGTTGATCAGGTTCCACGAACATATGTTTCTCTGTACAGGCAGTCCCCTACTTAAGGACACCCGACTTACAGACAACCCATAGTTACAGACAGACCCCTCTGACTTCTGGTGAAGCTTTCTGAATGCTTTACTATAGTCCCTTATTGCAATAATCAGCTGTAAGGTGTCTGTAATGAAGCTTTATTGATAATCCTTGGTCCCATTACAGCAAAAAATGTTTAAACTCCAATTGTCACTGGGGGAAACATTTTTTTTGTCTGGATCTACAATTATAAAATATACAGTTTCGACTTACATACAAATTCAACTTAAGAACAATACACCAGACCCTATCTTGTACGTAACCCGGGGACTGCCTGTATTAACTTTCTTACTAGTCTTAGCTATAACTAAAGGTAACATTACTTTTAGGGTATAAGTGTCTTATGGCTCCATACAATCTCCATGTCATGTGGAGCCACAATAAAGTCCCCGTAGACATCTATGGGATTCTACCATTATAAGCCTTCTGATTACAAGACTAAGATTACTAAGAATAGAGAGGTTATTGTATATTAAATTCCATAGAAATCATTATGTTAATTGTGGTACAGAAAAATGGTATTTGCACTGTGCTGCGGTATGGTCATGTGCACATAAAGTATGTAGAACTCTAAATATATTTTTCTTGGGAAAAACAGTTCTACAATATATGTCATGGTGGAAAGAAATTTATATTTTTCTGGAAACGATCCAGTCATGTTTTCAGTTTACAGTTATGGTTGTTATGTCAACTACCTTAATTATTTGGGGGGCTATGATGTGACAACACCAGTCTTAATAAATCCCCTCCTACGTTTTTTGGATTTTTAAAGGAGGGTAAGGGCGAGGATAGCAGATCACTTAGTGAGCCACCCATGCCTCCCATGCTGGGGAGAGGGTACTGTCCTGACCCTTGGTAGTAATCATCAGTATATGAAGTGTCATCACCCTACTGCTGGCATCATGTTTGAGAAGAAACAAAGGCGGAGGCTGTAAGAGGTAAGTATTCTGTAGTTTTTTAACTGGTCACCATGCTGGGGAATGGGGGGTTGTCCTCTAATGTCAGAATAAACGGGTCCTGTGCTATCTCATTACGGAGAGGGGCTCCAGACCCTATCTTGTACGTAACCCGTGGACTGCCTGTACAGGCAGTCCCAGGGTTATGCACAGGATAGGTTCTGTAGTTTTGTTCTTAAGCTGAATTTGTATTTAAGGCGGAACTGTATTTTTTATAATTGTAGCCCCAGCCAAAATCTTTTTGGTCTCTGTGACAATTGGAATTTAAAAATGTTAGATTTTCCTAAAGACCTGGATTAACAATACATCATTGTAGACACTTTTGATAAAGGTTACAGCTGATTATTGTAGCCTAGGGCTAAAGTACAGTAAATTACCAAAATCCAGATGTCCGTTTGTAACTAGGGGTCGTATGTAAGTCGGGTCTTCTTAAGTAGGGGACCACCAGTACTTTTTGTGATTAGACCTACTGTTTATACAAATAGCAGGACAGAAAGTAGAGACATAAACACTACTACCCAATAAATTATATAGGAATATAAAGTGGATACAGGCAGCAGTTAAATAGGAAAATTAGCCAATTTATTTTAGCTGCAAATTAGGTAAAAAAAAACCCTTGGGTATTGTAGGCAAAAATAACTAGTAATGAGAAAAGGAGTGAAATCACGGCGATACACTTTCACAACTTCTTCTGCCTCCTTTATTTCAACTTGTGTTTCTAGTACTTAAATTAATCCATGTAGTAACAGATATACTATAAAAACACATTTTTTTCAGCACTTGGGCCACAATGTATATTTTACCTAAAACTCAATATTCACTTTCATTTATTTATTAATAACATGCACGGCGATGGAAGAGTTACAGTTTTATATACGATTTCACAATCCTTTCATCATTGATCAATAGGATCCTTAAGCACGTTGACATAACCTTGTCGTCCACTGGCAAGGGCACTGTCGCTAAAAATGCAGTGTTAGGAAGGAGCTGATACAGTTTGCACCCCTCCCCCTACTCGTATACAGCAAGTGGCTGATAATGGTCCTATGGCCTTGCATTTAAAACCCATCAGTTGTAGCGTTCAGCTCAATTGGCAGCATACCTTGAGCACTCTTGAGACCCTCGGTATAGATAATCATCTGCCACTCATGACAATAAGAATATCTCAGCTTTGGTACCAAGGAGACAGGATGTGGTAGGGCACCGGGGTGCCATCTTAGACCAGTCCTAATAGCTTCAGCCGTGCACAGCTACATGCACATTTTTCCCCTTTCCTCAGTATCTTCTCAATAGGGAATCTGTCAATGCTGTTTTTACTGAAGACTAGCTGCCTCTCAAAATTGAATTTCACATCAAACACTATGTTATAAAGAGAAAATTACTTTAATTTGTATAAAAGTGAAATAAAAAGGTTTTTGAGGAGGAGACAGCGCTTTTTATCCGAGAGAGAAAAGCAGGTTTTAGATAAATGATTCTATAAAGGATAGGTGGCAGACTAGAAGCATCCCAGCTTTCACACTGCTATTTCCGCCATCATGTGACAGCATTTTATATGTTTAATGGCGTTTCATTATGTATACAATACACCGCCGAGTGTACAGCTGCATAGGACAAGGGTTCTCTTAAGATTTAGGTAATGATAGGAAGGAGTACTTTCTCGGTGGGGATGGAAAAGCACTCGACAGATCTTATTGATGTGGTCATTGAATGAACATATCAACAAACCAAATATCTAAATGAAATGTAGATCAAACTACTGCTAAATATGGGAGTTGTTCAAAGAGTTAATAAATCTAGCTCTTAATATTTGGATTTATTTTGATAGATGATGTCTATTTTTACAATGCTCTCTTTTTATCTTCTTTTTCGCTTCGTTCCCTTGTCATTTGTCCTTCTGTCTTGTAAGTATAGAGTATTACAAGTACAGTAAGGGATATGCAAATAAGTTTTTCACGGTGGGAAAAGGAAAACTACGCCTCATTATTACATTACGGTACAACTGTACAGTTTTTTTCCCCACAAATCAATAGCTCTTGGGATGTAAAATTTGCCTATTATCTTTGTTACCTAGATCCAGCAGTTTCTTTGCTATCCCCCTCAAATCACCTCAGTGCTGCAGTAGCTGCTTTCTCTCCCTCTGCTGATAATCCCTGGGGTCCGTCTGATTAGCAAATCCACAAATCTATGGTCACAAGAGGGGAGGGGCTGCTGCTCACAGGAAGGAGGTCATGTGACTGAGCTCTCTGTGTATGTAGCAGAGCTGAGTATGTCCAGGACTGTGGATACAGTTGTTTCATACACAGAATAGTGAGGTACAAGATCTCCCCTGTTCTCTATCAGTTCCTCCATCCCAGTCTGTGATTCTGCAAAACTTTCTCTGTCTCTCTCTTTACCTCATGCTGCAGCCCTTGCCCCACTGTGTACATTGCACTATAAGCTCTGTGCAAAGAAGCTATTAACCCCTAGTGCTTCCACAGAACAGACTATACACTTTTATGTAACTGTTTTACTTATGATTTCTTCCACTTATTACAAGTTCCATGCTCCTTCATATGATGGAAGCTGCTAGGCTAGTCACCGTATACATCCTGTATGTACACAGTGCAGTGTTCAGTGGATTTACTTGTAGGAAACTAAATGGATTTAATGCTGAATTATTTTGAGAGAGAACACAAGCCATCATGGGATCTTTGGGCAAATTAAATTGGACTCAACTTCAAGGCAAATACAGGAAGAAGTTAGTCTGCGCCCACTTCACCTATGGTGAGAAATATTTCTGTCAAACACTTTCAGCACAGAAAATGCCATAACTTTGGAAAGAAAAGGGTGAGCAGCACAATATTGGCATCATTCAGTTTTTTTTTTGAAGAGGGAATCACATATGAGAATTTGGTAAAATCATTATAACTTTACAGTTACCCTTTAAATTACACATCAATGTCTGATGTACAAGAAACCTAAATTGAGCAGCTTCCTCTACATCAATGTGTGACCTAGGTTAGGCAGCTGAGTCTACATCAATTTGTGACTTACAAGAAACCTAGTCACATGACATTGTCTCTTTTCCAATAGGAATAGACTCCCAAATGTAGACAGCTCTGTTTCCATTTCATTGCATCTTGGTGATGTGTAACTGGCTTGTCTAGGTAACAGGCCATTATTGTGGATAAAGAAGAAATCAAACTCTGCTCGGTATGTAAGTCAGACATGTGGAAGGAACTGCCTTATTTAAAGAGGACTTGACAGGTTAATTTGAGACCCTAAACCAACTACAGGTCCATATAGACGTGTGGTTTAGGGTTCTAAATCGGCCTTTATGAAGGCTGTAGGTGACTAAAAATTGAAAAAAAATTATCTTTTTTACTCACTTAGATGTGAGCCCGGTGAGACACATCAGACTTACATCACATCCCAAAAATTGAGAAACATGGTTTGCTCAGTACACCCAATACTTTATTATTGCACAAATTTTTAATACTCTTAAAGGACATCTACCATCAAAGGGTGATATGGCATCGATAGTGTTTTGAGAGCCAGTGACGTCACCCGCTCTCTTTTTTTTAAATCTAACACTGGGCAGCAAGCCTGCAGAGCAGCAAATGTGAAAATCTTGCAGGTGTGCGTGGTTACCTGCCCGCTTCTTGCCCAGAGCAAAATTTGAAAAGAGAGCCAGTGACTTTACCGGCTCTCAGAATGCTTTCTGGGCCATACCACCCGCCTCGGGGCATAAATACATTATATATCAGTGGAGCCTGGTGGTAATATGGTATAAAATAATTTTTCTCCAAAATGCGATCATAGATAGTTGTGAGAAATGGAGCATGGAGAACGTGGGGTCGGGATAGGAAGGTCAGTAATATTCATTTTCAGCAAAGCTGATAATAGATGTCGTTTACAGACAAGTTTTTTTTTTTTTACTAGATTTCTGATGGAACTCTGAATACAGAGTCCCTTCTTAAAGAGGGCCTTTCAACACCTCCGTCAGCTACACTGATTCTGGCATAGGTGTTTTTTTTTCTAGTCCTTATCATTCTCAAGTAATCAATGACATTGACATCTCTGTTGTCTGCTCGGATTGGAGCAGACAACTTGGTACTACTTTCCTGACTCAAGGGATCTGGATAAAATTATTTACATCAATAACTCGGCAATGGTTGGGACCAGAAGAATAATTTCCATTTGTGGCAGGATCAGTCGTATTCTTAGTATCTCCACCTGCTTTATAAGAAGTCTAAAAATTTAAATCTAATGCATCTCAAACACATTTGGTGCACCACATGCAGGCCATTAATTTGGTGCAAATTAAGCCCTAATTCTGGTGCATTCAGCTTAATAAATATTTCCAAATATTGTGAGTTTGAGTTTATTTGAAAATACACTGAGATGGGGCCAGTCTATTTTCCCCTAACACACTCAAGTGTGGTTTTTTTTTTTTTTCCAAAGTCTGATTGGGACTTTTAGGGAAGGGGGGGGGTCGTTTCATAGGACATTCAATGATAGAAGTCAAAGATAATTCGGCCTCTAAAACCTGATGCACTTTTTTGCACTTGTTGTTGTGTGTATGTAGGATCTCTGCTACAGGTACAGGCAGTCCCCAACTTAAGGACACCCGACTTACAGAGGACCCCTAGTTGCAGACAGATCTCTCTGCCCACTATGACCTCTGGTGAGCTCTCTGGATGCTTTACTTTAGTCCCAGTCTGCAATGATCAGTGTATAGGGTGTCTGTAATTAAGTTTTATTCTTAATCCTTGTTTCCATGACAGCATAAAAATTTAGAAAATCTAATTTTCACACAGACCAACAAAAATTTGTCTGGAGTTATAATTCTAAGATATACTTGCTACGAAAAAGCCTAAAGAACCTATCCTGTACATACCAGGGGACTGCCTGTATTGTTCTGAGTTGGTCCTTGCCAAAAAAAAACACCAGAGGATCCTTGTTGTCGTTGCTCTCTATTATGGGCCCCAAAAATAATTAACCTATTATGCCCACATGATGACAAAATTGTTAGTAGTGCATATCTTACGGTTTGAGAGTCTTGCATGCTGCAGTATTTCATAGGATTTCATTGATATTTTTTATTTTATTATTATTACTTTGTTTGCATTATTATTTGAATGATTAAAATGTAGCTCCAGTTCTTAGCTTCCATTCCATCATTTTTTTGCATTTATTGCAAGCTCCAATTAATGGATTCAGAAAGGGATAACATTATTTCATACATACTTCACCCTAGTCTGAACATCTGTGTATTAGTTTTAGACATGCTTAGTTACAAGGCAAATAAGACAGTTCTAAATGGTAACATACTGCAGCTCTGCTGATGTGAAGCTGAAACAATATTTCTTGAGTAAGCGACGCAGGTGGCTGAGTCCTGGAAGGCCTTACGTTTCATTACTGGATTTCCTACTTCCCTCTTTTGGCTTGATAGAAGTGTACAAGTTTATACAATTGGAAATAAAATGTTTCCTTAAGGTTTCTGCAGGATCAAATGACAAGTGGCAAAGTATGAAATATTTGTCTAAACAATTGTTACCCGAGAGTCCAGCCAAATGTTTGATCCACAGAGCGGACGTTTCCTATCGTATGCTATCAGGGAATAGTTCATGCTGCATCCTTCCTGGGCTTCCTTTTTGACAATGACTTCTAATTAGAAACTATGGGGTCAGTAGGAAAGGTCAATATAGTATCAGATACAAAGGGTGAAACGCGTTTATTTTAATCTAGACCAAGTCCTATAGAATTTATACATCAGTGCAGGCAGATTAAATTAAGTATTTTAGGTCTTACCGTCTTACAAACCACTTTTTTCTATTAAATAAGAGTAAAGTCTCCAAAGCCATTCTGAAACCATTGTTTTCTCATATGGCTGAGGAATGAATGTGGTAGTCATGGTTTATGGTCATAATGTTAATTTAGTTGTCACGGCGAAGGACGCCGCCGCCTCGTCACGTGACTTGGGGTGCAACTAGGACGGGTAATTTGCTACTCAAACTTGCGCTCACCTTTTTACTCAGGACACAAATTGACTAAATACACCTCATACAGTCCCAGACCCCAGAACAGAACCCGCTGCCACCAACTTAGCATTTTTACTGGGACAATAAGTATCCCACCTACATCAATTCTGACTCTCAGGCAGTCACTTGTCACACCACTAGGCACATGACATCAGCACTCCAGCAGTCACACAGCTAACCACCCCCCCCCCCCCTCCCCCGGCTCTGCGTTCGCCGCGCCCTCCCGGGCCCCCCCTTCCGTGCCCCGCTTTACTTCCCCCCCGTTGCTCCGTGCCTCCCGGAATGAATGTGGTAGTCATGGTTTATGGTCATAATGTTAATTTAGTAATTAGATATTGTTATTAGCATCACGTAATGTGAGTATAAAATCAAATAGGTCTCTTGGCTTGGCTCAGATCATAACTGACCTGTAGCAAAACAATTAGTGTTCTATTGTCCTACAGCATCAGCACATAGGGTTAAAGGAAAACTACCATTTGATTTGATGCATTATAAAGCGAAAATACCTTGAGAATGCTGTAGCAACACTGATGCAGGATCATATCTTGTTTAATCCCTATGCTGAGTGGTTTTGCTGATAAAACAATAATAACATTATGATAATGAAGCTGTCTTCTCCTAGCACATTAGTTATTCACTGCAGGAGAGGATGATGTAATCCCTGGGTTGTGCCTAAAGGCAGAATAATCAATTGCTGCCCCATCCCCCAGCTACTGTGTATGAGTGATCCAGCTCAGGATGATTAGTCTTGTCCGGTCTAAACCCTGTGTAACGCAAACTGTAATACAAGCTCCATGTAACATGTGCAATCATGCAATCCAGCTTTGCCAAGGTCCACTCAACTCAGGGATTAAACAAGATATGATCCTGCAGCAGTGTAGCTGCAGAATTCCCAATGTATGTTTGCTTCATAATGCATTAATCGGTAGGTGTCCTTTAAGCATTAAACTGAGCCTACTCAATTCAATGGATTGTCTGTGTGATGCAGGACATTACAAGTCCTTCAGAGTGAAAGTTGCTCCATGGTGTGGACAAGAGCCCTTACCATTTGTGTCATAGACCCTGGGGGGAATCAATCAAGCACTGGCACATCATGCATTAGCACTTGAAGTTGAGGTAAATATATCAGGGGTGTCCAGCCTCTTTGCTGATGGAAATTTCTATGCTAGGCCCTGCATTGAATATAATGCAACACACTCCATGCCACACCAGCAAGCATTGCTAAATCCCCACTTTGATAAACCTCTCCCCCCCACTGAGCTTCAAACGTGTAGTGTAGTGTAATAATAATAACAATTCCTTTATATAGCGCACACAGATTACGCAGCGCTGCACAGAGCTTGTTAAATCAGACCCTGTCCCCAATGGGGTTCACAATCTAATCAATCTACAAGTATGTTTTGGAGTGTGGGAGGAAACTGGAGGACCTGGAGGAAACCCGTGCAAACACGGAGAAGTCTTGTTTTACATACAACTTCTTCATATTTCTGGCTTATTTTGTGGATTTTGTGACAGCACCATGACTTACAGGCAGATTGGATCTGTAGGTTTGTTCTTAAGTTGAATTTGTATGTGTCACAGTTTGTAGGGACGAACTGTCAGAGTCTCTTTGGGAAGAACCTGTGGACCCTCTGGACCACCACAGGAGATGATGGTACTAGCCGAAACCTGGGACCAGGGTCTAAGTGGCACCTGGTCCTCGCCACAGGCCGCCACAAAGCGGGATGGTCTTGCTGCGGCGGGGTGCCACCAGGTCGTTCCACGGGTGTGACCAGGCCCCCGGTGGCAGCCAAGGTAGTACGGCAGGAAATGCAGGAAACAGTCCGAGCCTAAGATGACAGCACGAACACGGAGGAATGCTGGTAACACAGGAACACTGGTAAAACTGGCACGAACTGAAGGCACCGCTGAACAGGAACCCAGGAAGGCACAGCAGGTAACGGGAGCTGGCACACGGTACAGGAATGGAGGAACAGGACCACAGGAAAACAGAAGACACAGGAAAGACAGGAGCAAGAATACTGGAATCACAGGAACACTGGAGGGCTTTCACTTAGCAGGAATGATGCTGAAGATCCGGCGAGGCAGGAAGGGAGGTGCAGTATTATAAGGCAGAGCCAGATAAACCTGCGCCAATCAGGAGGAAGCTGTCCCTTTAAGTCTTGAAGAGCCAGCACATGCACCATAGGGAGCGGGAAGGCACGCTTGCGGCCTAGTTGGATCGGGAGCAGAGCCAGGAGTGGAGAGGGGAGTCTGGGCCGGGGGGAACGGTGCCGCGTGGAGGGGCACGGGTGTGCCCTCGATCCGTGACATGGATCGCGGGTACATCCGTGACAGTAAGGAAGTCAGAACTGTATATTTTTAATTGTAACCCCAGCCAAATTTTTTTTGTCTCTGTGACAATTGGATTTTAAAATTGTTGGATTGTCATAAGAACCAGGATTAACACTAAAGCTTAATTGCAGACACCTATGATAAGTGTTATAGCTGTTTATTGTAGCCTGGGGCTAAAGTACAGGAAATTACCAAAATCCAAAGGTCCGTTTGTAACAGGGGTTTTTTTTTTTAACTTTTTTTATTTTTATTTTTAGTATTTTTCAGACTCCCTAGGGTACTTTAACCCTAGGGTGTCTGATCGATCCTATAATATACTGCCATACTACAGTATGGCAGTATATGGGGATTTTACTACTCATACATTACAATGTGCTGATAGCACATTGTAATGCATGGGTTAACCCGAAGTAGCCTCGGGTCTTCGTGAGACCCGAGGTTACCATGGCGACGGATTGCTGCCCCCCCGATGACGTCAGCGGGAAAACACCGATCGCGGTGAGCCCTCTCCATGCTATTACGTCATGGGTCGTGAACGGGTTAAATTTGTATGTGTCACAGTTTGTAGGGATGAACTGTCAGAGTCTCTTTGGGAAGAATCTGTGGACCCACTGGACCGCCACAGGAGATGATGGTACTAGCCGACACCTGGGACCGGGGTCTAAGTGGCAGCTGGTCTTCGCCAGAGCCCGCCACAAAGCGGGATGGTCTTGCGGGGTGCCACCAGGTTGTTCCACGGGTGCAACCAGGCTCCCGGCAGCAGCCAAGGTAGTACTGCAGGAAAACAGTCCGAGCCTATGATGACAGCACGAACACGGAGGAATGCTGGTAACACAGGAACACGGAGGAACACGGAGGAACACTGGTAACACTGGCACGGACTGAAGGCACCGCTGGACAGGAACCCAGGAAGGCACAGCAGGAAACAGGAGCTGGCACACGGTACAGGAACGAAGGAACAGGACCACAGGAAAACAGAGGACGCAAGAAAGACGGGAGCAGGAATACGGCAATCACAGGAACACTGGAGGGCTTTCACTTAGCAGGAAATGATGCTGAAGATCCGGCGTGGCAGGAAGGGAGGTGCAGTATTTTAAGGCAGAGCCAGATAAACCTGCGCCAATCTGGAGGAAGCTATCCTTTTAAGTCTTGAAGAGCCAGCACGTCCACCCTAGGGAGTGGGAACGCATGCTTGCGGCCTAGTCGGAGAGGTGAGTCCGGGCCGGGGAGAACGGCGCCACGTAGAGGGGCACATGGATCGCGGGTACATCTGTGACAGTAAGGAAGTCAGAACTGTATATTTTTTAATTGTAACCACAGCCAATTTTTTTTTTGTTTCTGTGACAATTGGATTTTAAAATGGTTGGGTTGTCATAAGAACCAGGATTAACACTAAAGCTTCATTACAGACATCTATGATAACTGTTATAGCTGTTTATTGTAGCCTGGGGCTAAAGTACAGTAAATTACCAAAATCCAGAGGTCTGTTTGTAACTAGGGGTCGTATGTAAATTGGGTATTCTTAAGTTGGGGACCTCCTGTATTTCTCAAATCCATTGATGCTTCCCTTTTTATTAACTAAGAATTCCCTAATAGGAAATGGGACCCTAACCTATCAGTGTAACTGTAACAATAGTGGGGGTCATTTACTAAGGGCCCAATTCACGTTTTCCCGACGTGTTACCCGAATATTTCCGATTTGCGCCGATTGTACCTGAATTGCCCCGGGATTTTGGCGCACGCGATCGGATTGTGGCGCATCGTCGCCGGCATGCACGCGACGGAAATCGGGGGGCATGGCCGAACGAAAACCCGACGTATTCGGAAAAACCGCCGCATTTAAAAAACGGAAAATGTGTCACTCGGGACGCGCTTACCTGCACTCGGTGAATTCTGGCATGTTCAGATGCTTTTCAGCGCAGCAGCGCCACCTGGTGGACGGCGGAGGAACTACCTTATTAAATCCCGGCCGGACCCGAATCCAGCGCAGAGAACGCGCGGCTGGATCGCGAATGGACCGGGTAAGTAAATCTGCCCCAGTATGTTTAGCGCTTGTTATATATTTCCAACATAGCATAGTGTTTTATTGACCACTGTGTAATATATTCATTTGTGGTGTGCTGGTTTTGTAGAAAAACTAAAGGGGTTGTAACATCTGCACTCGATCAGGCTTCAGCACCATCCAACAACAGAATACAACAGCAACAGAATACATGCTCTGTTGACTATGATTTTGTACTTATTTTTTATCCTGTCTTTTATTAGTGTGAACACTGCCCTATTTAACATGCGTCTGCCTTCTGCTGATTTTGTTCTGGGCTACAAAATGTTAAGCTAACTGTGATGGACAGATGCTTTTTCATTTACATTTCTCCCCTGTTGGTCTGCTTTCTGTTTGGGTTAGATATAAGGGGGAGGGTCCAATCATGCCTTCTAATATCCCAAAAGAAGTTCATTTGCCCTCTTCCCAGGACTTGCTGTAAGTCTTCTCTGGAGTTTGCCAGCACATTTTGGTGTGCTTATGAGCAATCTTGATTTGGTTTGGTATTTGCTCACTTTTTTTATCTTCTGTTCTTCTTATTTGTTTTTTCTGAGTAATCCTCTTTGTTTTGCCAATATTTGTGCAACCTTTCTTCTCTGTTTTGTCTTTGTCTCTGTGTTTCACTTTGGCTCAGGAAGGTAACGATGCTCAGTTGTCACCTCAGTTGTCAGTAGGATTGGTAAGTAGGTAGGAAAAGCTGCAATGGTATACTGCTAGGGTTCACTGTCTATAATTACCGGGACTTTTTGGATTGGTTTTACGTATTTTTTTCAGCAGCATTTCAGGGCATGTTATATATTGGTAAAACTCCTCAACTGCTTGATGTAATCATGTTTTGTTTTATCCCTGCGCACTCGAGCATCTGGAAAAGTTCGTCTCGAATAACGAGCACTCGAGCATTTTAGTGCTCGCTCATCTCTAGTAACGACGCTCAGTTGTCACCTCAGTTGTCAATAGGATTGGTAAGTAGGTAGGGAAAGCTGCAATGGTATAGTGCTAGGATTCACTGTGTATAATTACCAGGACTTTTTGGATTGGTTTTACGTATCTTTTCAGCAGCATTACAGGGCATGTTAAATATTTTTTTTAAAACTCCTCAACTGCTTGATGTAATCATGTTTTGTTTTATCCCTGTCAGAATGTTTCAGGCTGCTCATTCACTGACATGTAAAATCTATAGAGATGCAACTGTTGGAGAAACTATGTGCCCATTTTGTTCCTTCTTCAAATATTTTGTTTTTGACCATATAACCTGAACCAGTTTTACCCAACCTGTACCTATGCTTTGCTAAATTTTAACCCCAGGGTCATCAGGGGTTCTAAATGTAAAATATAGAACTGTTATATAGGGACATCATGTGTATGCTTTTGGGACAGACCCGGAAAGAAAACAAAGACAGTGGGCTGTAACGCTTAGCCCACTTCCCAGAATTACCTATGTTTACCTTTCAAACCGTTGGGGTAAGGGACAGTTGGCCAACAAAGCAGAACAAACAGATGAGTCAGTCAGAGAATCGCCAGAGCCAGGTCACAACACAGAGGGCAAACACAATACAAAATCAGAAGATAGTAGATAAGTATGATCACAATCAAAAGTCAGGATACTAGTAGAATAGAGATCAGAATTGTGAGGATGGTATGGAGGTAACTAAGAAAAAAACCTTTCAGTGATTGGCTAGCTGGGACATGTAACCCTGCTGTATAAGAGGCAGTTTCACATGTCCACACCCCATTTCAGACAGGAGAAAGAGCAAGGGAGAGGTTGCTGCTCTTGATAAGGTAAGTCAGGCAAAAAGGGTCTTTTAAAAATGTTCTTTTCAGGGCAATAAGGTAGGGAGTGGAGGATGTTGTGATCAAGGACAGGTGGAAATTAGTGTTGAGTGGAAGCAACCACACAGTTCAGGTTTGTACTAAAATTTGTGGGTTTGCAGGTCCCGGACATTTTTAGAAGTTCATGTCCAGGTCCTGGTTATATACATTCCCACCTTTAACCCCATAGTAATGGCAGGTTTTTGCCTTGTAACCTGATATGAAGGACTATTTGTCCTAGGATGTAAACCATTACTGCTGCTCGATTTCTAGTAGCATTTCTAACCAATAAACCGGTCATGGTAACGTGAATAAAAGAGTTCATTTCTTTGTTTATTATCTCGTATCATCTGCCAGCATGTCTCTGCTATTATCAGGTAAAGATTTATCATTCGCTGGTCAAGGTAATCGAGGTTTAATGTGGTACAATGTTGCAGGTTACAAAATAATAGATATAAAGTAACAGTACAATGTTGTGTCAGAACATTGAGTGCATCAGGGCTCCAATAGAATTGTTGCAAGTGTTTTTACCGCATTTATCTGTTTTTTCAACAGTTTTGGATCCATCATTTGATGACCTATAATTTGTTTGCTTTAATAGAAACTTATCAGAGTGGATGAGGGTAAAAAAATATTTTAATTTTTTAGGGACTTTTCACTGCTAAAAAGTCACACAGAACTCTTTTTGCCACTTCATGAATTTGGCGTAAAAATAGAATCTCTTTTAGTGCAATTGCAGTCCAAAGCAGGTTCATGACTTGGGACTTTTGCAAAAAGTCCCATGAAAAGTCCCATAGTTCTCTGCTGGTCTATATACTGGGACTATCTACACAGTTTGAGACTTTTTAGGGACTTTGAAAACAAAATCCCCTACAGCAAATAGAGCAGAAGAACATTTATTAAAAGAAGAAAGCCACATTAATGAATCTGATGGGCAGCAGAGCTCCAAAAACAGACAATGCACCCCCCCCCCCTTCATGCCCCTTCACGCCCCACTGGCGTGAAGGTGGCGGATTGGGGCAATTAATCGCAAAAGCTAGCAATAAGCTAGCATTTGCGATTATTTCAGGGCCTCTGTGCCACTGGCATCCTGATAAATATGCCCCATAGAAGTGTCCCAAGGAGCCTGTCTAATGATAAATACCCCCAGTGGGGCACATTTACTTACATTTGTGCTGGAGTTCACAGAAAGTACATTGTGCCGCGATTAACTAAGATTGTGCGCCCGATATCCTGTATGTGTCACTTCCCACGTTCAGGTCCGACAGAGTTCACCATTATTTTAGTGGTGAATCTAAGTTCTTGGGCTCGCGTCACCAATTGAAAGTTAAATCCCGCACTCAGTCCGAATCAGTCGAAGTGTCCGACGGCGCGCCCCCTAACTTATGTCAGATGGAAACCAGTGCAGCTGCGCAACAAAAGGATTGCGTGCGACAAAAACTCTTCGCAGAAACCCTTTAAGTACCTGTGCAAGCCGTGCAAACCAGCAGAAATAAAGATACATGTCCCCCAATGTTTTCATATGTTAGTAAAGCTGAGGGTCTTTGTTCACATTACGTTCATTATGCTTCTTGGTGTCTTTGTTCTGTATGCCTCCCAAAACCATTAGTGCTGCTGAATAGTGGTGGATAGGGTAAGCATACAAGGTTGTCATTTATCTCACTGCCCGAAGTAAAATCAAAAATAATAACCTTGCCACTTTGTTTCTATGATTTTAATAGCAATGTCGAGTGTTAAAGGTTATGTCCTCGGCCAACATTTCCATCTATTGAGCTAATACAACTAGAATGGTAAAATAAGGTAACATAATTCAAGATTTCCTAATGTTCCTACAGCTCCTATGCAGTCATCTGCCTCTCCATAAATGTAAGCCGTCTATGCACCGGCTATTCATACCATCGGCACAAGGAAGTGGTGAGCTAAACCTGCTATTTCTACTTTGTTGATCTGCCTCTCCATGTCAACAAACAGTCACTAACCTTTGTGATATCTACTGTCACTGGGGGATATTTATCACAAGGGGTATTGTTATGATCCGTTTTTGTAGGCATAACAATTGCCTAAATTTGTGGCAAATATACCAAATGTTACGCTACGTTCTTTTGCACAAACGTTCTGTAGGTACTCTACACCACTCAATTACTAGAGTGAGATTTTGACATTTTTGTGACTTTTTAAAAAAAGTTGTGCTCCATACATTTATTAAATATCATATAGTATAGTCTTGCTGGGATCTCTCTCCCACTTACTTCCTAAAAGGTGAAGTAAGAAGGTAAAAATTCACAAATTTTGTTACAAAACATAGGGGCCCAAAAAGTGGCAAATCAGAATTTTTTGATACGGCACCAGTCCAGGATGTTAGGAGAGTAGGTGTTTTATGTCTGTATTTCAGAAGACACTTGAAAGCAAGTGTGAATGAAACAATTGTCAATGAAGAGTGTGGGCAGGGTATCACTTTGTGGGTTGATATTCAAAGCAAGGGAGCTTTGAGAAAATTAATCTATAGCCAATATCACTGAGAAAATGGAGGGTCACCCATATAAACAGATGGAGCGGGTTGTACGGGAGGGGAGACTAATGATCATGGGAGACGTTAACTTCCCAGATATTAATATTAATCTTCATCTGTGAAGAAGTAGGAAATGGAGGCACAAATTAGGGGGAAAAGGCGCTCATAGGGTGAGAATGTTCAAAAGTGGCAATTCTCATTGACACATAGAAAGAGGCTCGACGGATTTAGTTGTGTTGTCCTTAGGCACAACTCTAGTGTTAGCAAATTCTCTAATAACTTGCGGGTGCTGCCTTCTGGTTCTTGAGCCTTGGTTGCCCCACTGGAGTTGAAGTTATGTGGAGGTTGGAAAATAGGCGCACACCAGTAGAGTGGATATATGGTGAACTTTATTTGTTGTTAACAACAAACCACAACGCGTTTCAGGGTCCAAGGCTACCCCCTCTGTCAAGTAGATTTTGGCTGAGCTTTAGGAAAAGCAAGATGAAGGTCTTCACCTGTGAAGGGGAGACATTTTATGGGACAGTTTATAGTAGATTCCACAAGAGGTTAAGTTTTGTTGGATCTTGTAATGTATAACAATGTAGAAATTGTCCAAGTGTCCTAGAGTCCTTAGAGAACTCAGTTCTCTTACTGCTGTGCCCTTATTAAAATTCTTCAGTGATTCCCTAATGACTAATACGGTGCCAAGTGACTGGTGCAAGGAAAATGTGGTGCCAATATTCAAAAAGGGCTCTAGAAAATCATCTAGCAATGATAGGCCTGTAGGCTCAACTTCCATTGTGGGTAAAATATTGGGATACTTGAAGACTACATACAGAAGTATGTGACATCAAATAGAAGTGACAGAATGGGTTTAATAAGGATAGAAGTGGTTTACACACACATATATACCTGCCCACATACGGCGGTGGGCTATAGAGCAGGAAGGGGGGCCCCTCCCCTTCCCATAAAAAAAACAGCACCGCACAGCCACACAATATAGAAAAGATAAAGCATGTTCTATCTTTTCCCTGTGTACGACGCTGAACGGTGCCACACATGTGTGGCACCGTACCACCACAGGACCACCATTGCCATCAATGGGGACGTATATGTGGCTGCAAATTTGCCACCGCATATACATCCCCCCAGGTGATCGTGTGAATGAGGCCTATCCTGAACTTCTTTAATGAAGAGGAGGTGAGCAGAGAGATGAAAATAAGGTCCATCGGTTTGGTAGTAATCGTTTTTAAGTTGATTGAAAACTGTCCGAGTGATCGTATCCAGAGATTGGTCAACAGTTATAAGTGGTGTACCCCAGGGTTAGGTACTTGGCGAAGTATTATTTAACTTATTTACAAATGATAGAGGTAGGAATTAATAGCACTGTGTCTGTTTTTGCAGATGACACCAAGCTGTGTAGTGTAATACAGTCTATGGAGGATGGGAGTAGTAGTACAAGCTGTGTAGTGTAATACAGTCTATGGAGAATGTTCATAGGCTGCAGGGTGACTTGGACACCAACTAAATGTGGTTCAATGAGCATCAATATAAGCTTATGCACCTGGGGACTAATAATCCACATGCAACATATATCCTTGGGGGAGTTAATCTGGGAGAGTCTCTCGTTGAGAAGAACATGGTAATTCATAGATTAAATAACAGCATCCAATGTCAATCAGCTGCCTCTAAAGCCAGCAAGATCTTGTCGTATATCAAAAGTGGTATGGACTCTCGGGATAGCGATGTAATATTACTGGATTAGGCATTGGTTCAGTCTCACCTGGAATATGCTGTCCAGTTCTGGGCACCGGTCCATAAAAAGGATGCCCTGGAGAGGGTAGAATAAAGAGTCACAAAAATGATAAGGGGTATGGAGGGTCTCAGTGATTAGGAAAGATTAAAACAATTACATTTATTTAGTCTGGAAAAGAGAAGACTAAGGAGGAACATGATAGATTTATAGAAGTATATACAGTATATATAAAAACTATGGACACCCAACTTATATAGGTCCATACAAAAAATACGGAGTTCTCGCGCTCCTGTGACAGTTAAAGCAGCTATCAAGGGAGTAATGTCTCTATCTGGAAAAAAAGGGTTTTTCCCCAAAGAGTAAAGGGCTTCTTTACTGAAAGAACTGAACCTGTGCCTTTCCTAGGAGCTGGTCAAAGCAGGAACAGCAGAGAGCTGTTGATCTAGTTACTACTTGTGCCATATTTGGATTGGGTTTTTACTTTTTACCCTTAACGCTGAGGCCCTTTTTCATTTTTAGTGTTTCCATTTTTTACTCCCCACCTTCAAAAATCCATAACTTTTTAAATTTTCCTTGTAAATAGCTGTATGGCGGCTTGTTTTACATGTAACAAATTGCACTTCGCAGTGACGGTATTTAATATCCCATGCCGTGTACTGGGAAGCGGGTACAAAAATCCAAATGCATTGAAAATGGTGAAAAAAAAGCACTTGCGCCATATTCCTGTGGGCTTGGATTTTACCACATTCACTGTGCGCCCTAATGACATGTCTACTTCATTCTTTGGGACATTACGATCACGGGGATACCAACTTTGTAAAAGTTTTATAATGTTTTCATACACTTACAAAAATTAAAATCTCCTGTACATAAAAAAATGTACTTTAAAAAAGACTTTTGATGACATTTTCAATGCTGCCATATTTAGGACTGACCATTTGATCACTTTTTATTGATCACTTTTTTATGTTTTTCCAAAATGGTAAAATAGTAGTATTTTTGACTTTTGACTGGGTTAAACGCAGTGAAAAACCATTATTATATTTTGATAGATCAGACATTTTGTGATGTGACAATACTTAACTTGTTTATCATTTTTACTGTTTATTTATACTTATGTGACTTCTAGGGTTAGGGGGTGATTAGAATTTTTAGGTTTTTTTATTGTAATTCTTTTTTTTCTCCTTTTTTTTCACTATTTTTCAGACTCCCTATGGTACTTTAACCCTAGGTTATCTGATTGATCCTTCCATATACTGCCATACTACAGTATGGCAATATATGGGGATTTTTCTCCTCAATTATTACAATTTGAGCCCTCTCCATACCCCCGCAGCTGGCATGTGATGTAGTAGTACCTCATATGTCGATAAGGGGTTAATATAGGCCAATTGTAGTTGTATCTTGCCTTCCTCTTGACATATTTTTAAGCTTATCTACTACTTATCTACAATATTAGATTATTGAAAATTGTTAAATAAGTGACATTTTTAAGAGGAAACAGAATATTAAAATTCCTTCTTTTTTGAGTTTCCAAAGGCAGTGACCTGATGTACATCAACTGCAATTTAAATCTTTTTCTTATGAGTTTTTAAAAATCACAACTTTTGTGTGCAAAGCCATTGGGTGTATATTTTTGTGACCCCCTTCCCATTTCTATTTTATTAAGCATTCTTTAACTATGTGCATTAACATGTGTTATTACAATAAATTGCACATTTCTGCAAAATAACATTTTGTTGCACTAGACTGCGGGCTTAGATCATCTGACAGCGGTGTTGATAACACTAGGACATTGTGTACATAAATTAAAAATTTCAGATACACAAAACTGATATTTACTAGTTATCTAGCTAAACAGCTACTTGGAGTGGCTTGTATACCTTCCTATTGTAAACCTATAAAGTTTTTATGTAACAAAATTTTCTTGCCAGGAGGGATATGATCTGTCCAACCTACCCAGGTACACCCACACATGGCCAAATGTCATGGGCATATGATAGAAATGTGTAAAATTTACATGGGAAAAAATATTGCCAAACAGAGAGTTAAATATGTGTTTTTGTGTGAGAGCCCTCCTTAGTTTGTGCTGTCAGGCTGCGGAGATGCTGAACTTCTATCTGGTTCACTTAGTAGGCAGCTGAAAACTTCACCAACAAAAAAAATAACGTCAATCGAAATATATGGATCCAATACATATCTTTATTAATTCATCCAAAAAGTAAAAAATGTAGCAAAAAGTAAAAAACAAAATTAAAAAGTGGGTGTTACAATTAGTGCGGCAGTCATTACCACCTGGTTGGTGAAATATCCCATATGATCTTGTACACTATAAGCCACACAAATAATAGCATGATTCTACATATAAATTTAGTGTAACAATATACATTTAACACATAATAATACATAATACATAAGTTATACCATACCAACTAGTGGACAACACACTGAGCAGCCCCGACACGTGTCTGGCCAATCCTAGTCCTAGGATTGTGTAAAAAACCAATGACAAAACATAGCAAATTACCTTCACATGTTGTAAACTATAATCCCGACACATATCCGCGCATGCGGATTAAAGTCTTGTGATATATAGTGCGACTGGGTAGAAAAGTTCGGACCACAGTGTATAATTCAAAATGGCCGAATATATAGCGGACCACGCATTTGTGAAGCCCAAGGAATCTCACCTTGATAGATGTTAGAGTGAATTAGGTTCTGCACAAGCGTGAAGCCGGATTGATCTCACATCGCATATAGTAAAATATAGTAATTATCAACAGAAGACTATATAGTTTAAAGTATACAAGACATTGGGAGGGATTTATTAACGCACTTGCACCCCAATTCTACTGGGTTTGCTCCAAAAACCACAATCTAAAATGTCTTGCACCACAGTTTTATCAAAGCTTTAAGACCTTTTTTTTGCCACTTTCCCGACCTGTCCGATTAAGGGGATGTGGTCCCGCCAGAAAGAGGCATGGCTTGTGGAAAATCGTCCATGCACCCAAAATACTGGCACACAGTTTAGACCTTCTAAAAGTAGGTCTAAAGTAGGAACCGAAAGCATTTTACAGTACAACAACAAAATATATAGCAAATAAGATACATATTGCCTATAAATAAGTCAAAATATAGCATATCCTATAGAAACAAAGTGACACACGTGACCCGCACCAGTGAAATGTGAACACACCTGAAAAACCGTAATAAAAATAGATATGTGATAAGCAGGATTAAATGAAGTCATACAATGTAGAAATTAGCCACATATAAGGTTAAAAAAGGCCACTTCAGAGATTTCTGAAATATCAGAAAAAAAGGGAAGTTAAAATAATAAAAAAATTTGTTAAAACCCGAACAAAATAAAAAGAGCCTTTAATGGGGTTTTCTAGGAAAGAAAATCCTCACATTTCTATCCCCTAGTGATGTTAATACAATAAAGATCATTTTAACTTTACAATTTTACTCAGTTTTATTGCGATTTTAGCTCCTATCACTCTCTATGGTGCAAAATCCCAGGGTGTGGTTGGGGCCTCTCTGAGCAGATACATTATTATCCTTCTAGTTCTGTGGGGTAACAATGTGGTTAGATTATCAGGGTACAGGTGAATATACACTTTCATTTAGCTTCTGACATTGTGCTAACACACTAACACATAGAAAGAGATGATACAGATCAAAGATGCATAAGATGATTGCACAGAGGCTGATAAACCATCACACTGTTACACTGAGGGCTCTGCTACATCTCACAGTTATGTGCCTGCATTCCCCTTCCCCGGATCACTTATCTCCTTCTAGCTTGTAATTTGCAGCTACCCTGCCAGGAAGTGAATCAGTATATGAGTTTCTGAGCTCCGTGCTAGGACTGCAGGGGGCATGGCTACAGGCACAAGACAGAAATCTCATCTCACACAAAATGGCACCGAACCCTAAGTCTGAAGTTACAGGGTCGGATCTAGGGGCAACTGAAATTGTGTACAGCAGGACTGTTAGAGAAGGTTGGACTTATGTCTGTGAAATGTTGCATTTTTGTTAATAAGAGTGAATTAGAGAATGTGTTATTTTAATGTGCTGAGTATATTTAAGAAACTTGTCTTCATGGGAATACCCCTTTAATCAAAAGAGAACCTTTTAAGGAGGACTACATGGTTCATAAGAATGAGGAAAAGCTAAAATTCTAAATGAGTCCTTTGGGGGGCACTGTATCAAGTAGATAGATCAATTTGGTTTCCTTTTGTACTAAACTGTGTTTCCAGTTACCCAACCCCGCTCCCCGGCGGGCCATCCACCAACACCCTATCTATGCATCTCTATAAGGACTCTATGGACCCCTTTATTTATTAAAAAGTGATGAGGGGTGTATAACACAAAGAATATCACTTTTATATACACTTAGATTATGTATATTCAGTTCATTGAGGAATCTTCATTAGGCAGTTGTAAATGGCCGAAGTTTCGGAGTGAATGATCACAGTGGCACAAACAAATTAACTTCTATCACATGCGTCCTAGAGAGATGAAGCGCACCACAAGCGGCAGAAGGATATAATATACAAGAATATAAAGAAAAAAATATATAGAAAAATATTTAGAATAATATATATTAGCTCGCCTGCTCCTGATTGCCAAATGGATGGACGGTACACGGATCCAGTGAGGCATCGGTAAACAACCATGAAAAAGAAAAAATCCAGCTCTGCATCCTCCATATTGTTATGGAAGATTTTATTTAGCATAAAGCTCAGGTATATAAAGTGGTGGCCAAAAGTATTGGCACCCCTGCAATTCTGTCAGACAATACTAATTTTTTTCCAAAAAATTATTGTAATCAGAAATTCTTTGGTATTATTATCTTCATTTAATTTGTCTTCAAAGGAAAAGCACAAAAAGAATAGTCAAAAAGCCAAATTGGATATAATTCCACACCAAACATAAAAAAGAGGGTGGACAAAGGTATTGACACTGTTTGAAAAAAGTGATGCTTCTCTAATTTGTGTAATTTAGGTTCCCTGATGTTTTGGGGTTGCTTTGCTGCCTGTGGCACTGGACTGCTTGACCGTGTGCATGGCATTATGAAGTCTGAAGACTACCAACAAATTTTGCAGCATAATGTAGGGCCCAGTGTGAGAAAGCTGGGTCTCCCAGCAGGACAATGGCCCAAAACACACTTCAAAAAGCACTAGAAAATGGATTGAGAGAAAGCACTGGAGGGGCCAGCAATAAGTCCAGACATGAATCCCATAGAACACCCTGTGGACAGTTTTCAAAATGGCAGTTTGGAGAAGGCACCTTCAAATCTCAGGGACCTGGAGCAGTTTACCAAACAAAGACAGTCTAAAATTTCAGCAGAGCATTGTAAGAAACTCACTGATTGTTTCGGGAAGCGGTTGTTCGCAGTTATTTTGTCTAAAGGTTGTGCCACCAATTATAAGGCTGAGGGTGCCAATACTTTTGTCCAGCCCATTTTTGGAGTTTTGTGTAAAATGATCAATGATTTAACTTTTTTTCATTCTCTTTTGTGGTTTTTCATTGCAAACAAAATAAATGAAGATATTAATACCAAAGAATTTGTGATTCAAATCATTTTCTGGAAGAAAACGAGTATTATCTGACAGAATTGCAGGGGTGCCAATACTTTTGGCCACCACTGTAACATAAAATGATCGTTAGTCTTGAAGAAGAACACGGCCAACACCCAAACGCGGAAATCTTTTATGTTATGTACCTGATGTCAGGAATAGCTTTATGCTAAATAAAATTTGCCATAACAAATAATATAGCTTCGCTTTCAGGAAGACCTGGTCTCTGCCGAAAGGCATGTTCTCAATGGCCTCCTACCTTCTTAAATCAACTTTTAAAGTTATGCTTATCTGCACAAGAGGCCCTAGGGGGGACATTACCAGACCCCTCTAAGCTTTGTCTTCAAAGGCTGTCTCATCGTCCCCCTCTTCTCTTTTACCACATTGTCATTCCCTCTGCCTGATGTAATCTTTCTGCAGTAGAGGAAGCTTTAGCACACAATGGGAGAGTAAAGTGCTCCTTGCACATTGTAACAGCCAGTAAAGCTGCAGCACACAGGGGCTCTGGAAACACCCCCAGGAGTCCTTCAGGCTCATTAGCATAATTTGAACTGTTGATTTTAGAAGTAAGAAGGCCATGGATAACAAATATAAGATGATCACCAATCAAATAAGAAAGCCAGGAAAGAAGTACATTAGTGTTCAGACTAGCAACGACAGAATGTGACCTTAAAACAATATCATACTCATCAGTGCATCCTCAGCCATACTTTACAGATAGAAGAAGTGCTCAAGCCTGATAAGAAGCAGTTGCTACCCTTACAAACACTTACTCATTTTGCTGATTGGCTCCAGGCTTTCAGCAAATAATTAATATGGCTTTGTAAGGAAAAAATATACAATTTTCCAATATACTTTCTGTAGCAGTTCTTCATTGATATCACACAGGTGCATGAGCCTTTACTGTCACACAACTCTGATTACTCTGTGATATATAACGAGCCATGCACCTGTATGACATCACAAGACTTCCACAGGAAGTAACCAACGAAGCTTCCTATAGAATGACAGCAAGCAGAGATCTTGAAAACCACGAGGAATTGATAAAGTATTTTGGAAAAGTGTAGAACTTTTCACTACACAAACCAAATTATTTTTTTTTTTTAATTCCATTGAAACCCCTTTAAAAATGGAATAGAGTGTCACGCTAAAAAGCTGCCCCGAAATCTTGGACAGAATATTAAAAGAAAATTGAAAATAAACAAAATTTTAAAAAAGTGAAGTCTTGTTTTAATTAAAAAAGAAAATCGGGGACACATTTCCATTATGAACTTAACAGCAAAAATATGTTTGGAACTAATGAAAAATTTTTTATAGTGTAAAGTTCTGAATTTGTATTGCAAATGTTTTACAGGTAAGTGCTATTGTCTTTTGTATGTCCCTTTTTTATTTTACATTTTTATATGCAAGGTGTGACCTTAAATTCCTTGCATCTAATATATTCTTTTATATACTGACTGTGCTCTTAAACTCTGACTAGTCTGGGTCTTAAGATTAATATGGCTGAAAGGTAAATGTTCTGCTCCTAGATGCAAATAACGGTTTAGTAACTCGTTCCAGGCTTGCCCCTACCACGCACTCTACGCAGAAAACATTAATGTTTTCACAACCATTCAAAAACATTTTTAATGGGTTTTTTTTTATCCTGCTCCTAGAAATTGAGATGTTTCATTGTGGCATCCTAATGTTTTATAAAGTGCGTGAACAGTTAGAACAGGTTTAGCTGGGGTCTGCAATATTCACTAAAATAAATGTTTTTTCAAAATAATATTGCTTTATTTCCTCCATTATTACAAGTTTTCTTAATGGCTCTTTAAGCTCTGGAGAGGCAAAATATATTAACTGTCAAACATATTTTCTATTTATTTTCACAATGAGAAACAAAGATGTTGTATTGTGGCTAGCACTGAAATGTAGAAGGTCAAAGTCTGTCTGTTAATTGAAAAAACACTTGCCGGTTGGAAGCTGGTCGGAGCTTTTAGAACACACTCCTGTGGATATTTTCTAAAAGCAGATCTTGCATTGCCTGCTGTCCAATGGATAAATGGGAAAAATACATCAAATATATGGTCATGCAATTAGTGGATATAATAAAAAGGAAAGCCCAAAACATTAGAGACTTGATCAACATTTGGCAAATGTCTGGTTACAGGTGAAAAAACGCATAGAACAAAATTAATTGATTTGGCATGAGTTAGCATTAAAGGGAACCTGTCATCAGGAGCCCTTTTTCAAGCTCCCCCATTTCCCCATAGTGAACAGTGTACATGTTGCCTAATAGTTTTTATAATAAAACTGGCTTTTTCTGAAAAAAAAAAGATAAGTTACCATATTTTTCGGACTAGAGGGCACACCGGATTATAAGGCACACCATCAATAAATGCCTGTTAAAATGTCTAGATTCATATATAAGGTGCACCGGATTATGAGGCTCGCCTGATAATAAGGATGAATGACCAGCAGGTGGCAGACCTGTGTACAGTTCAAGGCAGCTGTTGTCTGTAAGTACGGTTCATATATAAGGCGCACTGGACTATAAAGCGCATCATTGATTTCTGAGAAAATCAAAGAATTTTTTGTGCACCTTATAGTCCGAAAAATACGGTAGATAAAGGTTTACCTTTCTGTATGCATAGCTATGGTCCTAGTCCCATGGGAGTGGCCAATAAGAAGTGTTTTTCCTCCTGTCCTTGAGAAACTGCTCCATCATGCATCAGTTTCAAATAAAAAAAAAACCTCCCATGTCCCCCAAATCTCCTCCTCCCCCATCGCTTCCCCCCTCAGGACGTCAAACATGTCTGCCCCACTCCTCACCGACTACTCCCAGGGGACTAGGACCACAGCTCTGCATACAGAAAGGTAAACTTTCATCTAACTTATCTTTTTTTCAGAAAAACTATTTGGCAATGTCTACACTATTCTCTATGGGAAATGGGGGAGTTAGAAAAAGAACTCCTAAAGACAGGTTCCCTTTAAAGGAATCCCAAATATTTTTTCTTTTGTTATCTATATGTACACTCACCGGCCACTTTATTAGGTAAACAATGCTAGTAACGGGTTGGACCCCCTTTTGCCTTCAGAAGTGCCTCAATTCTTTGTGGCATAGATTCAACAAGGTGCTGGAAGCATTCCTCAGATTTTGGTCCATATTGACATGATGGCATGACACAGTTGCCGCAGATTTGTCGGCTGCACATCCATGATGCGAATCTCCCTTTCCACCACATCCCAAAGATGCTCTATTGGATTGAGATCTGGTGACTGTGGAGGCCATTTGAGTACAGTGAACTCATTGTCATGTTCAAGAAACCAGTCTGAGATGATTCCAGCTTTATGACATGGCGCATTATCCTGCTGAAAGTAGCCATCAGATGTTGGGTACATTGTGGTCATAAAGGGATGGACATGGTCAGCAACAATACTCAGGTAGGCTTTGGCGTTGCAACGATGCTCAATTGGTACCAAGGGGCCCAAAGAGTGCCAAGAAAATATTCCCCACACCATGACACCACCACCACCAGCCTGAACCGTTGATACAAGGCAGGATGGATCCATGCTTTCATGTTGTTGACGCCAAATTCTGACCCTACCATCCGAATGTCGCAGCAGAAATCGAGACTCATCAGACCAGGCAACGTTTTTCCAATCTTCTACTGTCCAATTTCGATGAGCTTGTGCAAATTGTAGCCTCAGTTTTCTGTTCTTAGCTGAAAGGAGTGGCACCCGGTGTGGTCTTCTGCTGCTGTAGCCCATCTGCCTCAAAGTTCGACGTACTGTGCGTTCAGAGATGCTCTTCTGCCTACCTTGGTTGTAACGGGTGGTGATTTGAGTCACTGTTGCCTTTCTATCAGCTCGAACCAGTCTGCCCATTCTCCTCTGACCTCTGGCATCAACAAGGCATTTCCGCCCACAGAACTGCAGCTCACTGGATGTTTTTTCTTTTTCGGACCATTCTCTGTAAACCCTAGAGATGGTTGTGCGTGAAACTCCCCGTAGATCAGCAGTTTCTGAAATTCTCAGACCAGCCCTTCTGGCACCAACAACCATGCCACGTTCAAAGGCACTCAAATCACCTTTCTTACCCCATACTGATGCTCGGTTTGAACTGCAGGAGATTGTCTTGACCATGTCTACATGCCTAAATGCACTGAGTTGCCGCCATGTGATTGGCTGATTAGAAATCAAGTGTTAACGAGCAGTTGGACAGGTGTACAACTGAATGTATATGTCATGTACATCAGTTTAAATTACTTAAAGGGGCTGCCCTATTTCAGCAAATAAATATGATTATTTATTGAAAAGTTATAACATTTTCTGATAAACTTTTTGCGTCAATTATAGATCTCTCCTTGCTGTTCTTCTATGGAAATCTTCATTGTTTCCTTTCAGTGGATAAAAACCTCTCCTTGGTCATGTGATGTCACACAGTTGCAGGAATCATTATATCACACAGCTCTGATAAGTATATTAATCACATGACTATGGACAGATATCAGTCCAAAAAGAGTAAATATAGAAACTTCCTATAGAATGACAGCAAGCAGAGATATAGAAAACTGTTAGAGTTTGATTTATAAAGGGGGAAATGTATAATATTTTCCCCTTTCCTGAGCTCTTTTTGCACCTGATTTGTCTTTGTCTCTGTCAAATACCATAGCCTTTCCTAAGCATGGTCTGGACTGGTGTGTTACTGTGCAATAATTGCACCCATATAGGCGCAAATCAATGTTAAATAAGGCACAAACATCTGGAAGCAGGAGCAATGCAAAGACAAATTAGGTGCAAACCAGGAAACTGCTACACAGCAAACTCTGGCAAACTGCTGGAAAAGGTGCAAAAAATGTTGCGAATACCCCAATGTGCTCAAAAAGTCATCAAAATACAACCAGACTAAGATAAATGACCCCCAAAGTATATTGGAAATGTGTACATTGTTTTATTTTTAAATTTACTTTTAAATTTCATTGTGTCCTGGCCCTGTCACGTGACCACCCTAAACAGATTTGCCTCTTAAAGATGGAATTACAAATCAATGTAAAATCAAGTTCGTTCCCATAAAACACTGAACGTGCATCTAATACAAATGAATGGAAGAAGCTGACTGTG
Organism: Engystomops pustulosus; assembly: GCA_019512145.1. Taxonomy (NCBI): domain Eukaryota; kingdom Metazoa; phylum Chordata; class Amphibia; order Anura; family Leptodactylidae; genus Engystomops; species Engystomops pustulosus. The sequence continues at coordinate 191,215,525 of CM033643.1, read as the reverse complement.
GGATCACACATAAGATTGTCAGTCAAGTGATTTGGCCTGGACCCAGAGTGAGCGGAAAAGCATATAAAAAATTAAATGTAAATAATGTAACCTGAAACAAGGACATAACATGTAAGTATCAGATGGAAAAGATAAAAACAGTTTGGATACTGAATTCTTCCTTAGGTATACATAGGGGCACATGTACCCCACTTTTGGCTTGCCTTTTTCTTAAATTTTTGAGACTTTTTATGGTTCTTTGCGCCCAAAGCTGTCTATTTTCAAACTTCGCCATTGTCTAGTTTTCTGCAATGTTTCCCGAGTTATCACCTTAATCCAGATGTGATAAAAATCTTAATCCAGATGTGATTTTGTGTCTTAAAAAGTCGCAAAAAAGTTCCAAATTTTTGCTCAAATCTACGGCTGCCCCTGACCAAGCATAGAGATTAGATGGGGAACTGTTTTTGACCTTTGGAGACTTTTTATGACTTTTGTTTTAAAAAGTCACAAATTCACTACAGACCAAACGCCACATGTATCAATAAGGAAAAAATGCTAGGAAATATCTGACCAGCAGGAAAGCCAAGAAAAGTCTCAAAAAACAGACAGAAAAAGACAGACTTATGATACATGTGCCTCATAGATTCAACTATAGTAAAGATAAATAAATAAAATATAACATAATAATAACAGTGTAAAGAAAAATTATGCATCACTTGTATCACTTTTTCGCCTTTTCATCTTGCCGCACTGTTTAAAGCACCAGTTTTGCATCTAAACACCAAACTAACCTTGCAGAAAAAGTAACCATGTTTTCCTCATTTATCCTAACCAATCCAGATGTTTTGCTGTGTCTAATAATCATTTATCATTAGCAACTTGTTCATTTAGGCAGAAAAATCACTCAAGCCTGAAGGTGGCTTAAACTGAGAAGCAAGCACTCAGCTATTGTGCAGGGCAGATTATCCCCAGCAGCAGAGCTCATCAGACACTACAGACACTAAGTGCAGCCTCTGTTTACGGTTCATGACCTTCTATTTACAAACAATCTGCAAAAGGAGCAGCTCAGAGCAGGAGAGAAGAGAAGTTTTTAGGATTTTTCAGATAGATTGCAAAGTGTCCCTGTGTAGCAGGATCGAAGAGAAGTGATTGGGAGCTGCAGACAGTACAGGGAAGTGTCCCTGTGTAGCAGGATGACAACACTGGTGTATACTGGCCAGAATTATAGGGGGGCAAAAGATCAGCACTGGGGGATCCCCTCCAGGAGAAGCCACTGCTGAGAACATCACTGGGTGCAGCTTGTCACACACTTGGGCTCTGCTGTGAGGGTCATTCGATGCTAGGGTGTGTGAGAGAGTAGCTTTTAGCAAGATCACATGTAAGAGTCCGAATCTAACATTCCGCCTATATTGCGCCTAAACTGCACCTAAAGTAAAGTGATTAATAAGAAGCAGGAACAGATGGTTGTAGCTTGCGATAATTTTAGCTCAACAATGCGCCACAATATGGGCGCAACAACTATACTTAAGATCAGAACAGTGATACATCTGGCCCTATATACATTAAACTAGGTAACTTTTTTATATGTAGAAGAAAATTGTATATGACACATGCAAGTATCAGAATTCATCATTAAAGAACAAAATGAATCATGATAAACCAGGGACACTTACTCAACTATCCAGGCTGTATGATTGTGGTAATCTTCTTATATTTGTTATCCATGGCCTCCTTCCTTCTAAAATTAACTTTTAAAATTATGCTAATGGTGGTGCTACCTACACCCCTCCATACTGCAGTTTCATAAGTTTTTTCCTCATTTCCTCATTTACACTGTGTGAGATTACAGAAGGTAGATGGAGGGTTAAGTGTTGAGGAAGCAGGAATGGGGACAGTGTAGCTAATGCCAGGTCACTAAGAGGGTCGCAGAATGCTTCTGACTCATTAGCATAATTTTAAACGTTGATCTTTAAAGGGAGGATTCCATGGATAACAAATATTTAAAGATTACCATAGTCATGGTAACTAGATCTATGAGTAACAGTCCCTCATTCATTTTGATGGTAAATTTCCTGTAATACTCTTTCCAGGCTTACCTTTCCTCATGTTGAGAAATCTTTACTTTTACAAAAAAACTTTATGCAAATTAGCTTCTTTTGAACCAAGGAAGGGGTTATGCTTACTGCTACACCCATTTGTTTACCTTCTTTCTCCAAATAGCAAAGTCTTTGTTAAAAGGAATCTGTCAACAGAAATTGGCTGAATAAACCACTACCAGTATGTTGTCAAGTACAGCTTCTTGATCATGTTTCTTTCTTGACCCAGTTGGTGGTATCATCCTGATAATGAACTTTGAAATGAGATGCTAACCAGCAGTTAAAAGGCCTGGAGGCAGAGATTCTAAAATTAAGTCAAGCTCTTTCTGCCTCCTAATGGCTCCTCCCCTGTGATTGACATCATGCACCAGCCGTAAAGAAATCCGGTCAATGATGTCCCTAGACACAGTACCACCAATTACAGTGAAGGGTGCGATCTGAGGCCGGGAAAACTTGACTTCAGTGTTAAATTCTCCGCCTCCTGGACTTCATAAAGCCAATTTACTTTTCACTTCAGTGTTGATTTTCTGGATGATGCCACCACACCAGGCCATTAAAGAAACATAATTTAGAAGCTGCTCAGCTGCTTGACAACATACTGCTAGTGGTTTATTAGGTCAATTTATGATGACAGGTCCCTTTTAAAATAGGTGGTGCCAAGAAAAATAGAAAGAAAAAAACATGTGCAAGGCATGGTCCTGTCCCTGGTGCCTCAATTACCTAATTTGCATAAAGCTAAAAACCAAATTTTCTTCAAAATGACAACACATTGGGAAAAAAGAAAGGTACATCTGTAAAGCTTTTTTAATGCCCCAGACAGCCCTATAGTTATTTGTGGGTGACGTGAGAGGTGGTAGAATCCTTTTATGTCTATAAATGAGCTTCCCTTTCCGAATATACATAACACAGATAATAACAAACAATCAGTGTGCGAAGAGGGGTGGCAGGAGCCCCTGTAGATTGGATAAATGAACTAATTTGAAGGAAATCTACCATTTGTTTTAATGCATTGTGAACCAAACATACCATGAGAATGCTGTAGCTACAATGATGCAGAAACATATCTTGTTTAATCCCTGATCCGAGTGGTTTTGCTAAAAAAACAATTATAAAATTCAGGACCTTGGAAAGCTGGGTGCAAACTGGCTGCCGTGTTTCACAGAGCTTCCTGAACTGTCAAGACAGGACTAATAAACCTGAGCTGGATGACTCATACACAGAAGCTGGGGGATGGTGCAGCGATTGATTACTTCTGCCTGTCAGAGACAACACAGTGAATACAGCGTTCTCTGAAGCAGTGCATAATTAGGGTGAGAAGCGCTGAGCAAGCCACAATAGCGATAGAGCCTCATAGTTTTATAATTGTTTTTCCAGCAAAACCACTCAATTCAGGGATAAAACAAGATATGTTTCCACATCAGTGTAGCTACAGCATTCTTAAGATATGTTTGGTTCACAATGCATAAAAGCAAATGGTAGGTTTCCTTTAAGGATCAATAGAATATGCCAAGTTTTGTATATCCCTTTAATGCATTGTTATGGGTTCTTTTCCAGTCCGTATAGTTATGTAATGTAGTTGTCCATCTATTAACATAATAAACATTCCATTTTTCATTATACTTTAGCAAATTATACAATAGCTTATGATAAAATTGTTAAAAAAAAGCTTTGGATCCATTAAAGGCAGCGGCTAATCTGTTTTCATCAACCTTCTTATATTACAAAGCACAACAGTAATAAGCTCAAAGGTAAAGTATGAAGAGAGAGCGATGGTGAAGCTAATCTAGAGATACAATGTCACCGAGACATCACACCTTGTCTCCTCTTCCGTGTCCTGAAAGACCTCCTCCTCTTTCCTTAGACTGGGTTTTCTAATTAGATTTGACATTGACATTTAGTGAACTATAACTGCATTTCTCAGTGCATTTTATTCCAAGGATATAGTCGTACCTTATTGTATTATTCTTTTTAAAAAATCCATCTCTTTTTGCAATGATTTAACTCTATCATAACCTAATAAATGTGATAAACTGAGTTTTAGGTAGTAAAAATTTTTAAAAATCAACAAAAACAAATGGTAAAAAAAAACTACCGTATTTTTCTGCCTATAAGGCGCACCAAAAATCCTTTAATTTTCTCAGAAATCAAAGGTGCGCCTTATAGGCCAGAGCGCCTTATATATGAACTTGTACAGAAATGTACTACAGACAAGATGTACTGTACATTTACCAGTGTTTAATAGCTCCATTCCCAGAAATTTCCTGCACCTTCCCACACAGTATACAGGGTCCCTAGCTCCTGAAGTGCCCTGGCACCACGACTAACATTGTGCCCATCCTGCCCTCCCCTAGCACGGAGAGACCGGAGCTGCCATAGTGCCGACCACGAGGCAATCATCATCATCAGTAAACAATCCCCCATACCTGACAGCTCTGTAACAGGGGAAAGAGAAGGAGCCACAGGGAACCCCACAGGAATAACACCCTGGCTGAGGAGGGAGGGAGAAGGGGCAGAGGGAGACCGCTTAACCCCTGCTGCATCACCCTGCATTAACCCCCAGCAGCCATACCTCTGAGATTGGAGCTCTCTGACACGCTGAAGACAAGTTTCCCGGGAAGTGTAGCTGGCTTGAACTGTGCACAGGTCTGCCACCTGCTGGTCATTTTTAGGTACTGCATTTGATCCTGCGCCTTATACTCCAGTGCGCCTTATATATGAACCTAGATGTCTTAGCAGGCATTTATTAGAAGTGCGCCTTATACTCCAGTGCGCCTTATAGGCCGGGAGATTAATAATTCAAGAAAAAGCCTGTATAAAAGTCAATAGGTTATGATATAGTATAGCAATGCTTGAACCTGTTTTATACCATGTAAAGATTTATTTTATCTTAGATCTATAGTTAAAAGACCCTGGGGGGATGTATTAACGCACTTGCGCCACAATTCTGGTGGTTTTGCGCCTAATACACTGTCTAGAATGCCTTGCACCACAGTTATCAAGGCTTTTAGAGCATTTTTTGGCAGCATTCCGACTTGTCCGAATAAGGGGTGTGACCTGTTGGGGGAATGGACGTGGCCTCACTAGGGGCGTGGTTGATGGAAAATCGCCCATGCGCCCAATATTCTGGCGCACAGTTTAGGCCAACTAAAAGTAGGTCTAAAGTGGGAACTGACAGTCTTATCCTGCACCAGAATTCATCATCACAGTGATAAATATGGCGCAGCAAAAGCCTTGTGGTATCCAGGTAGAAACTGGCAGCACCTGAGACACACTGTTAAATCCCCTCCACAGTTTTTTTCATAGTTATTTAAAGCAATCTACCATCAAAACCAAGTATGATAAACCAGGGACACTTAGTCATAGATCCAGGCTCCATGACTGTGATAATATAATTGTATATGTTATCCATGGCCTCCTTCCTACTAAAATAAGAGTTTAATATTATGCTAATGAAACAAAAGGGCTCTGTGGGGTGTAATCAGAGCCCTTCTGTGCTATAGATTCATAGGCTGTTACACTGTGCAGGAGCGCCTCGCTAATAACCCACTGTGTGAGATTACAGCAGGGAGGTAGGGTGATGCTCCTCCAAAGTGTAACAACATGTGAAACCAGATCACCGAGGGGGCTGGTATCATCCCCCAGAGCCCTCCTGGCTCGTTAGCATAATTTAAAACATTTATTTTAGAAGGAAGGAGGCCATGGATAACACATATAAGAAGCTTGTCACAGTCACTGTGCCTGGATCTATAAGTAAGTGCCTCTGTTTTATTATTCTTGATTTTATGGTAGATTTGCTTTAAAAGATTCTCATCAGGGTTTTTTTCTTTCGTAACGACCCCTGCATGTGTAAGTAATAACCTTTCCTACACTGCCTCTCTAATCCCATCATTGATGGAAAGTCAAGTTATAACTTTTTAAACCTACAATAAGCAATGAAAAGTTACCTTAACAAGTCCACCGTGAGAATTCTGTACAATTGCCCCAGTGGCATCCATATAATATAACTAACTAGAATAATAACTAACAGCTGCTTGGAAAGTAATTACATTAGAAAAAACTGGCTCTACACTGAATTTTCCTGTTTCCTGTTGGAACAATAATTTATAAAACCTTTTAAATATATTCTTTTTAAATATTCTTTAATAAAACTGATGTTTTCTTGTACCTGTCTTTAAGGGGTTGGCAACTTAGACCAAACTTTAACAGGGAAATTATATGACCCTAATATGGTCACCTATATAATATTTACCTTGTCAAAGAAGAGTGTTTTTTCTTGTCCCATCCTGTAAAACTTAATTGCATATTTCCCAAAATCCCCTAGTGGAGCATCAGTGGCTATAAATCTCCACAATTTTCAAGGCCTTAATTGGCAAAGTCTCTGTAGAGCTCTGGGGGCTAAGGGGATGCGAACTAGGGAGCTCCTATGATGTCCTGTGACCTGCTGGCTTCCGCTGAATGGCCATAGATACAAGAATCCAACATTTATGAAAAGTCTTCCTTCTAGAAAACACCATTTCTAAGCCAAAAAATATATAACAAATGAAATATGTAGCTGTGCGAAGCTGTACTCTGGTCCTGCTGGCTTGGACCTGTGGGAATCAAATGATCATCAAGTTGAACAAAAATTTTAACTAGTGGCAGTAGTTTAATAATAATTTGATATGTGATTATGAAGAAACTGCTACAAAAAATAAATGTAAACCCCTACGACAAGTCTATAATGTAAAAAGAGATAAAAATAACTCTGACCGGAGCTCCAAATTGAATGATCATCCAGAGTGTTCTTCCCCTTTTTACTTCAAAGAGAAGAAGAAAGTTTTGTTCACAATTTGTGCAACACTACAACCTCCAACAGGACTATAAAGGTTCCAAGTAGCTTTGTAACTGTTTTTGTGAAAGTGTAATGATGAAGCATAGCTGAAAAAAATATATACTTACTCATGCACGCTACAGAAAGGGCAGTAAGCCCTACTACGCTGAGCCCCCAAAACTGTCATCTACCTACTTACTGGGTCCACCCTACCTAGTGCCAGTAACTGGGCAATGTTTCCTTCTTATGGCAAAGTGAGGACATGAAACTGGACTCCCAAGCAAATAACAGAGAATGAGCATCACAACAGAGATGGCAAATAAGGCACAAAAATACAGAACAATAACCAAAAATCAGAACACCGGTCTAGTATACCTAAAACGGGACTAGAATTGTAACTGCCCTGTCAATGCGGTTATTACAAAATATTGCTCTCATTAGATTACATCTGCCCTTTGAGCCTTTGAGTGCTCCATCTACTGTCTATAACTGGTAATGCAGCAGTATAAGCAGAAGGGAGGGTTTATTTATTAGCCAATCATAATTTATGTTTTATCACTGTTAATCTGATCTGCCCCAATGTTCCCCAAGGTTTAATGCTTGGACTCTCCTTCCAGAAGGGAATTAATAAAATCATCTGGTTAGAAGTTCTGTCACACTTGAGGAGGGAAGTGTGTGAAAAAAGGAGCAATGATAAGGTATACCTGCGCTGGCTGGAAAGAGTGAGTGTATGTGTGTTATAAAAAAAATAAAATAAAAAAAAGGAATTGTGCAAGGGGGATGTTTCAATGAAACATCTCTCAAGAACGGATTAGTACCATAGAGTACGGATTCTATATAAACACCATCATCATCACCAGACCCAGGAATCTTACCCTGAGGAAGAAAGCCGTTGCTTTCGACAACGCGTCGGTGGATATTCCTGTTTGTCCTTCTGGACCATCCGTACCTTGTGGGTGACGTCACTGGTACATCTGTTTTTAATAGTCTGACTTAGCGAAGCTACCGGCCGGGGCTTCGCTATTGCTCAACTATTGCTTGGACTACAACGGGGACTATATAGTGAACCTGGACCAAAGAAATCACACTGTTGGATTCATTTTGCTGGACCCGCGGAAACCCGCTAGAAGTGGTGCTACAGGTTAGTGTTCCACCAAAACATGACAACTGGTCTTTTTTAGAGATAATCACAGTGTTAAGAAGTCCAGTCCTTTCCCCCTTGCACAATTCCTTTTTTTTTTTTTTTTTTTTTTATAACACACATACACTCACTCTTTCCAGCCAGCGCAGGTATACCTTATCATTGCTCCTTCTTTTAGTTAATAGCGGTGGAGAGGCACACCACTGATACCAGCGACGGCAACGGTTCCAATCATACCCATAGCGTGCGCCCTTGTGATCCCTAACATTTTCAAGTGTGTGAAAAAGTCTCTTAAGAGAGTCTGTGGACCCTCTGGACCATGGTGGGAGGTGATGAAGCAGCCACAACCCGGGACCGGAGTCTAAGTGGCACTTGTCCTTGTAAAGAAAGCTTCTATATTTACTTCCAGTGGATAAAGATATGTCCATGGTCACACAGGTGCACGATCAGTTATTACTGCAGAGAGTAATCAGAGATGTGTGATATAACGAGCCATGTACCTGCCTGTCCATCACATCACTATGGACAGATTTCTATCCACTGGAAGTAAACATAAAGGGAGATATTTATCATGCGCTGAAGCCTCTTGATGTATCCGGCGGGGTACTTTGCAGCGTTTATTTCTGCCTGTTGTACTGTTGTAGAAATAAACGCAGCCAGCAAATTTTCACATGTAACCTGCCGCCCCCCCCTTCATGCTACTTCACGCGGATGGCGGATTGTGGTAAGTAATAAGTGCTAGCATTTGCGATTATTTCAGGGATTCTACGCCACTGAAATTGCTCTGAGGCCCTGATAAATATGCCCCAAAAGCTTTCCATAAAGGACAGCAAGCAGAGATCTAGAAAACTGTGAGGATTTGATACAGAAGGTATATTGGAAAATTGTATAACTTTTCCTTACACAAACAATATCAATTATTTGCTGAAAGTGGACAACCCCTTTAAGCATAACACCCTATCTATTTGTTTTTTTTTATTGTGCTGCTATTTTTTCATATATATATATATATATATATATATATATATATTAACATATATATACAGTACATATACTTGATGCAGTAAACATATTCATAATTTGTTATGACTTTGACTATGTTGTGACTTTGAGGTGCATCTGACATATAGAACAATCATTTTTATCATATCATCAGCTGCATCTGCCATCATCACATGGTTTGGAATTTCAGAATCCCTTTGCCTTTACTGTATATATCCGCTTTTTAGCAATATGTGAAATCCAGTTCTTCTTGAAAGTTTTTTTCTGGCAATGTCATCTTGTCTTGTGTTCCGTAAGTGGGTGCACAGTGTAATGGAGAGGTCCTTACCATGACCTTAAATATATTTATAGACAGTTAAAAAGATTATCTCCAAGGTATCTTCAATTCTTGCCTGAACAAACCTTGTTCCAGAAACTTCATAAAAGTAATCCTTATATCTCAATATTCTACTGCCGAAACACCTCATGTCACCTTTTCTAAGGAGGATTTGCATAGTGTTATGCTTACATACATTGTTTTAAGTGCATTCATTTATTTTGCTCTCATGATGGTACATGACATTGAGAGTTGTTTTGCTGAATTTGTAGTATTTATGGTTTTCTAATCCCTAGATAAAATAATTTTCTAAAAGTGAATGGAATTGTTCTTAAAGCACATCTAACATTTCAATCAACTTTGCAGGGATGAGTAACCCATATGTGACTTGCCATCTCAATTTTCCCGAAACTTGCATCTCTGAAGTATTGTCTGCAAGTTTGATTTGCACTTTCAGCTCTTGGAGGAGACTTTATGGGAGATTTATTAAGGGTTGTACTTTCTCAACGTATACCACCTCCGCAATGGGTGGGCATTAGATGGGATCTCTGGTGGGCCCACTTAGTATACAGCCAGGACTGGGCAAAACTAAAAGTAGGGACCCCAAAATAAAACTATTTTATGAACAGTCACATTCAGTAGGAGGCTCCTTAACCCCTGCCCAATAATAACACTTTGTAGTTACACACAGTAGTAGGGTACGGCAATGTGTAATATGGGACTGTAGGAGAATGTTATAGGAGATAAACAGATGATAGGGAGATGGATGATAGAAGATACATATGAAAGAAGATATAGATTTATAGATGCATAAGTATAAAGTAGATTATATAAAGATAGAAGATTGATAGATAGATAGATAGATAGATAGAAGATTGATCGATCGATCGATCGATCGATCGATCGATAGATAGATAGATAGATAGATAGATAGAAGATTAATCGATAGATGGATGGCTAAATAGGAGTTAGATAGACATGATATATAATAGATTAGAGATAGATAGACCTGATATATAATAGATCGGAGATAGATAGACAAGATATATAATAGATAGGAGATAGATAGACATGATATAAAATAGATAGGTAGATAGAAGATATATAGAAAAATAGATAGACAAAAAGCTAGATGGGAAATGGTATAGATAGGAAATAGACAAAATATGAAATAGAACAAATAGGAGATAGATATATATATATTGGAGATAGATGATAAGTATATTCACCTGGGCATTTAACCAAGGGGTTAACCAAAGAGTAATACATCCTCTGCCCACATGCAGGGAACCTTGGGCAAATGCTCAGTTTGCCGCCCCTAACACCGCCCTGAGCCTACCCCTGTTCCTAGGACAGATTATAGCACAATTACAGCACAGGATGATGATGTAGAATTGTCTGGCAGTTCTGACGATCGCTGGCTATATCAAAAGGCTGAAGCCTCTTGACATACCCGACGTGATGGGAGGGTGGGATAACATGAAGCGCCGGTGAATGGTGCGCCTTTGATAAATCCTCCATTTTGAGCCACCGCTTCCTCTCTCCTCTCCATAGAACTTCTCAGTGAGCTAATACAACCTTTCTTATAAGCTTACAGTAGAACTAAAGCTCTAATAAAGTTTCACTGTCAATAACACTGTACATAGACTTTATCACTGTTGTTAAATTAGGGGATATTTTTCTTCCAACAAGCACTCCTTTTCTTTAGTGATTGCAAAAAATCTGTAATTTTGTTCCATTTCACCTTTTATTGCCCATTTTCACTACTGAAAGTACTCTGCGAGGAGCATGTGCACCACATCTTATGGTCATGGTACTCCAAAATGCTTATTTGCATGTTTGAATGAATTTAGCTTTATCGACATTGAGGCCAAGTATTTCGATGCAGAACACTTCACCAATTCCCTTTTCTTTTAAGGCATGTTTTTATCATGAAGCTTATCTAGTCACTTTGGGGGTCACTTAATAAAAATATGAATCCATTAAGCACAGTACAATTTTTTAGGTATAATACAGTTGTGTACAACAATTTTCTGTTTACCTTCATATAGTGCCTCAAGATAACAGCTACCTATATACAAATGTGTGCTGTTATCAGCCTCCAAACAACAGGTCCTTGTGTCATTGGTGTGTAATTCGTTTCATGTCCACAAAGCCAGTTTGTGGGACAGCCATTTGTCATCCATTTTTGTAGATCCACAAATAAAAAAAGGAATTAAATTATTTCAGCAGCTTGTCCCCTTGAAGGATCATATGACTGATCCTCAACTACGGACAAGAGTGTATTATAATATAGGCCGCTTGGGTGGTAACCGGGTCCCAAGTCTTCTAGTGGGCCCATGGCCACCCAAACCACCCACCAAATTTTACACTGAGAAGGACCTCTATTTACATCTGTTCCTGCTCTCAATATATATGTACACAAGAGTTATTTCAGGACCTTTGAAGCTCCTCCAAAGATCCTTAAACTGCAGGTGAAAAGCAGGCAGAAAGGACCTCCACAGAATCAAGAAGCTTCATTCTATTAACAAATGTAGGAAGTGAATTCCAGACTTGTAGGGGCTATAATACCCATACAGCCCAGGGGCCCATGGCAGTCTTAATCCATCCCTTTCTGCAAATCACACTCACTGGGGCACATTTACTAAGGGTCCGTCGGACACGTTTCTGTCAGGTTTCCTGAATATTTCTGATTTACCCTGAATCGCACAGGGGTTTTTAACGCACGTGATTGGATTTTGGCGCATCGGCGACGGCTTTCATGCGACACAAATCAGCCGCCATGGCCGCTGGACAACATAACTGATTCGGGTCAGAATACAACCTGCACAGAAGTTTTTGCAGTCATCTCATGGATCTGTAATAACATGTCTATGTGCATGGGTCCATTGAGATTGATGTGTCAGTGTGCAATATGCAGAGTAAAAAAATACATAGCACATGGACAAAAACAATATTAATGTGCATGAAGCTAAAATCTGTGCTCCTTATACAGTTATTTTCATTAGGAATGATATAATTCTGTAAATGATTATATCAGATATCAGGATCTACAAGTTAAACGATGAAATAGGCCAAAAATTAGTTTATGAAGAACACCTGGAAGGGGGAGGCTCAAGGGGAAACGTTATTTAACATAAATTTATGAATTCCATAAAGTATGAGGAGCCTGCTGTGCTTCATGTTCTCATATTTTACTGTTTACTTTTCCAGCATAAAAGATAAAGTAACAGACTCATTTATATTGTCTATGGACCTCTGGAACAAAGTTGACCAAAGTATACTTTGTATACCATACATTTGAAGCAAATCTACAACTAGTCTGGAAAATATAAATTATGTAAGTTAACTTCTCAGATTTTTTTCCACAATACAATATTGGGGGATATTTATCAGAAGTGTCTGAGGTAAAAGTGGTCTAATTTCCCATGGAAACCAATCAGAGCTCAGCTTTAATTTTATAAACAGCAGTTGGAAAATTAAAGCTGAGCTCTGATTGGTTGCCATGGGCAGCTAGAACAGATCTGCTCTCAGACACTTCTGATAAATCTCCCCCAATATGTTTATGATAATGGTGGCAATTCATCTTATTCTGATGCACTTTTTTTAGTGACTTTTTGAGCGCATTGAGGTACTTGCACACTTATTTGCGCCTTTTTCCAGCTGTACACCGGAGTTCGCCGTGTAGCTGTTTCCTGGTTTGCGCCTTATTTGTCTTTGTATTCTCCTGCTTCCAAATGTTTGCACCTTATTTAACATTGATTTGCGCCTATATGGGCGCAAATAATTGGACAATAACACACCAGTTTTGACCATGCTTAGCAAAGGCAATAATTTATGCCTAGTAAGGTGCAAAAAAACTTTATTTGACAAAGACAAATCAGGTGCAAAAAATAGATTCACTAAAGGCGAAAAAAAAGTTCAGGGAAAGGGGAAATAAGATAAATGACCCCCTATATGTTTTGTACTGCTCATTTATAGAGATGATGAAATCATCTATTGCTACGAATCTGGCGATTCTGAGTAAATTTTATGTGACGATTTTATGTGTAGCAGATTTCATAAACTGTCACAAAATTGAGTTTGAAGAGTCGGTTGAAAGTTGCAATAGAGGATGTTAAAGGGGTTGTCCACTTTCAGCAAATAATTGTTATTGTGTAATGAAAAGTTATACAATTTTCCAATGTAGTTTCTGTATCAATACTTCACAGTTTTCTAGATCTCTGCTTGCTATCCTTCTATAAAAATCTTCTATGTTTACTTCCAGTGGATAGAAACCTGTCCATGGTCATGTGATGGACCCACAGGTGCACAAGCCATTATTATCACATAAAGTAATCAGAGATTGTTCACCTACCTTTTCATGACATGAACAAATTTCTGTCCATTGGAAGCTTTCTATAGCAGGACAGCAAGCAGAGATCTAGATAACCATGAGGAATTCAGGCAGAAAGTATATTGGGAAATTGGAGAACTTTCCCTGAAATAAACTTTAAAATAAATTTGCTGAAAGTTGAAAACCCCTTTAAACCTTATGGTGGTGCATAAACGGGGCTCCAGAAGTGGCCACCCTGGAGATTGTCTTTAAGCCATCCAGGGGGAGCAGGAAAACAGTGGTGAGGATGGTCATTGGTAGGGTTTAGCAGACCTGTTAAAGTTTGGGTTTGGCCAAGTATATCACGGTCTGGAACATTGCGGGTTTGGGTCTGCACATCACTAGTCATTAGTGTACTGGCTAGTACATAAAGGACGGTTGCCAACTAACTGCCGATCAGTGAGCGTGCCAGTAGTCACATCCCTCCTGATCTGAAATTGATCACTTGAGATATACGACTTATGGATGTAGCAGAAATATGGCAATTTTCAGGCACCAAATCGAATCCAAATATTTTCAGATTTGCTTTGGACAAGTTCTGCATGTGTAATATATTATTAAAGGTCTATACCATGGGTCAGGAACCTTTTTGGCTGAGAGAGCCATGAACGCCACATATTGTTAAATGTTATTTCGTAAGAGCTGTAACATTTGCAAAGGCCCCCTAGTAGATAGTCCAGGTTTCAGTGGTGCCCCTGCGATCTACATCTCTGATCACACCTGTGCCCCACTCACCACTTTCCGGCTCATGTCCCGGCTGGCCAGCGTGCATGCGCAGTCACTCGCAGATTTAAAGGGCCAGTGCGCCGCTGATTGGTGCTGCCCACTTTCCGAGTTCCTACAAAGACCAGCAGCTCCCAGCATTCCCTGCTGGATCTTAGTGCTTCATACCTAAGAGGAAGCTTTCCACAGTGTTTCCTTCCAAAATGTTGACCTCCAGTTGTGACCCCGGACCTGTTCCTGATTCTACTCCTTCGCTGCCAGCCCTGACCTCTTGCTCCGTCCCCGATCTTGCATCATTGCCGCCTGCCTTGACCGTCTACCTCAGTGATGGCGAACCTTTTACAGACCGAGTGCCCAAACTGCAACCAAAATCCACTTATTTACCGTGAGGTGCCAGCATGGCATTTTATACAGTAACTTATTGCTACCTCTTCTTCCACATCTTTCAATTGTATCGGCCGCCTGAGGCCACCAATACAGTTGACAAAAGGAGGGCTAATTCAGATTATCATTGTAGCCTCTCTCCATGGTATCTCTGTGCAGGAAGAATGGTGGTTCTAGATGAAGGACCTCCAAATACAATGCACTTCTGTCAACACCTTCTTACTTTCCCTGTAGTTCCAAATAGCTAATAAAGTGTTGCTTTAAAACAGTGCTGAGAGCAGCATCTCTTAAGTCTTAAGTCTGTCCTTGGAAGATGGCCTGAGTGCCCACAGAAAGGGCTCTGAGTGCCACCTCTGGCACCCGTGCCATAGGTTCGCCAACAGTGGTCTACGTCTTCCTGACCACGAGACTGCCCAGTGATCCTGTACCTCGGCCTTGGCTGCTGCCTGTGGAACGACCTGGTGGTACCACGTTGTAGCAAGACCATCCTGCTTTGCAAAGGGCTCTGGTGAAGACCAGGTGCCACTTAGACTCCGGTCCCAGGTGTCTGCTTACATCATTGTCCGCGGTGGTCCAGGGGGTTCACTATTCCAAATCCTGACACCCACAAGATGCCTCCCAGTAGATAAATAGTCCCAGCACATACCTCCAGTAGATAGGTAGCTACAGCAAATACTCCCAGTAAATAGGTAGCCACAGCACATGCTCCCCAGTATACAGGTAGCCAAAGCACATGCCCCCCAGTATACAGGTAGCCACAGCACATGCCCCCCCAGTATACAAGTAGCCACAGCACATGAACCCAGCATATAGGTAGTCACAGCACTTGCCTCCCAGTATATAGTTAGCTCCAAGTAGATAAGTACCCCCAAGTAGATAAGTAACCACAGCATATGGCCCCAAGTAGATAGGTAGCCACAGCACATGTCCCCCAGTAGACATGTAGTCACAGCTAAAAAAAATGAATATTCACTTACTAGCGGTCCCTGCAGCCAGCTCCTCATCTCTCTCACACTCTTCTCTTTGACCCAGGCTTAGACGATGGCAGCGGTAACATCGTTGCCTGTGTCCAGTGTTCAGTCTAAGAGACACACCAGCCATCACTATTTATTAAAGATCTGTTTGAGAGCCAGATGCAGCCAACAAAAGAGCCATATCTGGCTCCCGAGCCATAGGTTCCCAACCGCTGGTCTATATGATCACTTAAAGAAAATTTACCATTAAAATCAGGCATGATAAAACAGGGTCACTTACTCATAGATCCAGGCCTCTGTGCTCTGGCTTCACAAACTGTTACACGGCAGCATCATGTCTCAGTCTCACCCTTCCCTCCTCACTTCCTGTTATCTCAACAGCAGTGAGCAATAAGAACACAGTGGGAGGGGTAAGTTTTATGGAGGGACTATGATAACATGCCCATAGCCTTTCTGGCTCATTAGCATAATTTAAAAAGGGGCTTTTAGAAGGAAGGAGGCCATGGATAACACATATAATTAGATGACCACAGTCATGGTACCTGGATCTATGAGATTTCCTTTAAAACGTTTCTTGATGTTTTTTGCACCACATGCATTAGGCTTCGGTTACTATCCGTTTTAGTGAGAAAAAAAAAATGAAAATATGAACAAAAATGAATTAGGACCTTTTTTTAAGTAAAACCTTTTTTTTGTTTTAGAGGATAAGAAGAATTAACATTACAATTCCCAGGAAAATGAAATCAACAATGGTTCATACCAAAAAAATTCAGCAAAGCTTCAGTGAATCCAGAAGGATTCTCATCTCAATTGATTGCCTATAATAAGGGAATATTGGAAATGTTCTGTAACCCTCATTGACAGTCCTGCATTTGAGACATCTTGGGGCTTATTTACTAAGGGTCCGCGGGTGCATTTTCGTCAGATTTTTGAAGTTTTCGGGAATTGTGCCGCTGTAACAGGTATTTAACTGGGGATTGTGTTGCACACGATCGGATTTTGGCACAGCTGCGCTGGCTTTCATGAGACAGAAATGGGGGTTGCCCTCGGGCGATCCGACTGACTCGGACTGAGCGCAGAATTTAAGATTCAAATTGTGTCACAAGATCAAGCACTTACATGCACCAGGAAGAAGGTGAACTCCTGTGGACCTAAGTGGGGAAGCGATACATCCTAGTGAATTGCGACAGAGTGCAATATCGTCGGACACTCCGCACTTCATGAACTCCTCCGGACAGGTAAGTAAATGTGCCCCCTTGAGTCACATTTTACTTGTACGTACTCTGATATGAATAAGGTGCAGTATTCTGTGGAACTGTTTAAAGCTGCACATACCAGCAGTTCTGCACATTGCTGTGCTCTTTATGAGAAAAATAAAGAAAGTAATAGGAGCCATAGAGGTCACAGCTTTTAACATGACATTCTATGTGGACAGCTGACACCTCTTTTAGCTGACCCTCATGCCTCCAGTTCAGAGATCTAGTAACAGCCCTCACCATGGACTGGACACCGCTTTGGTTACGTAAGTCAATTCCATCTTTGATCATCACAAGGGCATGAAATATTTACCAAGAATAAATGCAAAGGTGAAGTATCTGCTTTCTGAAACCTCCTATCTACTTAGTGTAATGAAATCTAATATTTAAAGGGCATGACTTCCCCTTCATTGTAGATTTCATTAATCACATTTTCTTCCTTTGCATGAAAGAAACCATTCATGTATGTCATATTTTCCCTCATTTGTACGATAATGTTTCCTTTTCCATTTGATACAGGTGGGAGAATTCCCATGGCAAGAAAATATAGGAAAAAGATTTCTAGATCAAATACAGTAGATATGAGATGCATATGATCGATAGATGGATCGATAGATAATATGATCAAAATATTAATATGTAGAGATATGTAATTAATGGTTTAGTGGGTAGAAACTAATTAATTTCAAGATGACAATGTTTTTCGGAATAGCACAGCTGGATTTTTACCGAAAACTTCGGAGTTCTGACTGCTTTTCTATGTTTAGATAGATAAATAGTAAATACAGAATAGAAGATAGATAGATAGATAGATAGATAGATAGATAGATAGATAGATAGATAGATAGTAAATACAGAATAGAAGATAGATAGATAGATAGATAGATAGATAATTAAAAATAGACCATAAATGGACAAACTGATGGATAGATACATATAACAAATAGATACAACAAATAGGCAACCGTAGAACAGTAAATCCAAAAAAGAAGGTAGCATACCCAATAAAGTGAAGAAAGTGAGTTAATTTCAGCACATTTTGGATTTCTTAGATAGATAAATAGATATTTAGATAGATAATGGTTACATACTGTAGATGGATAAATAGATAGATAGATTTTCCTCCAGGTCCTCCGGTTTCTTCGCAAAGCCAAAAACTTACTGGTAGTCTGATTATATTGTGAGCCCCATTGGGGACAGGGACCAATTTTGCAATCTCTGTGCTGCGCTGCGCTGCATAATCTGTGTGTGCTATATAAATAAAGAATTGTTATTATTATTATATGTAATGGTTTTATGGATAGATAAACAGATAGTAAATAGAAAAGAGATGATAGATAGATGATAGATAGATAGATAGATAGATAGATAGATAGATAGATAGATAGATAGATAGATAATATGCACATTGTTACTATTTGCGTTACAAAACATATAACACTCATCTGTGTCAGAAAGAGATGAATTACCTTCAATCAATCACACTGCCAGGAAGAACACACAGATGCACAGGGTTCATGTACATATCTCATTTGACATTTTAAAAAGGCCATCAAGATGTCATCTATGTATTTCTGGTTCTTAGCATATTTTTAGCTGTTCTGATGAAGGCAGCAAGTGGCTTGAGTTTATTTCACTATGAAGTCAATATGCAAATTAGGTCAAGACAAGAATATTGTTTAATGCACTGCTTCATTAATGGGCTATAAATATATATAGTACACTGCTTAGAATATAATAGCACCCCATTATATATCCAAGCATGACACATGGCTTAGCATAGTTGTGTATTTGCTGTCATCGATATAAATCGTCGCTTATTTTCTTATTCCTCCGATCATTTATGCTCCAGAGTCCAGTGGGAGGTTCTATTGTCACCATCTCTGTATGCACAGTTATACAAGAGAAGTCTGAGTAGGACCACCCGCTGGACTCCTGAGTATATACATGTACACATGACTGAAATACAAGTCACACTTATTCTTTTTCTTCAAAACTACATCAATATATAGGAATGATGAGTTCACCTTCAGCATTGTGCACATGAATGCTTCTACTTTCTTTGTACAAAAAACTAAAGAATAATGACATCAAATGTGGACAGCGCTGACATAATTCTTCAGCGTTACAAGAGTTTGTTGGGAAACAACCCATTGTCAAGAACAACAATGCAATCCCATTGTTAGAGGATTCATAGATGGTGGTAAATTTAGTTGAATTGATATCATTTGAAAAGAAATGGTGAGGTCTTATAGCCGATAGAACATATTAGAATAAAATCCAAGCAAGGAGGATCCAAGCACAGATCTGGAGAAACAGGCATAGACAAATAGGTTCAGCTCACCTATTGGAGCAGATCCAAAGCCCAGTACAGTAATCAACTCAAGTACTCAAGTAAAATCAATCATCCAGTACTCAGATGGTATAGAACAGCAAATATTCTTTTCTTTATTGAACATTCACCTGACAGCAGGAACAAAAAATTCAGACCAAGACCTTTCTTACAAAAAAGTCAGACCAACGTGTTTCTTATTTATGAATAAGATCTGGAAAAAGGTACACAAATGTTTGGTGCATTAAAAGTTACCAGGAGAACAGAAACTTTTATAATTTATACATGGAAGAACCATCCTAGAACTGGCTGTACCTATATAAATTAAAAGGGGGAGAATGGCTTTGGTAAGACAGGTGACCAATAACCCAATGGTCAATAGCTGAGATACATAAATTCTGTGTGCAGGGAGGAGAAACTTCATCATCACTAGCCATCCACCAATGATCCTCATCCAATGAAGAAAGAAGGATAAAGCCTGAAGTGGTGAAACCCAAGAATTGTAAGTACAATAAACCCTGATGAACCACTGTACCTACCCTCGTTGTCTGCACTATGGATCTTCTTTAATTTCATCTAGCTTCTTTGAGATGTAGACAACATGAGGAGTTGATCGATTACAGATCAGCATGGTGATTATTGAATTATTGAATATTTTCAAAATGCATGTTTGATGATATCAAACCCACAGTGGACAAAATTGTGGAGTTGGTTTGGTTTTTGAACATTTTTAATTAGAGTTTAGAAGGATCTGTAGGAGGAATAGTGCAATGTTCGTTACTTCAGGTTTGCAAACGTTATGGCATCACAGCTAAGAAAACCAGAGGTTAGTATACTTCTTTGATGCAGATTCTATTTTATTGGGGATTGGGAAATGATTTATTCCCTTATGGTGGTTCAACTGTAGAATTGGACTTTTGCTTTGAGCATCACACATTTGCAGCTAAACTGGACCCTACTTAAAGAGAATTATCTAAAATAGATAAACCCTTGAAAGTCTGTAATACTGATGGTCTGTGTCTTGGCTTCGTCATCCTGAGGGTTGAGGCTAATGACTAACATTGCATCTTCATCTTACCCTCCTGCAATAGATATTGCAAAACTTTTTCTGTTTCTGTTTTCTATGACGGTGATCTCAACTTGCTTCTTGACTCTGATACGAGCCCTTGACCAACTCATGTACTGTGGGATTCTGACTTGAATCTCCCTATGATACTTTCCCAACATACATCTGGCATCATGACCTTGCAAGAACTCCACCTTCCCTGACAATGTATTTGACCACTCTTGGCCATGGTATTTTGCACCAGTGTCTGCTGTTCTAGGCCGGCCAACACCTACACTAGAAGAGCTTAAAGTGAAAGCAGTCTAATGGTGTCCCTTGGCTGAAGGCTGAAGGATGAAAACCAGGGGTTGCTCGGTTTAAACTGTTTACAATGGTCCAAAGCCAACTGTAGTTAGGTAGCAAAATACATCTCCAACCAGCTTTCTGCCATAAGTCCTATTAGACCTATGAATGCCAAGAATGAGCACTCAATAATTTGCTAATTTTAACAATGCAATCAGATAAGCCAATTATCGATAAAGATGGACAAAGTCACAGAGGTAGAGAAATCAGTGCTGAAGTCAAGCTCTCTCTACCTCAGAATTTCCTCTTTGCTGTACTTGCCACCCATTGCTTAAAGGGACATCACTAACTAAATCTCCTTAAGGCTACATTCACAAGACCGTCATGGGGATGTATATACGGAGAGCGACATTGAGCTTGACTTCAGTGCCTCCAAGACTTTATACAAGTTTATGGGGGTCATTTACTAAGGGCCCGATTCGCGGTTTCCCGACGTGTTACCCGAATATTTCCGATTTGCGCCGATTTTCCTTGAATTGCCCCGGGATTTTGGCGCATGCGATCGGATTGTGGTGCATCGGCGCTGGCATGCATGCGACGGAAATCGGGGAGCGTGGCCAAATGAAAACCCAACGGATTCGGAAAAACCGCCGCATTTAAGACAAAAAATGTGTTGCAAAAATTACACTTACCTTCACCAGGTATAGGCCGGTGAATTTCAGGGCATTCCAGCGTGCCTCCGGGGAACTTCAGCGCAGCCACCTGGTGGACGGCGGAGGAACTACCTTAGTGAATCCCGGCCGGACCCGAATCCACCGCAGAGAACGCGCCGCTGGATCGCGAATGGACCGGGTAAGTAAATCTGCCCCTATGTCTCACTTCAAAGCTGATTTTCTGGATGATGCCAACATCCTGGGCAATAAAATAAACATAGCTTTGAAGGTGTTTAGCTGCTTTGTAACATACTGCTAGTGGTTTATTAAGACAATTTCTGCTGACAGGATCCCTTTAAGGAATCTATAAGGAAATTGAAACTTCAGGCAGTGTTATCTCTTTTCCTGCCAGAAGACAGTAGCAATAATAATCAGGTTGCTTGATATAATACATATGTGTATTACTGAAAGTCTGATATTTTCCTATTCATCTAATGATATCAGCAACACATTTTTGATGCTTTTATCAAACTGAGAAGAAGATCTCAAGAAGTTCGCATTACAAAAAGCTGCCTGCTCCCCCTCCCCCATTTGCTTTACTAATCACAATGCACAGAGCTGGTAACTGAAACCACTGTAAGCAAAATCATTTAACTAGCTAAGTAATATGGTTTCATTGATCAGGGCTGTGGTTGTGAATGAAAATTTAACACCAATGGTTTCCACCGGAACTTTTTTTTTTTTTTTTGTTTAAACATTGGATGCTAAATGACTGAAATATTACTCCACTGGAAAGCGTTCAGCATAGGTCATAGCTGAAGGGCACTGAAAATGTGTGTGTGGGATGGGGGTGGTGGTGTTCAGGGGAGGGGGGGGGTAAATCTTAATTACAGAAAAGCTTCGAAATGTGTCTGTACTTGCATTCATTGTTATAATTCCTACACATAACAGCAAAAGACAAAAAAATGTCATAACACAACATAGCAAACAAAATCTAAAACGATACTTAAAAACAAAGAAGTCGACTATTGTAGACTTGTCAGGTTTCTTAATGACACAAACCCAGACAGTCATTTTTCTTCTTTTTAACTCTATGGTGTTTGACAAAGCTGTCATGTGATATTAAACATGATCTCAAACCTGTGAACACGAACCTTTGCCCTGGCTTTCAAATCTGAAATGTAAATTTGGCTAGCTTACAAAATCCCTTCGACAGCCTGGGTCTGAAAGTTTGCACTCCAGTTTGAATTGAAATGGTACAATGCCGGGGTCAGCTTAACACAAAACACCAGGGCCACCAGACATAACACAGACTCTTTATTTCTAAATACCATTATAGTAGCTGGCAGGCCCTTCCCCCTCGCCTCCAACATACACCAACTTTCATTTATACTTTCAAAGTTCAATCAGTTTCACGTATTTGTTATTATTTATCGTTATTTACAGCCCAAATGCATCTTTATTAGAGATGAGCGAACATGCTCGTCCGAGCTTGATGCTCGGTCGAGCATTAGGGTACTCGAAACTGCTCGTTGCTCGGACGAATACTTCGCCCGCTCGAGAAAATGGCAGCTCCCGCCGTTTTGCTTTTTGGCGGCCAGAAACAGAGCCAATCACAAGCCAGGAGACTCTGCACTCCACCCAGCATGACGTGGTACCCTTACACGTCGATAGCAGTGGTTGGCTGGCCAGATCAGGTGACCCTGGGATAGACTAGCCGCTGGCCGCGCTGCTCGGATCATTCTGTCTCTGGATGCCGCTAGGGAGAGAGCTGCTGCTGGTCAGGGAAAGCGTTAGGGTGTTCTATTAGCTTACTGTTAGGCAGGAGTGATTCTCAAAGAACCCAACAGCCCTTCTTAGGGCTACAATAACGTTCTACTTTTTTTATTTTAATTTGCATCTAGTACCATTTTGTGAGGAATTAGCAGGGGGACTTGCTACCGTTGTGTTTAGCTCTTAGTGGGAACACCTAGCCATACAAAATCCGAATGGAAAATCAGTAGGGGGTTGGATTTCTATTAGGCAATAACTCAGTGTCATCTAATCTTGGCATAGTAGTGGTGGCGTCCGTTTATTTGTCTAGAAAATATGCCATAGGAGAATACAAACAGCTTCTTGAAGCCTAATTAGCGTTCTATATATTTGATTTCCTTTTGGTTGATCTGCTGTGTGGTTTTTTAGTTCTGCAGGCATGTACTTTACGCCAATTCTAGCAATTTGTAGTCGGCGGAGACTGCGACCCGCTGTGTTCTGCGCTTAGTGGCGCACATATCCATAGCAAAGGCTGAAGTGGAAAATCAGTAGGGTTGATTTCTATTAGGCACTAACATCAGTGTCATCCATCTGCATAGTAGTGTGCTTCCTTTGATACTCTGCTAAAATAGCCATAGGAGAATACAAAAGCTTCTTGAGCCTACAGTAGCGTTCTTATATTTTGATTTCTGGTTGATCTGCTGTGGCTGTAGTTTCTGCAGTGCATGTACTTGCCAATTCTGAGCAATTGTGGGTGAGTGGGATTGACTTGCGACCGCTGTGTCTCTGCGCTTAGTGGCGGCCACATATCCATAGCAAAGGCTGAATTTGCAAAATTGCAGTAGGGGTTGGATTTCTATTAGGCAATAACTCTCAGTGTCATCTCATCTGGCATAGTAGTGTGCTTCCTTTGATACTTTGGCTAGCAAAATAGCCATGATGAGAATACAAATAGCTTCTTGAAGCCTCAGTAGCGTTCTATATAATTTATGTTGTTGATCTGCTGCTGGCTGTAGTTCTGCAGTGCAGTGACTTGCCATCCTGAGCAATGTTTAGTGAGACTGGCGACCGCGTGTTTCTGCGCTTAGTGGCGCACATATCCATAGTCAAAGGCGAAGTGGCAAAATTCGTAGGGGTTGGATTTCTATTAGGCAATAACTCAGTGTCATCTCATCTGCATAGTAGTGTGCTTCTTCTTGATACTTGGCTAGAAAATAGCCATAGGATCTACAACAGCTTCTTGAAGCCTACAGTAGCGTTCTATATATTTGATTTCTGGTTGATCTGCTGGTGGCTTTATTTTCTTCTGCAGTGCATGTACTTGCCAATTCTGAGCAATTGTTGAGGAGACTTGCGACCGCTGTTGTTCTGCGCTTAGTGGCGCACATATCCCTAGCAAATGGCTGAAGGGAAAATTCAGTAGGGTTTGGATTTCTATTAGCACTAACTCAGTGTCATCTCATCTGCATAGTAGTGTGCTTTCCTTTGATACTTGGCTAGAAAATGCCTAGGAGTACAACCAGCTTCTTGAAGCCTACATAGCGTTCTTATATATTTGATTTCTGTTGTTGTCTGGTGGCTTTAGTTTCTTTGCAGTGCATGTACTTGCCAATTCTGAGCAATTTGTAGTGAGACTTGCGACCGCTGTGTGTCTGCGCTTAGTGGCGCACATATCCATAGCAAAGGCCGGAAGGGAAAAATTCAGTAGGGGTTGGATTTCTATTAGGCACTAACTCAGTGTCATCTCATCTGGCATAGTAGTGTGCTTCCTTTGACTTGGCTGAAACATAGCATAGGAGAATACAATAGCTTCTTGAAGCCTACAGGGCGTTCTATATATTTGATTTCTGGTTGATCTGCTGGTGGCTGTAGTTTCTGCAGTGCATGTACTGCCAATTCTGGCATTTGTAGTGAGACTTGCGACCCTCTGTTGTTCTGCGCTAAGTGGCGCACATATCCATTAGCAAAGGCTGAAGTGGCAAAATTCAGTAGGGGTTGGATTTCTATTAGGCAATAACTCAGTGTCATCTCATCTGGCATAGTATGTTGCTTCCTTTGATACTTGGCTCGAAAATAGCCATAGGAGAATACAAATAGCTTCTTGAAGCCTACGTAGCGTTCTATATATTTGATTTCTTTCTGGTTTGATCTGCTGGTGGCTGTATTTTCTGCAGTGCATGTACTTGCCAATTCTGAGCAATTTGTATGAGACTTTGCGACCGCTGTGTTCTGCGCTTATGGCGCAACAATCCATAGCAAGGCTGATTGGCAAAATTCAGTAGGGTTGGATTTCTATTAGGCAATAATCAGTGTCATCTCATCTGGCATAGTAGTGTGCTTTCCTTGATACTTGGCTAGAAAAACATAGCCAAGGAGAATACAAAACAAAAAAGTTCTTGAAGTCCTACGTAGTCGTTTCATACTATTTGATTTTCTGGTGATCTGGTGGTGCTTTAGTTTCGCAGTGCATGTACTGTGCCAATTCTGAGCAATTGTGGGTGCTGAGACTTTGCGACCCGCTGTGTCTGCGCTTAGTGCGACTCCATCCCATAGCACAGGCTGAAGGTGGTGGAAATTATCAGTAGGGATTGGTTTCTACTTGGCAATAACTCAGTGTCATCTCATCTGGCCAAGTACAGTAGTGCTTCCTATTGAACTGGCCTAGAAATCAGGCCACTAGGAGAATAACCAATATAGCTTCTTGATAAGCCTACAGTAGCGTGCTATCACTATTTGATTTCTGGTTGATTGTGGTGGCTGTAGTTTATGGCATAGCTCGAAATGTACTTTGCCAAGTTCTGAGCCATTTGTAGCGAGACTTGGTGGATCCGCTGTGTTCTGGCGCTGTAGTGGCGACCTATCCATAGCAAAGGCTTTGACTAAGTGGCAAAATTCAGTATGTGGCGTTGGCTTTCTCTTAGGCAATAAACTCAGTGTCTTAATCTGGCTAGTCGTGTGTTCCTTTGATACTTCGGCTAGAAAATAGCCATAGGAGAATACAACAGCTTCTTGAAGCCTGACAGTAGCGTTCTATATATATTGATTCTTGTTGATCTGGTCTCGCGTGCTTAGTTTCGCAGTGTGATGTACTTGCCAATTCTGAGCAATTTGTTAGTGGAGACTTGAGTGACCGCTGTGGTTCTGGTTAGTGGCGCACATATCATAGCAAAGGCTGAAGTGGGAAAATTCAGTAGGGGTTGGATTTCTATTAGCACAACTCAGTGTCATCTCATTCTGGCATAGTAGTGTGCTTCCTTTGATGACTTGAAGATAGAAAATAGCTAGGAGAATGACAAACAGCTTTTGAAAGCCTACCAGTAGCGTATCATAGTATTGATTTCTGGTTGATCTGCTGGTGGCTTTTAGAGTTTCTGGCAGTGCAGATCTGGCCAATCTGAGTCAATTTTGGTAGTTGAGGACACTGCGATCCGCACTGTGTTCTGCGCTGCTTGGCGCACATTCCATAGCAAAAGGCTGGAAAGGGAAAATCAGGTAGGGGTTTGGATTTTCTATTAGGCACTAACTCAGTTGTCATCATCATCTGGCATAGTAGTGTGCTTCCCTTATGTACTTGGCTAGAAAATAGCCAATAGGAAGAATACAAATAGCTGCTTGAAGTCACTACAGTAAGCGTACATATATGCTTGAATTTCGCGTTGATCTCTGGCTGGCTGTAAGTTTTCTTTGCAGATGCATTGTCTTGCACAATGCTGAGCAATTTGTAGTGAGACTGCGACCCGCTGTGTTTCTGCCGCTTAGTGGCGCACATACCATAGCAAAGGCCGAGTGGGAAAATTCAGTAGGGGTGGATTTCTTTATGGCACGCTAACTCAGTGTAATCCTGCATCTGGCTAGTAGTGTGCTTCCCTTTGATACCTTGGCTAGAAAATAGCCAATAGTCAATAGGGATAGGATTGGTTGGTTCTAAAAACTCAAAAAAAAAAACAAAAAACCAAAAAAAAAAAAACAACAACCACAAAAAACACAGAAAAAAACACCAAAAAAGTAAAAAAAAAAAAAAAGTTATACTCATTTTAAATAAATGGTTTAACCCCAGGCTAGGGTAGATGGACGGGCATGCTGGGCCGGACGTGGGCGATCCAACTACTGATGAGGGTCGAGGCCGTGGTCAGGCTGGGTGGTGGCTGAGACACCACCTCTGATGAGGTGACAGGGGGAAACGCCGTAAGAGCTACACTCCCCTCAGGTTCATGTCTGAGGTCTACTGGAACATTCGTGGTAGTAGAGACTGTTGAAGCATCAGAACAAGTGCGAACAGGTGAGTGTTCGTGATTGTCGACAATGCGATTCTGAGAGCATTTGTCCACCACCCCAGTCAGTCTTACCCACGCAGACTCTTCCCATGGTCAAACCGAAATCCGCCACTCGTCCCATCTGCCAGTGCACCTCCCAAGCCTCCTCCCCCCCCGAGCTCTCCCCCTCCCAGGAAAATCTTGCCATTTGAACCGGCATAACACTGAGGAACTGGTTTCTGGACCCTTCCCACAGTTCAGCAAACCCACTGTGTCCTCTGTTCGACTGGCAATTGCCGTATTGCCCAGGTTTCCACAGTCACCGTCTTGGGTGATGATGACCTTCTTCGTACGTAGTGAAGTGCTGTAGAAGAGTGATGTCCGACGATGAGGAGCACGTTTGTCAGACAGTGGTGGAGTGGTTGTCAGGGCAGGAATCGAGGGGGGTACAGCACTGCCAGGCTGGGGTATTCGGGTTGATGACCGTGGACAGACCCAATGCTGGGTTGAGAGGGCGGTGAACAAAGGCTTCTTGAGACGGAGGAGGATATCCTTCGACCTGAACAGTTGTTGAAGATAGGCAGTGGTGGGGCCAACGAGTAGCCCAGGGCCTAGAGTCTGGTGGCATCAGCGCACTGTCAACTAGTGAAGCTCCCCATGGTGAGGGCTCTTCGGGCGATGGCGACTAGATCTCATGAAGTGTTTTATGGAGGTTCTTTTCATTAGGAAACACAGGATGACCACGCGTACTGTGGTGTGCAACATTGTGCCAAACGCAGGCTCATCAGCAGGGGTTTCCACCAATACTAGTCCTTTTGAACGTACTCACCAGTATGCTGGCAGGCAATGTAAGTGCGTATGCACTCCCACTCAGTGGCAACAAGCCCGTTCACCTCCGCCGTTGCACATCCAACTGCTCTTCTCCCCACTGTGTCATCGCTGCTAGTCAGCCCCTCCCCTGCCATCAGGACCCTGCCAAAAAACCCCATCGTCGCCTCCACGATCCTCCAAGCATCCACCTCATTCGTTCAAGCTCTCCATACCCCAGAGCGCTGAGCGGAGAATAACGCAAATATGTGCCAACCCACCCGCACTGCGCCAAGCCTTTAATGTGAGACATCTCCAGATTTCTAGCCTGGAGATGCGCCCTATAGCTAGTAGAGACCGAGGCCTTTCGCAAACCATGTGCGGCGCGTCCGCCCTCCTCAGTTAAGTAAGCTCGGTCGGGTCCTCTCCTAGCCCTGCCACTACGTTTCCGAATGTGCCGTCCCAAGCCCTGCACAGCACGTGTCAGACAACATTGCAGTGCCCTGACCAACGCCGTTTCTGACAAGGTACCACCTGACCACTTGGACATCGTGGAAGAGATTGGCTCCGGGCAGGGCCACTATATATCGCTGCGCTACAGGTGGGTTAATAGCCCTTTGGGGGCTGGGACGCAGCGTCTGCGAACCCTGGGGCTGCTTTTCGCCATATACCTGCGACGCCGAGGATTGGGCCGGGGCCTACCTCTTTCTAGCGATCATGTTCATTTCATAGGCCTACTGAATGCCCGGTTTCTCCGCTCCTTCCTCATGCCCTCCTTTCATCACCCTATTTCCTCACCCCTTCTCTCCTCTTCCGTCCTTCTTCGTCTCGTAACCGACCACTCGCGCACAGCCATGTGTTAACATGCAGAGAAGACTGTGAAGCTGTCCGCTCTATGGCACGTAACGCGCCACTCAATTCCGTAACGGGTCTACACCAGCAGTGCCGTCGCGTACCGACAGCGCGCACCGAGGTCGCGGCAGGCGGTCTCAACTCTGACCTAGCGACCAAAGGCCACCGAGCGCACAGACACAGAATACATACAGGCCACAGGCCCACCGCGACAGACGATCTGCTGAGACTGATCTGGTGGCGCGCACCGCTGAACGGGCCGCGGAGACAACCGGAATGTTTGTGTGACAACGGAGCCGTAACCTGTGGGCTCTGCAACAGCAAATGCGCCCAGTAGAAACCTAGGCAACTCGCAACAACACCAGGCGAGTAGAAAAACAACACAAGGGAGCAGTCAAATCTTAGACGAAAATCCTGGAGACCGAATGTTGTTCTCGAGAGGCTGTGAACACTGACGAGGACTACGTAGGTAAAAATCGCACGTACCCAAGACATACCCCATCTGTCTGATTTGCTCACGAAGGTCGCCGCTCGGGAGCATTTCAGAAGTCCAGCCCAATGCCTGCCACTAGAAGGGCAGCGCAGCGCCAAGCCTCCAACTGCCCTCCACCTCACCGACTGTTGTGCAAGCCCCACGGGTGGAATTCAACACTGACCATGTTATCCAGAGTTTACCGAGCAGCGCAGAGCGATTGTAGACTGCCAATGTCCATTCCACCAGAACTGGTAGTCCGGTCATCAAGCGTCTCAAGTCTACATGAGGAGTTGACGTGGATGTCTGATATCTGTCAGGTGCTGAGTAACTTTTGAAGGAGTCAACACAATGGTTCAGTGGCGTGCCGCCATCATCAGCCTCCACCATCCCGCTGCTTGGCCTGTTGAAAAACTCTCTGGTCAGCATGAATTCGGAAGCTTTGGCGCTCGTCACAAGAGCACGGGGGAAGAAATTCCCTTGTTGTATCCAAAGCACCTTGAGGTCTGTTTTCTCAGCTCTCATCGCTATCGGGAGGAGGTGGAGGTGGAGGGAGGATGATGAGGACATGAGGAGAATGTTGCGAATACACAAGAGGGGACCATTGTTTGAGTCCGTTCACTGTTCAGGTGACGGTATGGGCCGCATCAGCGGAGTTGGGCTGGTTGGAGAGTGAGGAAATGTGACAGTCCGGCAGTGATTGGTATTGAATTCTTTCTTACGTCGTTGGTAACTACTCTGGCGCTACGGCATCTTTCATGCTATGCTGGCCTATCCCGTGACCCCCTCTGCGTTCAAAGAATTCTTCCGCACCCCGATGACGGGCGATTTCACTCTCCTGTAACCCAACTGTACACGTAGCACAATCTTATTTCCCCCCTTCACTCTCCTCCTGCCATACAGAAGGAGTGTGAGATGCATGAATACCACAGGCCCTGGTGTCACAGCTTAAAACAGTATATCCCTTCTGACCGCGCTAGCGGCAGAGTGCGTAGTTCTGGGGGGGGGGCTGGACAGTAGAGCAGGGAGAGTAGGCCGGCAGGCAAGCTTGTCTCACATGGCAAGGTAACGCTTTACAAGGCTTTTGCAGCTTTATGTCACCGACGGCGCCCCTTGCGTGGACACTGTCCCCATGTCCCCAGGCTCGGCAAGAGTAGGGTCTTATCTTTACAGAAAGATGGTGAGGGTAGTCGTAGCTGGACCCAATAACCAGCGTCTAACTGATCAACATCACAGCTTCCATACAACTACTACTGGGTTTCAAAGCTGTACTGTGGCACGACTGGCGCTGTCGCCATTGGAGGTTCTTGGCCTGCCTCGCCGCTAGCAGTCTTGTCCGAGCGGCGGTTTTGACAGTGCCGCTGGGTGGCACATCACCGATAAGCGTACCGCCTTCGACTACAGTCGCTGACAGTCTGTGACGCTTATTAAAATGATAAAAGGCTGATTTTCTCAGAATTGTCCAATCTCCACCAGGTGAAGGAAGCTCAACCTGAATAATTGATCCACTCCTCCTCCTCCTCTTCATTTTCCTCCTTCTCTCCTCCTCTTTGTACATTAAAGGCAGAGAAATGGCTATTTTTTGACAGGGCCCACTGGATCTTTGCTATCTTCATGCTTTCATTTTTCTGGAGGGCCACCTACCCCCCGGGCTTCAAGTGTTTGAAACAATTTTTGTGATTCCACCTAACAGGCACTCACATCGTATTTCCATTTTTTTCTGAGGCCACCTAACCCTCGGTCCTCTGGTCAGTGGTTTGAACATTGTTGGGACTGCCACATACAGGCACGCAATCTATTCCCTTTTACTGGAGGTCTCCCCTACCCGTTACACCCCTGCCTCCTCTGGTTGGAAGATTTTGGGACTAGCCACATACGGCACTCAATCCTATTATGCCATTTACTGGGAGGAAAAAAGGGACCACCTACCTGCTCCTCGGTTTGAAGAATTTGTGGACTGCCACATACATGGCATCATCTTTCCATTTTAACTGGAGCCCCTACCTCTCCTCTGGTTTGAACAATTTTGGTACTGCCACATACAGGCACTCAATCTATTCCATTTTACTGGGGGCCACTACCGGCTCCTCTGGTGAACAATTTTGGGACTGGCCCATACAGGCACTCATCTATTTCCTTTTTACGGAGGGCCACCTCACCTGCTCCAGCTCCTCTGGTTTGAAGAATTTTTTTGGGACTTCCACATACCGGCACTCAAATCCTATTCCATTTACTGGAGGGCCACCTACCTGCTCCTCTGGTTTTGAAGAATTTTGGGACTGCCCCTACAAGGCACTCAATCTATTCCATGTTACATTAAAAACTGGAGGGGCCACCTACCTGCTCCTCTGGTTTTGAAGAATTTTTGGGACTAGCCACATACATGCACTCAATCTATTCCATTTACTGGAGGGCCCACCTACCTGCTCCTCTGTTGAAAAATGTTTGGGACTGCCACATACAGTCACTATCCAAACTTAACTTGTCTCCATAGCACCTCCACACCGTTGTCTCCATTGCTAACCGGTCCAAAAGTCGTCCATATAAGCTGCCTACATACCTCGTCCCTTTTCACCGAGGTGTGGTCAGGGCAAAATTTGGGTTGTTTTCATGGATTCCACACAAAGGTTGTTAACTTGTCGTCCACCCTGATGGTTTTCCACAAAATATACTGGCAAACTTTTAACCCATTTAGGGATATTCTTTCAGGCTTCTTTGCGCTCTGTTTACATTCCCCTCACCCCCGGCATATCCTAAACTTATACGAACGCTACTACACTTGATCTTCTACAAAAGTGCTGTTTGGGTAGTGCCTAGAGAATTGGCTTGGATTGGCGAAAGCTCGCCTGGCAGCGGAGGGCCCACTCCATGCGTCTCATGGCGCTTCTTGCGATCTGTCCTATACATTCCCCTCACTCGTGCATATTACAACTTATAAGAAAGCTCACTACAATGATCTTACAAAAGTGCTGGTTGGGCGAGTACAGCCCTAGACGACAGGGGTTGGATTGGGAACAGCTCGCTCGGCACGGGAGCCCACTCCATGCGCATCATGCGACTTCTGTGCGTATCTGTGTTACATTCCCCCAACCCCGGCATATACCTACACTTATAAGAACGCTACTAAACCACTTGATCTTATCAAAAGTGTGTATTGGGGAGGGAAAGGAAATGAGCCTCAGAGACAGGGGCTTGGATTGACGAAAGCTGTCTGGCAGGCGGAGCGCCGCTCCATGCCAAGATCCACTAACCATCAGTTTTTTAACTGGGGCAGCACCTTTATCTAGACTACTGTTCACTGCCTCCCATACTGTCGTCCCCTTATCAAAGAGCTGTGTCAGGCAGAACTTTTTGGGTTGTTTTCTGGCTCCACTGTAACTTTGTCGCCAACCTGCTGTGTAATCCACAAATATACGGCAAACTTTATTCATGTACTCAATATTTTTTGAGCAACTTCTTGCTCACCTCCTTTGGTTTCCCTCTCTGCCAACCCATTGGTCTTGGAAAGCCTGAGTCCATTTAGGGTATGTCGCCATGATACTCTGCTAGCCTCTGCCGCTGCCCTCTGCAATGCCGTCCCCTATAGGTCAGGGGTACATTATTGCATGTTTAGATTACTATTTAGACTTCATTCTGTCACGCTGTCATGGCCATGTGTTGCCCCTAATGTTGGGCATAATGGTGCGTTTACGTCAGCCTCAGAGGATCCATGCATCTTGGCCTTGCTCCTGTGCTGTTTCCTCCTGTCCATTTCCGGTGGTGTTTCCATACCTTTGCTGATGGTCCAGGTTGTTTGGCCAAGCTTCACTGTCAGAGCCTTGTCCCCTGAAAATGCTCGAGTCTCCCATGACTTCAATGGGGTCGTTAGGTCCGAGACGAGCACTCGAGCAATGGGGAAAGTTACGCGTCTCGAAAATAACGAGTAGCCCCGAAGCCATTTTATTTTTCGACTCATCTCTAATCTTTATGTGAAAATACAGGAAAATGAAGGACACAGAAATTCATTATAACCGGATAAATAAATGTTTATGTAGCCGTTCTAAGTCACTTAAATAAAATCTGCTCCGAAGGTTCTTTATACACTTTTAATACTCAGTGATTGTTGCAGTTTGTTATTCTACATGTGTGCGAGGTCAACACTTAGTTGAGAGACTTCACAGATTTTGCTCTCAACATACATGAGCGAAGTAATAAAACTCTGGCAATAGTTTAAAAGAAAAGAATAATATAAAAATAAGATTCAGTTTCATGGAATAGGTCTTCTCTTTCTCTGGAAATACGCCTGGACTGTTATTTTTAGCTTTAACCCTTTAAGGACAAACACAATTAGGGATCAGATATTTGGATGTTTTAAAAAACTGTTTTTTTTGGTTTGTTTTTTGTCTTGTTGCTTTTCTTTTTCATTTAGTGTTATAATAGTCACATTTCAGAGTGAAAGTAAGATAATATTTCAGTATAAAATATTTAATTTTAGGGAGTTATTACTATGGGTTTACCAAATATGTATCTTGTTTTGTTAATTCTTAAAGGGTCTTTTACCCCTTTCTGACCAGGCCTTAGAAGGTTTTACTGGCTAGAGAATTTTCATACTTATTGGTGCAAGGGCCGTGACTTCTCTTTTTGTGTAATACTGTTAACATAAAATGTCTGTGTTTTTTTCTGTTTTAAATTATGTCAAAATGACCATTTTAAATTAATTCCCTAGCTTGTAATGGTCGTTTTGATATATAATGGGGCAGATTTACTTAACCGGTCCTGTCGCGATCCCACGGTGCATTGTCCAACGAGGTTTCGGGTCTGCCGCGATTCACTAAGGTTATGCGTCCAATTTCCTGCATGTGTCGCTTCCGTGCTGAGATCCGCCGGAGTTCACCTTCTTCTTCATGGTGCATGTGAGTGCTTGATCTTGTGACACAATTTCGTTTTTAAAATCCGTGGTTTGTCCGAATCCGTCGGATTGTCCAATGCCCCCCCCAATTGTGTGCGCCAAAAACCGATCGTGTGCGCCAAAAACCCGGAGTACTTCAGGGAAAATCGGAAATATTCAGGAAATCCAACAGAATCGTAAATGAGCCACAATATGTATAGCCTAGGGCATATGGGGCAACTTTGGCGATGTTTTTTATAGTGTAGTCTGGGATTTAAATTTTTTTTTTACACTATGTATAGGTCGAAAAAGGGCCCCTGGGGAACATTTCACCAATTTTTCCTCTTTTTCAATTTCTGGTTATTCACTGTAACTGGGTAGCGGTACGAACCCAATTAATGAGGGAAACCAGCGCAGCTCTGCACCCCAAAATGATGGGTGCGGCAAACTTGATCTTGTGACACAATTTCGTTTTTAAATTCCGTGGTTTGTCCGAATCCGTCGGATTGTCCAATGGCCCCCCCCCCCCAATTGTGTGCGCCAAAAACTGATCGCGTGCGCCAAAAACCCGGGGCAATTCAGGGTAAATCGGATATATTCAGGAAATCCAACAGAATCGTAAATGAGCCCCAATAGTAACCTTAGTAAATGAGCCCCAATATGTATAGTCAAGGGCATATGGGGCAACATTGGCAATGTTTTTTATAGTGTAGTCTGGGATTTTTATTGGGGAATATTGATGTTTATTTTTTAATAATTATATACACTATGTATAGGTCGAAAAAGGCCCCTGGGGAACATTTTCACAATTTTTTTCCTCTTTTTCAATTTCTGGTTTTCACCTGTAACTGGGGTATCGGTACGAACCCCAATTACTGAGGGAAACCAGCGCAGCTGCACCCCAAAATGATTGTGTGCGGCAAAATCACAGTATAGAAACCTATCCAAGCCATGCAATCCCCAAAAAACAGTCTGACAAAAGTGCGATCCAAGCACTCCTAATTTTTGCTTGCCTAAAAAGGCCACTAGGTTTTCATTTAGGTTGATTTCCATATGAACAAGAATTTATATTATTGTTAGACAAAAAAAAAAACTAGCATTCAGTAGTGTATATAGTCATGGTCATAAATAGATCAGCAGCATAAACCATTCAGTTCCATCAAGATAAAGCTTCTCCATTTGTGATACAATAGTGGCCCCCATCTAAAAAAAAAAATAGCATAGATCTCATTTCAGGGGGGGTGCCTTTATTTTAATGGGAAATGTGTGGGAACATGGGAGTGAAGCTCGGTACATCTTGGGCATCGTACGGGTTGCTCCTCGATCCGCTGATCATCGGAGTCAGCGCCCCTCTGTGCTCCCCATTGTGCCCCCGCTGCAGCCCGGTTCACTCACCAACTCTCCAAGGCTTCCGCTCTTCCCCGGACGTGCCGTGCCGCGACGCTCCCGCTCCCTAGGCGCGCGCCGCGCGGGGCAGATCCTGTCTGGGAGGAATGGCGTATCTGTGGAGGAGAGCTCGATTTCCAGTCCAGATATTCACGCGACCACAAAACCTCGTTACCTACAGACAGCTAACGGTTGATTTTGAACCAACGTCCAGCCCGGGCCACGGGTCTAGTCTTTCCAGGTTTGACTTCCAAGTCCCATTTCACCCAGCTCGAGAAAAACATCAAGCTGACGCCGTCACGTGCTTTAATGTTATGGGGGAAGACTATGATCTCCGAGACACATCATTCCTCCAGAGAGGATTGCGCGGCAGCGCGGTGGACCTTCGGCAATTAACTCACGGCAAGACTTATGTACGACCTGGACTTCGAAAGAGGATCGCTGACGGGGGACATCTTCTCGGTGGCTGGGCCACCATGGGGGTTGCAGCCGTGCTAGTGGCCCTGATTTCCCGTTTATATTGGTGGCCTGATTGGGGTCAAGCGATTCGGGATTTCGTGCGGTCTTGTGCCTCTTGTGCTCGCAATAAGCCCTCACGACAAAAACCAGCGTGCTTCTGTGCCGGTACCGTGCCTACCTGCCAGTGGTCTACGTTGGCTATGGACTTCATTACTGATCTGCGCCATCATCTGGCAAGATCCGGTATACTGGGTAGCCTATTCCGCAGTCCAACAGCCAAGTAGAGAGGGTGAATCAGACTTTGGGGTGCTATCTCCGCCACTTTGTGTCCGCTCATCAGGACGACTGGGCTTCTCTTTTACCATGGGCGGAGTTTTCCTACAATTCCCTGTGTCTGCAGATGTTCCTGCTCTGGAGGACTTGGTACAGGATCTAAAAGCCATCTGGGAACAAGTCCGTACCTCATTGCTCCAAACCTCGGCCAAGACCAAGTATCAAGCGGACAATAAACGTCGGCCTTTTCCTGTCTTAGCTCCTGGTGACAGGGTCTGGTTATCCTCAAGGTATGTCCGAGATCTTGGGAGCCAGAGGATAACATCTTGGACAAGAGCCTGCTGCAACATTTTCTCAGGCCCAAGAAGAGAGGGAGGCCGAAGGGGGGCCTGTCACGGGTGCTCCCGCGATCCCTGTCTCAGATCGCGGGCGCATCCGTGCTCCCCCATGTGCCCCCGCTGCAGCCCAGTCTTCTCACTCACCTCTCCCGGCTCCTGCTCTTCCCCTAGGGCGTGCACACGGCTCCTGATGAAAATTTAAAGGGCCAGCGCACCGCTAATTGGTGCACTGGCTGAACACCTCACCTGCCTCTTCCTGTGTCCCCTGCCGGATCTTTGTGCCTCATAGCCTTAGAGAAAGCTTCCAAGCGAGTATTCCTGCGTTCCTGTTACATTGTGGTTTTTAGTCATAGATGTTCGAGAAGGTGATAGGAACTAGTTTTTCGGAGGTGTGCACGTGTTTCACCTCTTATTTATACATGATATTTTTATACGGACTTCTGTACCTGCCCGTGGTCTCACGTGGCTATGGACTTCATTACTGATCTGCCGCCATCATCTGGCAATACCGTTATCTGGGTGGTAACAGACCGCTTCTATACGATGTCCCATTTTGTCCCTCTACCAGGTTTGCCTTCAGCCCCATGTCTTTCCAGTCTCTTCTTCCAGCACGTCTTCCAGCTTCATGGCCTACCCGGGCACATCGTTTCTGATCGAGGTGTTCAGTTCGTGTCCAAGTTCTGGAGATCTCTGTGCAACCAGCTGCAAGTGAAATTGGACTTTTCCTCTGCCTATCATCCTCAGTCCAACAGCCAAGTGGAGAGGGTGAATCAGACTTTGGGGTGCTATCTCCGCCACTTTGTGTCCCCTCGTCAGGACGACTGGGCTTCTCTTTTACCATGGGCGGAGTTTACCTACAATTCCCTGGACTCCACTTCTGCTGGTTCTGCTCCCTTCTTTATTAATTACGGACTTCACCCACGGCCTCCTCTTCCGTTACCTGTGTCTGCAGATGTTCCTGCTGTGATGGACTTGGTACAGGATCTAAAAGCCATCTGGGAACGTACCTCATTGCGCCAAACCTCTGCCAAGACCAAGGATCAAGCGGACAAGAAACGTCGGCCTTTTCCTGTCTTAGCTCCTGGTGACAGGGTCTGGTTATCCTCAAGGTACGTCCGACTGAAGATCTCTGGCTACAAATTGAGACCCCGGTTCTTGGGTCCATTTGAAATCCTCAGTCGCATCAACCCGGTGGCCTACAAATTGCAGCTGCCTCCTAGCATGCGCATACCCAACGTTTCCCTCCTCAAGCTAGTCATCTTAAACTGCTTCACCCGACAAGTTCCTCTCCCTCCGGCACCACAAGCGGACTCTACTGATGTCTTCGAGGTGAAAGAGATCCTGGATACTAAGATAGTGAGAGGTAGGCGGTTGTTTCTGGTAAACTGGAAAGGTTTTGGTCCTGAGGAGAGATCTTGGGAGCCAGAGGATAACATCTTGGACAAGAGCCTGCTCCAATGTTTTCTCAGGCCCAATAAGAGAGGGAGGCCGAAGGGGGGGTCCTGTCACGGGTGCTCCCGCGATCCCTGTCTCTGATCGCGGGCGCATCCATGCTCCCCCATGTGCCCCCGCTGCAGCCCGGTCTCCTCACTCACTGCTCTTCCCCGGACTGCCGTGCATGCGTGTCCCCGCCTCCTAGGTCGTGCACGTGGCTCCTGCCGAAAATTCAAAGGGCCAGCGGACCGCTAATTGGTGCACTGGCTGAACACCTCACCTTTAAGAATCCTGCCTCTTTCTGTGTCCCCTGATGGATCTTTGTGAAGCATAGCCTTAGAGAAAGCTTCCAAGCGAGTATTCCTGCGTTCCTGTGTATTCCTGTGTATTCCTGTATTCCTGCATTCCTGTGTGTTCCTGCTCCTGAGTCCTGTGTTGCCATGTTACCCGAGTTCCTCCGTGTTGCTGTGTTCCGCGTGCCTGTGTTCCCGTTTCCACCTGCCTGGACCTCCTGTTGCTGACCCCGGACTTGGACTTGACGTTGTATCTCTGCCGCCTGCCCTGACCCTGTGCCTGGACCTGACTACGAGATTGTCATCCGCTAAGGTACCTCGACCTAGGCTGCCACCGCGGGCTGGTCACACCTGGGAATGACCTAGTGGTATCCTGCCACAGCAAGTCCAACCCGCTTTGCGGCGGCCTCTGGTGAATACCAGGTGCCGCCAGGCTCCGGTCCCGGGTGTTGGCTAGTTTCATCTCCCACGGTGGTCCAGAGGATCCACTGATCCTAACAGGCACTTGTTCACCATTATGATGTGACCAGAGTGATGTCATCTAAGGTCCTTTACCCAGTTACATTTGTTATGTCTACCTCATGTATGTATCTGATCACATGAAATCCAGCATGGAGGATGGGAAGTAGTAGAAGTTAATGCGCACATTTGATAAAATACATACATGGGGTACATTTTGCAAAGGTAACTGGGTTAAAGGACCTTAAGTGACATCAACCTGGTCACATGAAATTAAGTGCAGAATGCTGATAAGAGGCATGGGACATGAGGAGGAGTAGATCGGAGGGGCTGTCTGAGCATGACATGCGACAGGTAATATAACATAAAGTTGATTTATGAGGATGTAAGGAAAAAACATTTAGCTAAATGAAGGGTGTCAGTGAGTTAATAGGTCTCTATAGGAACCTTTCATTAGATCTGTTTGTAAAATGTGGTGACTGGTTCCCTTTAAACAACTACTTTACTACAATCAATTTGTTTTCACTCCTTTGCCACAGGGGGCAAGTTTTCAGTCTTTTTACCACCTTATGAGGTATTTCCTTGTAATGGTAGAAGGGGAGACTAAGTGGCTAATGCTCCTGTCTTCCAATGCTTGGATGTAGTGGGTGCATGTGTTGTAGCAACCGGTAAAAATTGGTGCTGGTAAAGTATATACAACACAATGGTGGTGCTCTATTTGCTGTAAAGAGTCTCTATAAGTCCAAACATGAAAAGAGTAAAAAGATGAATGGCAACTCACCAAAAAGTGTCTTTTTATTGCTTCTTTTATTCAAAAATACTCAAAACATGTACAGTATGTCATCTTAGTATACGGGAGGGAGGGGTGGACACGACAGCTGTTTCACGCTCTCTGCGCTTCATTTGGTCTGTTTGTACCGAATGAAGCCCCGATAGCGCGAGACAGCTGTCATGTTTTTGTTTATGGGATGTCCTGCATTTCTCTCCTCCCTCCCGTACACTATGATGACGTACATGTTGTGAGTATTTTTGAATAAAAGAAGCAATAAGAATACACTTTTTGGTGAGTTGACATTCGTATTTTTACATATTCATAGCATTAAGTATCATGAATCAAAGTAAAGTAGCTTTTTTTTTTTCTTTTTTGGAAAAAGTCAGTGTTACTATAAAAACTCTTTAGAAATGTGTATACTATATGTGGGAATGGGGGGGGGGGGGGGGCAGAAAAAGGGCTCCCGATGACAGGTTCCCTTTAATAAGGAAGGTTGTTGTTGCTCAGTAGAGGACAGAGCCCTTTCCAATTTTTACTATGAGGCCCTATAATCTCTTAGTACACCCCTGAGAAAGCATAAGATAAAATTATATAACTTTTCTTTATATAATAAATATGCTTTACTATCTAAAGGAATTATACCCCTTTAAGTAACACTAATAACAATTAGAGGATCGGTTACATAAAATACAAGTATGGGGCATAGTGCAGATCCGTTTGCCAGGCCACACACCTGCTTTGTAAAAAAAAAAATATACCAACTGCTACAAGCTCAGATATAAAAGGCGCCAGCTTAACAGGTGAACCTCTTATCTGTCCTGGCGATAAAATAGTCTCATTCTCAGGTGAGGAAGCAGCAACCTATAAATGTACCGCCACCTACTGGTAGTAGTGCGGTCACTTGTTGCATCTAGCTAAATATTTTAAAATTGAGAAATAGAAATAAACTACTTTGTTAAGAAATAAGAACATATCTTGGAGCCTAATGAACATACATTTCCTAACTTTTTAGAGTAGACCTGATCAGCATATTTACTAGACTTTGATGAGCATTTTTGCTACTATGACACATAAATATTTAGCAGGAAAATGTGTGAGATATATGTATATTGCATGCGTGAAATGCAGGCTGTCCCTGGGTTACGTACAAGACAGGTTCTTTAGGTTTGTTTTTATGTTGAATTTGTATGTAAGTCGAAACTGATATATATATTTTATAATTGTAACTCAAGAAGATTTTTTGCAATATATAGATATATAGATCCCTGGGTGTAAAATTACCAAACATTCTATACATACATTTGGTGCAGCAAAGCACTGATGACCTCTTTTTGTATACATAGTCTCAGCAGTGATGTAACATAGACAGCACACCCCTACCACAGGCAGTAGTTGTCTCCTGTTGCGCACTGTCGATGCAGAATCACTACTGAACCTCTGTATAAAATCAGTGACCGGTTGTGTGGCCCTGGAATGGAGAGAGGAGAATAGTCATGGTGAGTCAGGGTTATAGACTAAATCTCCAACTGTTCCGAATCGGCATTGTTAACAAATCAATATTAATAAAATATTTGTTGGTAAACCTTCTCCAACCAGCCATTCAAACACCTTATTATTACTTATATTGTTCTGACATTGCTGACTCTGGCATTGTTCTTGACCCATCTGTTGTCTGCTGTCAAAGAAGGCCCACAGAGAGACTTGTTGCAGCCAAGCAGTGTATGGCTTTGTCTATTGTTTCATTGTTTTGCTTGTATGTTTCTCTGTTCACCATTATAAGTTAGTCTTGGATAAGTCTTGGATAACCACATTATGCGTAGAAAAGACCCATGAGCAATTTCAGTATATACGTGAGTTCTAAAAAATCCATTCTGTAACAATTCTTCCTTAGAACCCTTCACTGTGTCATATTTACATTATTCCTTCTAGAAATGTATGAATACATTAACAACTGGGTGAATGATTGGGGTCTCACAATATGTAATCAGTGGTGACAGTACAAGGTTCTATAGGGTAGTTGTGTCAAACCTTTACTCACAAAGGACCACAACAAGCTTATAGTTGCCTCCAGAGGACTGAAGTTGGGCATCGATATTCTCCCTATCACACTGCCCCATTCCTCAGAAGACATCTTGAGGGAGATTTTCACATTTTCTGGTGTACAATACAAGCTCTGAAATATTGTCTAGCAAACCACCAGGAATTGTGATGATCTTCCCCTTTATCCATCTCCACACCAAGTGGGTATGGACAGGCTTGAAGGGGGCTTGGGCATCTCTGGAGTGGGCTGCCCCATGCCTGCACGCTTTCTTTAGCCAGTGACTGTTCAAGCCTTAATGGTCACTGGTAATAGCACAATTCGACGCAGGTAGGTACGCCATTGTTGCCTGACACCAAATACATCTCCCCATCTCTTTATTACACCACATGGACTTTCTCCTCATTGTAAATTCTGTCTCGATACCAGTCTAGAGTAAGGATATCCTTCTTAACACCAATAATCCTCCCCTCAACCATATTGAACAACTAGCTCAACCAATATCCATCTTTCCACCAGCTTTGTGCAGAGATACACACAAGGTGGTTCAAGAAAGTATTGTACTATGGATCTGGATACTGCCATTAGTAGAAGCAGCAGGTCAGGATGTGACATGGCAAGATTTTGCACACTAAGTGTACAGGAGAGCACCAATATGATCAAGTCTTGCTTGTGAACCACATAACACAAGGGAGCAAGCCAGATGTGGCCCTCAGGCCTTGAATTTGACACATGTGGTGTAGGGACACACTCCTTCAACAAGGTTCTTTAAGCATTCAGGAGGAAAGACAGAGGAATGAAACTAAAAAAATCCAGAAGACTGTTCATAATTGGTATATTATATGTAGGACCAGATTGAGTGTGCCATGGTTCCCAGTAGTGTTGCACCGACCCAAAGCGCAAACTTCGGGTTCATGCCATGCATTCTTTTATCTTTAGACATCCGCATGCATTCTTCTGGTCTTTGACATGAACTGGCCTGATGTATATTTGGAATTGCAGTCTGAGATCCTAAGACTCCCAGGGTCTTCTGCAATACTAATTTGTATTGGTTCATTATGAGGTTACGGGTAGTGGTGGGCAAACCCGTGGGTTCATGTCCCTGATACCGGGGTTCGGGGTATGGCTCACCCCACTTCGGTAACACTCGTGATTGGTGCTGGCATCAATCAAGGGTGTAAACTCTTTACTCTTTAACTCTTTAAATGGGAGTGCACATCCACAGGAAAGCGTCGGAAGGAGCACATCTGGCATTTAAAGGGGAATACAACACCAATTGCGGGTGTTATCAGTAGAGTTGAGCTTTCAGGTTCAGTAACGGAACCAAAACGGGTCCACTCATCCATAGTCCCGAGATAATCAGCGCACTGGCCCCTTGATTATAAAGCAGTCAATTATTAAGACTCTGGGAAGCATTTGGGAGAATTTTACTTAGACATATCAGGAGAGATGACAGGTTCTCTTCAAGCCTGAGGGCTAGAAAAAGCAGATCTTACAGCAGCTGAAATTCACAATCCACTGGACTTTTCTCAAAACGCATAATAGAAACCCGGCTGCCTTGCTTTTAACTCTACGTTATCTACTCTCTTTATTCTAAAGTTTAATTTCCATCCACTGACACATCTCCAGACACTTGTAATAATAAAACAAATGTATAAAGATGGAGAGCATCAATGAAAAAGCCATGCTAGGAGTGAAATAGGAAGCAATTTAAATCAGCGCTAAAAAGGAGTCTGAAATTGGCTAAACACCTGCTCTATTATAGCTTTTGTGGCTCATGCTAATTTTCCTGTATCTGCAGTTACTTTTATCAGAGGAGAAAACAAG
The DNA here is from genome assembly GCA_019512145.1 of Engystomops pustulosus. NCBI lineage: Eukaryota > Metazoa > Chordata > Amphibia > Anura > Leptodactylidae > Engystomops > Engystomops pustulosus. Next base: position 191,171,854 of record CM033643.1, on the reverse strand, counting down.
AAAATTGAAGTTGCCTTCCTAAGGTAAGCAGCAGGAATATCTACAACTTTCAGCAAGGACCACCTCTTGTTTGCATTTGCTTTTCATGTGTATTGTTCTTGTCTAACTAGGGGCCACCTTTCCGAGAACATCCTCATAACAATTCAATATGAGCTCATTGAAATCACACCATAGAATCGTGCTCTGTGCCATCCATTTAACAGAAACACTTATTTAGAAAATGACTATTTTGTGAAGCTTTTGATGCTTTCTTAACATGTGAATGTTATGATGTCTCTCTTCCAACTCATTGTAACCTTTGTGTGTATCGTTAGCTCTTGACCCAATCTTCATACATCTACGGATTAGATGCAGATTTCACAAAACAATGTGTATTATGCTGAAATGAGGTATTATTGTAAAGCTGTTATGTGTAATACTGAAGTACACCTGTTGATATGAAGTAAACACACTACAGAACACACATTAGTTCTGAACAGCAGAGACCAATTTCAGGATTTGTTTTTGAATTTTAAGAATGTAGCTTGGATTTTACATGTTCCACACAGACCTTATTATTTACTGTTTCAATTTTCTGATGTTTTTTGTAATGATCTTCTGTTCTCAGCAAATAATAGAGAATGAAATAGAAAGTAAACTTCGCCCTTCTATGTAACTTGGCTAAACTGGGTCACTGCAGCTTAGTTCCCAGGTCTGAGCACTACACTGAGAATATACTGTAGATTTCTAGTTCTGGTTTCATTCTTTGCTCATCAGCTGCTGAGAAAAGCTGAACTGTTGGGTTGTTGGTTGTTGGATCCTCACAAACCTAATAATGAGTATCTTTTCTATGGATATGTTATCAATATTCCAGTCCAAAAATCCCTTAATGAGCTAACATCAGTTTTCTCCACATGCAGCATAATAGGGGAAATCTGTCCAACAGTTGCAGATGGTTGAAGGGATCAGACAATTCAAGTCAACTAAATTTACAAATACTGTGGAGGGAATTTTTAAGACTTGCATATTGAATGCCAGTGTAAGTATGTCCAGTGTACTACTTGCAAATATACTAAGGCTAAATTCAAGCTTACGTGTGCCTGCTGTACCGTAGCACACATCGGCACCAGGGAGAGGAGGAGGGGATGAGCGCCGCTCACCCTGCCCCTCTCCATTGAGAAATATGGGGCATTACGCTGGAACAGTATGGTGCCGCACCGTACCACTCATGTATGGCGCTGTGTGCCCATTGCCATCTATGGGGGACATATATATATGCTGTATATACGTCGGGCGTATATACGTCCCCCATGTGGCAGTAAATGTACCCTGACAATTTTCTGATGGAGCCTATAGTAAAAACAGTTGTCTGAGGCTATCACGCCTCTGCCCTACTCTACACCCATCTGACCCAAACTGGTGCACGGAGCGGAAAACCATAAAAAATTTTAGTAATAGGGCTTTTTATATGTCTTATCTACCAGAAAACTGGCAGAACTATGGTCCTGCTCAAAACATGTTTTGTTCTTACGTTCTAAATATTTTTTTGCTACTTTCTTCATGCTTTTTTATGTACAGTTTACAATAAACAGATCAGCTTACTTTTGTATAACTGGATACCATAGAATAAGTTTGTGTAGGTCACAATTAAAACTTTTTAAAATCTTTTATAGAGATAATACCATTACTGACTACTACACGGGCACTGTCAAACTACGTAAACTTCTTCTAGCAGGGTGCAAGGTAGGCTTACATTTTCTGGGAATCAAAACTATGTATTTTTTTAGCTACAAACAGCGTGCTATGGGAATCTGTCATTAGGTTTATTAGTTAAATCTGGTGACCAGTTCCCATTAAGACTATTGTAGGATAATTTATTGATGTTTCCATAAATAGAGTAAACTTCTTTGCTACTAGAATATTTCTGATGTTTACGTAAATATTATAGCCATTCACAGCTATTATTATTGTTTTGGTTTAATCCAACCTTACAGTCTACAAAAGAATAATATTTTTATCCTATTATAAGCTCCTTTTTGCTTCCTTTTAGTCGCCATCCCTCTCTGTATCCTACCCAAAAAATAAATTTTAAACAAATGAAATATCTAATTCATGTTTCTTTTAATTGTAATTTTGACTTCCAGAAGCAGCAGAATACACTGCACCTCTAGTCTACAGTAAGTGGACTTGACACTATACCGGGCATTATCTGTGTTTTTGGGGCAAAAATTTTGCGTTAAATTACACAGGGATCTAATATTGTGGCGCAAGGGCTTAATGAATTGGTGCATGACAGAAAATGGTCTGAACTAACTTCACATTCATGAAGGTGAAATAGAACTCCGTAGACCAACTTTTTGCAGCTATAATCGTGCGCCAAAAAAAGTGTTGGGAAGCACAGTAAAAGTGCTGGAGTTTCCAAAAAATGTGCCTAAATGGTGTGACCAAAAGAAAAAAAGGTGTGAGTGTCAGAAATGGACCTATACAATTGCGCTGATACTTCATAAATAGGGAGCACCAAGAGCAGCAAGGAAAATAAAAGCCTATAATAAATGCTCCCCTATGTGTTGTATTTCTAAATGCCTCTGTTCTTCTATTCATGCTACCTCATTTCAGACATGCCTTGCCTTATATCTCACAGTACAAAACAAGGGTGTGCGGGCTCAGGTGGAAATAACTTTTCTAAAAATTATGCCATTCTTTTCAGGAAACTTTCTAAAGCTACACTCTATATTCTAAAAAGACGGCATAAATATGACATAGATACAGTAGAAAGTGGGACCGTTTTATTACACAGTCAATTGAATCTTTTAAAATGTATACCATTTATATGTAACATTGTGAATTCTAAATGTAACTATTAGACAAAGCATTATCAAACTTGTATGCAGCCTCAAAGGTAATCATCTATTCTCTTTGTAAGTCTATGACAAATGATTCTGCTCTGAAAAGTGCTAGACCGAACAGTCAATACATTAGATTCTCTTTAACATACATTGCTTATTAGAAGAAAATGTTTCATTCCCATTTCTCAGAATGAATAGAAAAGGTTGGGTACATGGTTCTATGACAGTGTTCTTACATTTACAGAAGAAGAGGTTATAAATTATTTTCTATTAACCATTATTACATAAATCGTTCCTATAATGTAAAGTATAAGTCAAAATTCTATGAATTCATATATAAAGTTTGTAGATGTGTCACCATCAATGGCTTCTCCAATTCATATGAGAAAAATCTATGACCCCCAAACAGTAAACCAACTTGGGAAATCTCTCCTAATAGAAAAACTAATTGTGGAGTTGAAGAAGCCACCAAGATAACTTTAGAAACGTTGTTACATCTAGATGACTTTGACTTTCCATTACTTAATATTTTATGATAAGGTTTTACAAAAATATTCAGAAAGATAAGGCACTTATTGAAACATTGGAATCCGAAGAATATCTCAACCCCATCAAAGGGATATTTTAGTCATCAGTACAAACAAAGTTCAGCCTCAACAAATAAATGTAATGGAGATAGCTCACAAAGAGTGCCGTATGAATCCAAATCTTCAATAGCTTATATATTGATATTAACGCTGAGCAGATATTCCGATACTCAATTTTCTGGATGTCCACAGCACACAGAAGTTGAATGAATCCAAATTGATCCAAATTGGAAACTACTCCAGTTGTTAAAAGTTATAACAGTATTCATTATACTTACAAAATTTCCTTTTATCCCTTTCAAATTTCCCAGCCATTTTTATACTACTAATTATTTTACACACAATACACAACCGTTTCTATACCAATCAGTATTTACTAGGTTCATTCAAAAAGCCCAGCATTTAAGCCATCAATGAACTTGTAAAACATACCTTCTTAAAAGCCTAACCTCAACCAGGAAATGGTCAGGAATAGGTGGCACACCCCCTATTAAAAAGGAATAAAAGTGAATAATAATTTTTTATACTAAGAGAGCAATTGAATATCTATTAATGTATATATTATTATGCATACACTATAGTGGAAAAATCATTTTATTGGAATTTTATGTAAAGTTTAAAAGGTTCAATTGTACTAAACACAGACATGCCCCAAAAGAAGTCTGAATTGTCGAAAACCAGAGTTAGGAAATCTGTTCTCTGGCATTTTATGTTTTATTTAAATGCCTTTTTTTCATGAGAAGGTTTGTAAGTATAATATATAAATTATAATACTTATCTGCTCAAGTGGTTTGCACTATGGATCTTTTTTTATTTAATTGAACTTCTGTGTGCTGTAGACATCGGGAGGATTGACTTAACTGGAAGATCCACACTGTGCAACTAAGAACATAGAAGTTTGAAACAAAATGTCATTGAATTCAGGTAAACTTTGATATAGGTTTTTGATAGAACTAAAAAAGACTGATTTATTATAAAAAACACTTTGGGAATGTACTCACAATTATCTATAGGAATAAGAAGGAGACAGAAAAAGAGTCCTGGTTACAAGTTGTAATAGTAATGCGCCCACAATAATTTTATACTCAGTCTCCTTAAATTTTCCCCACAATTTTTTGCATTTTATTAGGAAATTCTACCACCAGCTCAGGGGCACTGCTATGAGTTGTCTTGTGTGCCAACCTTTGCTAATGGGCTGGTGGGAAGAAACAATGGTGTTTGGAGAACATGATAGCTAAGAGAAGATAAGATAAGATAAACCTTTATTAGTCCCACAGTGGGGAAATTCACAGCGTTACAGCAGCAGAGAGGGTACAGAGAATATTAGGGCTAAATGAACAAAAAGAAAAGGGGGATAAAAAGACAAAAAAGAGACAAGCAATGATCGTCAGTTTGATGTTTAGTCTGTGGATGGGACCTGCAGGGACTGGTTAGGTGGGGGGCGCAGGTTACTCCTGTTTGGGCCTTATAGAGATGTGGGCATGGTACATTGACAATATTTTTGTCATATGGAGTAAATTTAAGGATGAGTTAAATTAGTGGGTAAGGGCAATGAACTGTAACACAATTGGGAATGTTTTATTTTTTATTTAAACAAGCTGGAACTTTCCTTCCTTGATCTATTGATAAAGAAAAACCTGGAAGGGACCCTTGAAACTAGTGCCTATAGAAAAGGGACTAATGTGCTGCTTCTGTGGGAAATCAGTCATCAATCGCCTTCCCATTATTGCGGAATCCCGCAAAAAAGGTCAATGCTTGAGATTGAGGTGCAACTGCGCCAATGATACTGAATTCAGGAAACAGGCTGCGGATCTCTGTTTGCGAAACAGAGAAAAAGGGTCCCCAACTTTGTCCTATACAAGGAGTATAAGGATTCCTCCATAAATGAATGATCCAGCCTATTAAACATGACACAGAGACTACCTGGGAGCAATAACCCTATTGGATGGGTTGCTACATTTAATGGTGATCCTTTAAGAAACTGGGATATCCTTTGAATGGAATCGGACATCACAGAATGCTTGGATCCTCCACCTAAATCACATAAAGACACCAACACACATAACATGATTACACCAAGACATTAGATGTAAATTTAAATGTAGTTGCATGTCCTGTCATGTCTGTGTGTAAAAGCTTTATTGCCAAGGGTCCCTAGGACATATGAGATTCACCCAATCACATAATTACCAATCACATGGTCTGGAATACATTGACAAGACTAAACATGAATTGCACAGGAGGATTTATGATCCTAGAAGGTGATATTATTCATTAGAGGGATCCAATTCATGGGTTTAGACCTGGTGGCCCGTAGCCCCAGAGGACTGCACTGGGACAAGGCCAGCCTGGAGAGAGAAACTAAATAGATCTTTAAATGTGATATCATGGCCCAGAAGCAACTGAAGGAAAATATCACAATTACCAGCTTTGTATAGTATTCTCTAGTATTTCTGTAGATGCATAATTTGATATTTTAGAGCTGTAAATCTGATGGCCAGCATTTTGTACAAGATGTCCATATCAGTTCATATATACAAAAATCTCAATTGAAAAAATCTCATATCAAAATGCTGTTTGATTTGAATTCTTGAACGCTTGCCCATTAGTCATGGCTTAGAAATAAACCTGATTGGCTCCTGTGTTAGACCGTCACTCCTCCCTGCTGTTTTGCATGTGAAGACTCATCAGTGTGGTGTATGCTTCACAGTCGTCCCACCGGAAATGACACCTTCACCGTGACGATGGCTCATGAGGAATAGGGTATGAACCTCACCAGATGAGATTTTAAGTTGGGCACTCGACTCTATAGGAGGGGACAACGCTAATGATTAGGGCTTAAATCATCCCTCCTGCTGTGCTGATCTCTAATCCCCCCTGCCCCTATACTGCTGGGAGCAATGGTTTGGGGTGGAAGGGTTAGGGCACTAGAACCTTTAGACCAGTTGTAGAATTGTAACTTCACATGTAGTCATCCTGATTTGCTGTTCTCATCATGCACCCCTGAACAATTTTCTTAAGAAAGTTCTATCTCTGATGGTCCTACAGTGCATCAGGATTTCTACTGAGGGTGTATTAGGGCTTCCCAGCTTGTTTAACATCAATGGTGGGACTGCCCTTATTAGGGCAGGAACTGTTTTGGGGTATTAGGTATTGTATAGACATAGGGTTGACTAGAGATAGTGCTGTTTCCTGACTTAGCAACCCTTTGGATCATCCTCCTGCACCCTATTCTCTACTCTTATGCCCTGCAGACCAGTAAGACATAACCATACTCTTTCTTGCATATACGCCTGTTTAGCATTTGATGGCTCCGGTTAGATGTCAGTTGGTGTTTTTATCTTGTGTCACAGTTTTGACGTTAATGTTTATTATGTATTAGTAAAAGTCAAGTTTTAATATCATTTCACATTGCTTCCTCTGTACTCAATTGGTTGGTGATACAATAGATGATCAAGCAATGCACTGTAAACCTGGGTAAGGGTTGTTCTATGTTGACTGTCTCCTACATTTCATTTACCGACAATCATGGGGCGAGAAGATGTAAATTTTTCCAATAACAGCAAGAAGCAAGGAATAAGATCCAATAATATAGAGTACAAATTTTTTTTCTAAAAAAAAAATTGAAAGCCTATACCGGCGTTAGACGACTTTTGAAGACTGAAAATCTTCATCTGGTCTGGGGTCGTCTTATACGCCGGTAAGGTTTCTTCTCACCTTTTCGACACTCCGCGATCCACCGAAGCTCCGCTGCTACACTCCGGCTGCCGTGGACATCTCCGTGGTGTCGGCGTCCGCAGAAATATGACGTCGGCAGGCGGCTGACGTCATATTCTGTGAGCCGCCAGCGCTCAATGAGCTGTCACCCGCCGGCGTGAGTGTAGCAGCGGAGCTTCGGTGGATCGCGGAAAGGTGAGAAGCTGTTTTAATTATTAGTGTGCCAAGCAGGCTGGCTATATAGAGGGGGAGGCAGCAGGATGCAAACTGGGGGGCCGGCATTCCATAATTGGGGGGCTGCCAGCTGTATAAATAGCTGGCTGTATCACTGGGGGTACAGGCTGCAGTATACTAGGGGGGAGCAGTTTGGCTATATACAGGGGGGCTGGCTGTAACTGGGGGTACAGGCTGGCAATATACAGGGGGAGCTGGCTGTTGGAAAAGTGGTGTCTTATACGGCGAATATATCTTAAACTCTATATTTTTTAACAGAAGTATGGGGGGTCGTCTTATACACCAGGTCGTCTTATACGCCGGAATATACGGTATCTGCTTCATTTTTAATGCAGATATAATATTATCACATGGCAACACATAATAGTAGTAATCTTACATTTACATATATTAATGTTATTTTTTTTACTTGACAGTTTTTTTTCTTTGCTATCCCAAAATTTCCATTTCTTGAAATGCCTTGGAATCGGCAGAAGTACATTTTAATTAATGGAGACTTTATTATCATTTACAATTATTGTCATTTAACTTTATTATATGCTATTTAATTACTTCCATGATAATGCTCACTCTCTAAGGTCTTGTCTAATAATACTATTACCGCGCTTCCACACATATGGAGATTAACTGCAAATGGATCTTATATAGTTACACCCATATAGCAAATAGCTGGAATGTTTTTGTACGACTTTCCAGATCAATTTAAAAATGAAACCTTTTACATTTCCACTATGCAAACCTAAACTATTATAATTATCGTTTCCTCCATGTGTCTGATGGGTGTAGATGATACACGTATAAGATGAATAATAAACACAAGGGTCTCCGTTTACATTGTAGTCTGGAAATATCACCGTGTATAGCAGTTGTAGATAATGTGAGAAAATTATAGCCACGAGGTAAATAAAATGACCAATGTAAATATTGATCCATTACCTGGATTACATGGAGTAGGATAGCAAGGCTGAGGACACTTCTAGTTACTGTTTTTTGTCTACAGTAGCACATATTGTCATTTATGGGCTGGTATAGGGTTGCAAAGAATAAGAAGACTCATGGGCATAACCAGTTATCAAGATCAGCATTTTTCATGAATGGCCTGAAACCCCATAGCCCCACAAGTGTTCACCTAATTCATGGCATACTCTAGGCCTCATCATACAATATGGCACAACCTCTCCACAGTTCACCTACAGTATGAGCCCCACCCTGGCACACTCCTCGTTTCTAGAAGTGTATGGATAGGAATCAAAATGTTTTGTGCAAATGGAGTAGAATAGATACAAACAGGGTTTTGCACCTTTTCCACACCTAAAAACACTTGGTGATGCCCTCCTAGTAAGCTGTATATATGAAGAAGGCTGTAATCACATGGATACATGCAGATAAGAACAAAAGCCATGCTATGATGAAAACTGAAAAGCAATAAAAGGCTTATCCAGAATCAGTTATTTTTCTTATTATTGAGTGGTATAAAAACAATAATGAACTTTTAGTAAATCACATTTATTGACCCTAATAGTCCCTAGAAGTCAAACTGAAACCTATGTCACCCCAAAGCCTCGTGTAAGGGTTACAGCCCTGACAGCTGCTACTCCAACTAAAGCTGCCCCCTGGGATCCAGGGAAGATCTGGACATGGTTTACCACATATCCATGTCACACTACTCTCTTAGACTACTCTTTTCTGCTATCCAAGTGCTGCTACCCGTTTAGACATACTTATAACCCTTTCCGAACTTCCTCAAGAAGCCACAAGTGGATATTCCTTCTTTCAACAGACACAAGTCACAGTCCATGATATCCCATTGACATAAGGACAGGGTATTTTAAGCTTTGGAGGTGACCTTAAATGGTCATTTATTTTGTGGCCCAAGGGGGATCGGGTTTTTAAGCACATTGATGAATTAGTACTATTTAGTATTGTAATATTAAAAGTTATGTTTTAAGTGTTATTCTCCTCACTTCCTAAACTTCCTCCTTTTGACGGTTGGATGGAATAAACCCTTATTGATTAATTTCCTTGGAACTGACCTTTTTTTTTTTTTGTCATGAATTGGAAATGACTCTTTTGAAATATGACCAGAAGGTTTTTTTTAAAAATAAGTATAAACCGTATATCCTTGCGTTTAAAAAATAGTTTAAAAAAATAAACTTTCATACGCACCTTCTGGCGCACCCATGCTTTGCACAGCTCCGTGCTGCTCCACCGTCCCTGATGCTCCCCCCGATCTCTTCTTCTTCTCTTTTCAGTGTAATAAACGACATGAAGATGTGTCCATGAGCTCTGCCAGCCTGGCGTACCTATTAGAGGGCGTATGTCGCACTGATTACGTCTTAGTGTCACGGCAGCAGAGTGTACATGAATGCTCCTCTGCCTGCTTTTTACACGTAAAAGAAAGAAAGAAGCATTGGGGAGAACCGAAATTGAGTATCTAATGAAATTTTTTTTAATATGGCAGGTGTGCTGCAGGGACATTTCATTAGTAAAGGGGGGGGGGCTGGCTGCATGGGGAATTATAAATCTGGCGGCTGGTGTGCCAATGGGGCATTTCCTCCCATCACGGTGGCTTGCGCGAGGCATTCAAACCGTGCAATGGCTGCAGGAACATTTTATCATCAGTGGGGGGGGGGTGTGCTGTGCTTCATGGGCATTTCATACTGGGGCCTGCTTGCACGGGGAATTTCATCAGTAAAGAGTGGGCGCTGCTCAGGGCCTTCATTACTGGAGGAAGGCTGTGAACCGATTGGGCAATTTCCTCACCATAGGCTTCTACGTAAAGTCACATCCGTTTCCCTAGTTATTTTAATTGCAAAATTGAGAGCCAGCTCCGGCTTAAAACTCAGGTCACTTATTCTTAATCAGTAGCACCAGTTTTGAATCAACAAATGTGTGAACTCCGAAATTGCACAGTTATGAACAAGACCATACAGGAGGAGTAAATCAAAAAAAATTACCTATTTTGAATCAATTTTCTCTGGATCCATTGCGGGAAGTAATATAACCTCTATATCAAGGCTCAATCACAGGTGAAAATTAACAGTAATTTGGTAGGAGAATGAAAACAAAGTAGAGGCATTGGTGTAACATGTGTCACTAAAAGAATAGAAACCCCACGTCAATGTTATAGGTTAGTAACCTCCATTGTATGTAGTATGTAGACTAAAGACAATTTGGTGCAACTAAATTGTATTCGAAAATAATGAAAACTGCTCTAATTAAAAGCTTTTCAGGATTCCATTCCAATTATGGACAACGTATAATGTCGATTATGTGTACCATGGGCTGAGATACATCTCTACCAGAGATATTTAACAGATTTATTGTACACCCATGAAATCCCACACAATTCCATACAAAATTATAAATTCGTTCTTAAATAGTGACATGTAGTTTTATTCTCCCCTACATGAGCACCTACATACAATCTTTTTGTGATATCCAAAGGAGATAGTGTGTGCTAGCTTTTAACAGGTTATGAGGGTGTTAACAAGCCTCAATTGAAACAGAAACGTTCTTATGCCAGTCCTTAAACTGAAACAAGTATATAATAGACCTTTTCTGTATCGTTCTGGATGGCGCCCTTTTGTTGTGTGATACCCTTTGATTTCTGGAACTTTATAGCTACAGTATATTTTTAATTAAAGTTTCAAGGAACCTAATCACCAACTTCCCCAAACCACACACAGTAACCTTTTAGATGGCTTTTTATACATGGGATTACCCATGAGATTATAGCCTCCATTAATTTTAATAAGACCTTTTATTTGCTGTCCTCTTTACTAACGAATGTAGTCAGGTGTGTAGACGTTACAGTATTCAGTCAAGCTCCTATTACATTTCTACCCGCCACCTATCAGAAGAGCAAGCGACAGAAACAAGATGCTTGGTGTGTCCTCTGAAGGAATTCCTGGAAGGAATAAAGGAACTGACTCCTTCAGCGGTACACACTGACATAGGAGATTTTATTAATCTGTTTTATGACAGAAATCTGTCATAGTTTGCTCTAAAAATGTGTTCCCTTCATCACCATCATTTATAAAGGGTTTTAACAGTTTTCGGCTCTCCTACAACTAGCTCAATAAAAGGCATAGCCTTTGAAAAGGCGTGTGGCCTATAAATGCCAAAAGGTCATGTGGCCAAAATACTCCTGACCCGACAGAAGTTTGTCGTAACTTCTGGCAATAAAGTACTCCAACTAATACGGAGGTGGCAGTAATATTACTAGAAGTCTTTTACTGCACCAGATTTATCATCCAGAATTGACACTTACCTAATCTATGAAGAAAAAGCTGTCTGTCTAACTCTGCACATGTGTAACCCTTAGGACACTTTTATAAATCTACCCCATTGTCCTCTCTCAAACCTTCATTCCCCCGCTCTCAGGAATTTTCATCAGCAGGTTTAGAACACTGTTGTTAAGGCATGCTGAATCAAGCTGAGTCAGATAGCCCCAATAGTGCTGTTACCAAAAATGTGCTTAAACTCCAACTTGGCTTGAACAAAAAAATACACTTACATACTCAACTTGTCGATGTTATTCCACGGCTCCTCTGCTTCTCTTCTTCACTGGTAACAGAGCCAGACCAAGATGCTTCCACACACTCTGTATCTGGCCCGCTAAGCACATTTGACTCGAAGCGAGATAGCTGCCTGAGCCATTGAAAGGTTAGTTTCACTTTTTTTTATATAATGAAGGCTTGCATTTCATTATTAGGAGGGGGTCAGTTACAGGGCATTTCATAACTAGAGAGCGGTCTGCTGTGGGAATATCATTACTAGGGGGTCTGCTGCAGTGCCATTTCTTCCAGGGGGAGGCTGCATTAGACTTTCATTACATTGGAGCTGCGACCATGCATTTCCCATCTAGGCTTATACTCAATCCTATAATATTTCCCTGTTACTTTTGGAAAAAGTGGGTTCCTTGGCTTATACTTGTTCAACTTATCGCAGTATCTATGGTATTACTGCATAGAAATAAGTGGTGCCATTTGTTAGCCATTGAAACAATGGCTCCACGCATCCAAAAACAATCGGGGGAGATTTATCATTAAGAGTCTGAGGTTCATAAGTTGTTCTATGTGCTCATGGCAACCACTCAACAGAGCTCCTCAACTTTCATTTTTCCAACCGCAGCTGTTACAATATAGATTTAGGTTTACATGCACATAAACTGTTGGAACCACAGACACTTCTTATAAATATCCCCTAAAATTAATGTTTTATGTGTATGAGGCTTGTATACAGAATGGTGAAAAGTAACTACTTGTGTTTTTTAGAATTAATAAAAATCAATCTCTATAAAGTTCTTCTATTTTACGCTTACAATGGAAAACCTGCTGTAGATTGTTGGGGGGGGGGGGGGTGCTTTAAGATTAAGACCACTTTGCAGTCTTTGATTGGCATGTTGGATATTTAGGGATTGATCGAAAACATGCTCATTTTAGAGGCACTTGTCTTCACTTGGTAGAACACAAAGCTTCATCAGGGGTTGCAGAGTCCGGTGAGCCTTCGCAGCTGTGCTGGATAGGATTCAGCTTCATGGAAAATCTGTTTTTTTTCGAATCAAAAAACACTCAGTTTGGAGAACATTAAACCTTGAAAAAACTAAGATTTATTTGTGTTTTTTTTGTATTTTTGTGGTTCTGTATAAGAACACCTGCCTCGTCATACATTGGGCTATTAAAGCTCTTGTATAGTGTGCTGAGTGATTCTTAAAGCATGTTAATGTTCAGTATCTTAGATTCATATCAAGCGGCTCCCATTATCTTTACCATGCAGGATACACCATGGATCAGGATTCCATTTCTTCTCGTTCTTTCAATGGTCTGGATTTAAAAAACAGAAAGAGAAAAGATCAGTCTTGTTGCAGTATTCTTCAGCACTTTCTAAAGAGATTGAGAAAGGCTGAAGCAACGTGAGAACCCTTGAAAGCAAATATTTCATTTTTCTCTCCCGCTTTTTTTCCCTTTCGTTTCAAATTACAAGAACTGCTTGTAAGGAGAGCTATTGTGCCCATGTCACTCTAGGATGTATATATATCCGGCTTTAAAGGCATCTAGGTAAAGTATTGGCTCAGTGCTTTTGTTGAGGTAAGAAAGTGTCCTTTGTATAGAATGGGGCACTTTCCTTACCCGTCCGCTGGAGTTCACCGCAAGGCATTGTCTGACAATAATGCACTGTGCGGATTCACTAAGATCGTGCGCGATATCCTGTGCTGTGTCGCTTCCTTGCTCAGGTCCAACAAGTTCACCTCTTTTGAGTGGTGCATGTTAAGTGCTTGGCTTGGCGACACAATTGGAATGTTAATCCCTCACCCAGCTCAGTCCGTATCACAGCACGTCTAAATTTCGCATCGAAGCTGCGCCAAAAAGGATTGCATCCGCCAAATCCAAAGCAGACCCTTGTTAAATACCTGTGCCCGCCGTGTTATCACTAAAAAAGGTCACATCCTCGAAAAGAAAGTGAGCAGCACAACCCTTCAATAAGCCATGGGGTAATTTACTAAGGGCCCCATTCGCGTTTTCCCGACGTGTTTACCTCGAATATTCCAATTTTGGGCGCCGATTTTTTCCTGAATTGCCCCAGGATTTGGCGCATGCATTCGGATTGTGGCGCATGCGGCGCTGGCAATCACGCGACGAAATCAGGGGGCATAGCCTAAAAAACTGCGGAGAAACCGCCCGCATTTTTTAAAAAAAAAGTGTCGCGTTGACACGTGCTTACCTTCACCCACTAAGTACGGTGAACTCATGCATTACTATGGTCTTCAGCGCAGCAGCGCACCTGGTGACGTCTGAGGAACGGCCTTAGTAATCCCGCCGGACCTGAATCAACCGCAGAGATGGGTGATGGGTAAGTCCTCAGGTTTGTTACACCCATTGTAAGTAATTGAGCTTCGCGAACATCAGCTTTTTTTTATATTTTTATGAATTTATGATTTGCATACATGAAAATCAATACAGTATATAAAAAAATGTACTGGAACATGCAGTTTACAGTTGCAGTTTATTAATTAGGATTTTTACATAGAACAAATTCAGAAGTATTACATAAGCCCATATACTGTATATCCCACCATCTGTGATCTAACTTTAAGGGAAACTGCTACCCCCCCTCCTAATCCTTAAGTTGTTTATGTCATTTGTTGTGGTGCCTGTGACACGTGCAGGACAGGAGCAAGGCAACCCACTAAGCATGTGCAAGAACTCCCCGCAAGATGGAGAAACATGTAAGAAAAAGGAGGTGGTGGCGGCACAGCTAAGAGATGGAAGGCGCGGTGTGGGGTGTTTAGTCCAAACGGCCATCATGGAGGTGGGCCTCTGACTGCTTCATCGAATCCCCCACTCCTTGATTGGACACAGTGAGGATATAAGGTAATTTACAGGCAGGAGGTGACAGTTCCCTTAAGCAATAATGTGGTGTCAATTTGGATTTGAAGACATCCTCATTGATCAAGTGTACAAGTGTGCAGCAGCCAGAACCCTCTGTCTAACAGGAAGAAAAAAAAAATACAGCTAAAGACATTCTTCCCTAATTCACACAATTGGACAAAGGTGGTACTCAATAGTATCATAGCTTATACATTTAGAAAAAGACACATCATCAAGTTCAACTAAGGAAGGAAGTGATTGGACGAGGAAGGTATTTATGGGAAAGCAATTCTATATACATAGCTATCAATGTATTTAAATGTAACAGGCACTAGACCTTCAAGAAGCTCTCTGGCTTCCCCTGCTGTGACCAGCGCCTGAGGAAGGCTATTCCATATATTGACAGTTCTCATAGTAAAAAGCTCTGTCGCCTCTGTTAATTTCACCTTGTTTTCTCCTGACAGAGATAATTGGTTTTGGTGTCCATTGTCTTTCTTCATAAAGGTGCATGTACGCATCAGAATTTATTTGCAGTATTACTGGCTTCTGTATGGCACGTTAATATGCATCTACTGATCGAGATTACATGGTGCCCCTGGAAGTGAGTATTGTATTTTTTTTTCTTTTAAACCTGGGGAAGCAACTAGTTCTCTTTGACACTCCGGCTGTTTCGTCAGTAGTAACCCCACAACACACACCATACACTATTTTTGCATATGTGCTATGTGTTGTTTCATGAACGACACACTCTCCATTATTTTTATGGGCTTAGATACACGGCTTGGTTTCCAAGCGTCGAATGTGTGAGTCGAAAGCCTAAGCCACAAAATTCAACAGTTTCGATTCCTACCCATGTGCGACTCTGAATTTCTTTTCTGGTGTCATCATCCACATCGCCATCATGAGAAGCCCTCACAGCAAATGAAACCCAGGTCCAAACATGTAACAGGGTTTGTTCTTCGGCCTGTGAAAAGTACACTTTTGTATGTAAGGCAGACTAAGGGGGATCTACTAATATTAACCCCTTAAGGCCAGCCCTTTTTCGTTTTGCGTTTTTCTTTTTCACTCCCCACCTTTCAAAAATCTATACTTTTTTATTTTTCCCTGTAACCGAGCTGTGTGTATTCTTATTTTCTGCTGTAACACTTGCACTTCCGATGATGGTATTAAATATTCCAGGCCATGTCCTGGGAAGCGTAAAAAAATTCTAATGCATGAAAATGATGAAACAAAACCCATTTGCGGCCATTTCTTGTAGGCTTGGTTTGTACAGCTTTCACTGTGCCCCCAATTGACATGTCTCTTTATTCTTGGGTCATACGATCACATGGGGATCCCAATTTTGTTATAGGTTTTATATGTTTTTGGTCATACATTTACATACAAAAGTAAACCTCCATCAGAAAAAAAATCTTCATTTACAGTGTTCTTGCTGCTAATAACTTTTTTTCATACTTTAGTGTTCAGAGAGCTGTGGGTGGTGTCATTTTTTTCGACTTCTGACTGACATTTTCAACGCTTTTCATTTTTAGACTGTGCGATTTTTGATCACTTTTTATAGAATTTTTTCTATTTTTCAAAATGGCAAAAAATGCCATTTGCGACTTCGGGCGCGATTTCCCGCTACGGGGTAAAACGCAGTGACAAACAGGTTATTTATTTTGATAGATTTGGGCATTTTCGGACGGCGGCGATCCCCTAATGTTTAGGATTTTTACTGTTTATTCATATTTATATCAGTTCTAGGGAGGGGGGTGATTTGAAATTTTTTATGTTGTTTAATATAGGGGTTTTTTTGTAACTTTTTTTTTTATTTTTTTTTACTATTTTTCAGACTCCTAGGGTACTTTTAACCTAGGTTGTCTGATTGATCCTATCATATACTTACTGCATACCCTACAGTATGGCAGTATATGGGGATTTGCATACCATCGATTACAATGTGCAGATCGGCACCGTGTAAATATATAGCCGAGATCACTGACAGCCTCGATCTTTATGTGTATCCGACGGCTGTCACTGCAACGATTCGCACCCCCGGTGAACGTCACGGGAGTGACGATCGGAGCCAAGATGTCGGCGCCCAACTACGCCGCCGGCTCTTATGCCGCCGGCACTGCCGCGGCAATCAAAGTGTTCACACCCCGCGATCGGGCAAGCACCGATCGCGGTGTTAGCGGACGGCATTTGCTTCCCTCATGAAGCAAATGCCCGTGATATGAAGAGGGCTCAGCCCGTGGAGCCCTCTTCATACTCCCCCATGCGCACAAGGACGTAAGGGTACGTCTTATTGCGCTTTGGGTTAAGCTATAAAGATAGCTTAATATTAAAATATGTACCTATATAGAAGTGATGATGCCCCATTAATGATCTGCAAACCGTTATATACTGGCTAATTAAGTGACAGAATTGCTGGGGGCGATTGCAGCGTATTTCACGAGTAACACCTTTCCAATCAGTGTAAGCACCACTTATTGGTTTTCACCCGTGGAGTTTGGGTTGGTACCCAACACCAACCCTGAACAGAGTTTTGAGTTCAGGTTCGAACCAATTTCGTCAGGCCGCGTGGAGACCTCATAATTATTGGGACAGTTTCCTCCTATGGAAACCCCTCACCCCTTACAGTTGGATAGAATCCAACTACTCGGCCTTAACACTGACCTCGCTTTGGAGCATTCCCCTACATTTTCAATTACATTACAATTTTATGTATTGGTTACACTGCTATGACCGAAAGCGTATCTAAGTATGCGATACTGGAAGTATTTGTTCAATACGTGTAACAAGAAATAGACAACTGTTTACTAACTCTGTAAACTATTCTGTGTGTTGCCAAATGAATACAGATGATACTGGGATATTTGCAAATAGAGTAGGTTTAGAGGGGTTGGCCAGTTTGCTTTCATTTTATGGGGGCCGGATATTAGGTATTTACAAATAACTCTCTAAAAGGTCTATACTTTCTTGATATGTAAAGAGATCTACTGGCTTTTTTCAGCGGGACATTCCTGCCATAAAATGGTCACATATGGAAGGGTCATATATCTCTATCATCATAACCATCACCTTCCGTCCTTAGTATATTCATGATCCTCATTCCGCGGCCCATTTTATGGCTGATGAGTACAAGACAGGAGGCTTCACTTTAACATATCAAGAAAGTGTGCCGAACTATTAAGAGATGTACAGTATATTTGGTATATTCTCTAATATCCTGCCCCCCCCACACACATGACAAAAAGCCCTGAGTAATTGGCCAACCCAAACATAGCGTAGCATGAACCTATCCATGTCATTGCCCATATTAAATGATTACATACAACCAAACTTAAGCCATATCCCGTCACTTTCATATGATATTCGGCGTTCAGCTCTATTTGCTGTACACTTTTTTCCAAATGACTGCGAGCGAGAACATCGTTGTTTTCCTTAACCATTAATAAAAATGCATTATTTCAAATACTGAGTAATTTGCATTGTGTGGCATTAGTGTCCTGTGTTGTCCAAGTGTTTCACTTTTATGGTTGTGGTTTTCGGGAATGACATCGTAAGAGAGAAAAGGAGCAGTTATTTTCCCATTTTACAAATGCCATTTTTCAGTAATTTTGTTATCTGCGACGCACACTGGAGGTGCAATATCCTTTCTCTGCAATAAACAGTACATCCAGAATCTTCTTCCTTCCTGAAGAAATGCAGGGAGACTAGTTAGCCTGAGGGTTTGAACGATAAGAGAGGAGAGGTAGGGGGGGTGTGTTTGCAGCTGCAGCATTTACGAGCATTATGGAGAGGGATGATTATTTTAAACTGTTATTCGAAGGGACTGGCAGCACAGGGCTCATGCGACTGGGCATTGATGAACGTAAGCATACATGGTCCCCTTATCGAACGAGCTTGTGTCAGGCGAATTTTGGGTTGTTTTCATTGGCTCCATGTTAACTTTGGCGCCACCGGCTGTGTATCAACCAAACAAATATACGGCAAATTTATCATGTACCGATATTTATTGCGCGCTCTTGCTCACCATTTGCGTCCTCTCTGACAACCCATTTGGTTTGAAGCCTGATCCAATTAGGGTATGCGCCATGCCACTATCAGCCTGCTTGCGCTGCCTCTGCATGCCGTCCCTTCGTGTCAGGCGCATTATTGGATGTTTTTAATATGACTATCTAGCTTCATTCTGTCACTCTGTCATGGGCCATTGTGTTGCCATTAATTTGGCATATGGTTGCGAATTAGGCAGACTAAGAGGGCATCCATGCATGTGGCCCCTGCTTTCTGCCAGTCCTTGGTTGTTCCATCCTTTTCTGAGGGTTCCAGGTGTTTGGCCAAGCTTTCCCTGTGCTAGAGCCTTGGTCCCACTTGATGAAAAAAAATGCTCGAGTCTCCCATTGATTCAAGGGGTTACGTCCTCGAGACAGACACCGAGCATCGGAAAAGTTGTCTCGGATAACGAGTAACCAGAGCATTTTAGGGTTCGCTCATCTCTACTCTTGACCCAATCTTCATACAATCTAGGCTTAGATGCAGATTTCACAAAACAATGGTTATTATGCTGTGAAATGATGGTTTATTTGTAAAGCTGTATGGTCATACTGAAGTCTGGTACACCTGGTTGATAGTGAGTAAACACCTACAGACACACATTGCTTCGGAACGCAGAGACCAATTTTCAGGAATGTGTTTTGAATTTAGATTTAGAAGTTGTTGTAGCTTGATTTTACATGGTCCACCCATACCTTATGTATTTACTGTTTCACATTTCTGTTTCGATTTTTGTTTGTAATGATCTTCTGTCTAGCAAATAATAAGAAGACATGAAATAGAAAGAATACTCGACGTCCCCTTCTATAATTGGGCTAACTGGGTACTGCAGCTTAGTTCCAGGTCTGAGCACTACATGAGAAGAAAGTAGATTCTACGTTATTGGTTTCATTCTTTGCTAATCAGCTGCTGAAAAGCTGAACTGTTGGGTTTTGGTTGTTTGGATCCCACCAACTAAGATATGAGTAATCTTTTCTATGGATATGTTAGCAATATTCCAGTTCCAAAAATCCCTTAATGAGCTAACATCAGTTTTCTCCATCAGGCACCTATAGGGGAAATCTGTCCAACAGTTGCAGATGGTTGAAGGGATCGACAATTCAATCAACTCAATATTTCAAATAACTGTGGAGGGAATTTCTAAGATAGCATATTGAAATGCCAGTGTCAGTACTTCCAGTGTAACTACTCGCGCAAATCGTACTAAGGGCTAAATTCAAGCTTACGTTGTAGCCTGGTGTAACCGTTAGCAAACACATCGGACCACGGGAGAGGGAGGGATGAGCGCTCGCTCACCCTCCCTTATCATTGAGAAATATGGGAGCATTACGCTGGGAACAGTGAATGGTGTCCGACACGTCGTACACCAGTATATGCGCTGTGTGCCCATTGCCCATCAATGGGGGAACATATATATATGCTGTATATCGTCGGGCGTATATACGTCCCCCATGGGCAGTAAATGTTACACTCCTTTGATGAAACCATAAAAATTTTCGATCTCCTACTCTACACCCATCTGACCCAAACTGGTTGCAACGGATGCTGGAACAAAAGAAAACCATAAAAATTTTAGTATAGGGCTTTTTAGTCTTATCTACCAGGAAAACTGGCAGAACTATGGTCATGCTCAAAACATGTTTTATTCTACTTCTAACATATATTTTTTTATACTTTTTCATCTGGATTTCAGTTTACAATCAGCAGTCAGTTACTTTTGCTATAATTGGAGATACGAAGAATAAGTTGTGTGTAAGGGTACAATGATAAACTTTTTAAAATTGTATTAAGGAATAATACCAGTTCCCTGACTACTACACGGAGGCCCTGTCATAAAGCCTTACAAACTGCTCCTTCTAGCGGTTGCAGGAGTATATAAGGCTTACATTTTTGGAAGCAAACTATGCGCGGGAATTAATAATAGTCTGTTTAGACTTTTTTCCGGGGGGAGCGTTTGTTTTGTTTGTTAGCGCAAAAAATCTGGACGCATCTCGTTAATTTGGCGCATTATGCGCCCCATTTTCTGACGCCCGGCAGTTCGGGCACTTAGTGGTTTTTTTGAGTCCCTGCCCGACTAAGTCTGACATTAGTGAGTCCGGTCCATACGATGTTTCACGGGATCTATCACTAATTTGCCGCCATTAAAAAGTGAAATGCAAAAATGCCACTGCTCGGAGCAGCTGACTTCCAAAAAAAATCCTTTTACATACTCAAACAACATTTTAGGTTCCCAAAATGAAGAATGACCTCATTGCAACATGGAAAATATTCGGAGCAGTTTTTAATTTAAAATGTAAATTTATCCAGTAACGACTTCATCATGGTGATATGGGATCATCTCCTGGAGTGATTATTGTCTGATTGTACAAGAGAATATTAATCAGTATGCAGTCTGTTGTACATTATAATAAAACAGGAAAAAGATATTTCGCAAGAATTATTTATTTTTTTTACATTCCGTAACTTTAGTCCCTGCAGTTGCATCACAATAATAGTTTTTTGGCAGGATGAATCCCTGAACGTTCGGCACCTTTCTAAGTCTACTTTCATTATTGGTCACAAATGAGATTCTAACAATTGAGACAAATTTGGCGCAAAAGTTAGGGCAGCAAGTGAATGGACATTGAGATGAGACAAATCCAAAGTGCATTATTACTAAGCAGACGCAGAAAAGCAGAACTAGATCCATCATAGATCCAAGACAAAAAAAAAAGAACAAACAAGGCGCAAAACTAGGGCGAAAACTGAGACCCCAACGTGATTACTGTCCCCATGAGTTTTTTAGCTACAAACAGCGGCTATGGGAATCTGTCATTAGGTTATTAGTAAATTGTGTGACCACACCCCCGTTCACCAGTAAGACTATTGTAGGATAATTTATTGAGGTTTCCATAATAGAGGGGAAGCATTATTTTGCATTCGAATATTTCTGTGTTACGTACAATTTTTTTATAGCATCACAGCATATTAGTTTTGAGTTTAATCACAACTACCAGTCTACAAAAGAATAATATTTTATCCCTTATAAGCTCCTTTTGCGTCCTTTAGCTCGCCATCCCTCTCGTTCCTACCCAAAAATAAATCTAAACAAAGAAATACTAATTCATGTTCTTTTAATTGTATTTTGCTCCAGAAAGCGAAGACGAATACACTGCACCTTAGCTACAGTAGTGGACTTGACACATATACGGGCATTATTTTTTGGGGCAAAACATTTTGACTAGTTTTTAATTTCACAGGGATCTATAGATATTGTGGCGCAAGGGTCTCGCTTAATTAATTGGTGATGACCAGAAAGGTCTGAACTAAACTTCACATATGAGTGAAATGAAACTCCGTAGACCAATTTTGCAGTTAATGATGTGCGCCAAAAAAAAGTGATAGGGAAGCAACAGTAACAAGTGCTGGAGGAGTTTCCAAAAATGTGCACTCTCTAAATGGTGTTGTGACCAAAAGAAAAAAAAGTAGAATAAAAAAAAAAGTCTGGTGTGAGTGTCAGAATAAAGGACCTATACAATGCGCTGGATAACTTCATAAATAGGGGAGCACCACCGAGCACGCAGGAAAGGAATAAACTGCAAAAAGCCTATAAATAATGCTCCCCTATGTGTTGATTTCTAAATGCCTCTGTTCTTCTATTCATTGCTACCTCATTTCAGACATGCCCTTGCCTTATATTCACAGTACCAACAAAAGGGTGTGCGGGCTAGGTGTGGATGAATAACTTTTCTAAAATATGCGCATTCTTTCAGGAAACTTTCTAAAGCTACACTCTATTATGTAATAAAGACGGCTAGAAATATGAATAGAGAAAGTTAGAAGCGTGCGGACCGTTTATTACACAGTCAATTGAATCTTTTAAAATGATACATTTATATGTAACATGTGGAATTCTAAATGTAACTATTAGAACAAGAGCATTATCAAAAAACTTGATGCACGCCTCAAGGGTAATATCTATTCTCTTTGTAAGTCTATGACAAATGATTCTGCTCGAAAAGTGCTAGACCGAACAGTCAATCACATTAGATTCTCTTTAACAGACATTGCTATTAGGAGGAAAGAGAGAAGAAAATGTTTCATTCACCAGTTTCAGAATGACTAGAGAAAAGGAGGTTGGGGTACATGGTTTAGGACAGTCGCTCTCTACATTTGAGGTAAACAAAGAAGAAGAGGTTAATAAATTATTTTATATTAAACTTATACATAAATCGTTCCTATATATGATAAGTATAAGTCAAAATTCTATGAATTATATATAAAGTTGTAGATGGTCACCCTCAATGGCCCTTCTCCAATCATTGAGAAAATCATATGACCCCCAAACAGTATTAAACCAACCTTGGAGAAATCTCTCCTAATAGAAAAATCTAATGTGGGAGTTGAAGAAGAAGCCACCAAGAACTTTAGAAACGTTGTTACATCTAGAGACTTGACTTTACATGTACTTTAAATTTTATGAGAAGGTTTTACAAAAATTTAGCAAAGAAGAAGATAACGGCACTTATATGCAAACATTGGAATCCGAAGAAGACTATCTCAACCCCAATAAAGAGGATATTTTAGTCATCAGTAAAACCAAAGTTCAGCCTCAACAAAAAATGTAATGGAGATAGCAGACCCAAGAGCCCGGATGAATCCAAATCTTCAATTAGCTTATATATTGATATTAACCTGATGCAGGATATTCCGATACTATATCCTTCTCTGGATGTCCAGCACACAGAAGTATGTGAATCCAAATTGATCCAAATTGGAAAATACTCCGTTGTTAAATAGTTAACAGTATCATTATACTTACAAATTTCCTTTTAATCCTTTACAAGTGTCCCAGCTTACATTTTTATAGTACCACAATATTTACACACTAATACACAACGTTTCTATACCCAATCGAGTATTTACTAGGTTCATTTCAAAAAAGCCCAGCATTTAAGCCATCAATGAACTTGTAAAACATATCTAATTAAAAGCCTAACCTCAACGGAGAGAAATGGTCAGGATAGGTGCACACCCCCTATTAAAAAGAAAATACAAAAGTGATAATATGTTTTTATACTAAGAGAGTAATGAATATCTATTTAATGTATATATTATTATGCATACACATAGTGGAAAAATCCATTTTATTGGAATTGATTGTAGAGTTTAAATAGGTCACATTGTATAAACACAGAATGCCCCAAAAGAAGTCTGAATATGTCGAAAACCAGAGTAGGGCAATGGTGTTCTCTGGATTTTATGTTTATTATTTCAAATGCTTGTTTTCATGAGAAGTTTGGTAAGATAATTAATATATAAATTATAATACTTATGCTCACAAGTGGTTTGCACTAGGACTCTTTTTTATTATTGAAACTTCTGTGTGCTTGTAGACATCGGGTAGGATTGATTACTAACTGAAGATCCAACACTGTGCAACTAGAGAAACATAGAAGTTAGAAACAAATGTCATTGAATTCAGGTAAAACTTGATATAAGTTGTTGATGAGATTACTGAACTAAAAAGACTGTATTTATATTAAAAAAACACTTGGGAAGTGTACTCAAATTATCTTAGGAGAATAAGATGAAGAGGAGGAAAAGAGTCCTTCGGTTAGTATCGCCCAATTTAATAGCTTAATTCCACCATTTTGATTTTAAATCTAAGTAGGCATGCAGGGTGCTTTTGCCAATCATGGTGGGTGGAAGAAAAGTTTGCGAGAAACATAGAAGATAGCAGGTAAGTATACCTATTAGCACAGTAGAATTCACGTTCGCACAGAGAGGTTAGAGAGACATTATTAGGGTAAATGAAATAACAAGAAACTAGGGGAAGAAAAAAAGGCACAATATGTATGGATGTTTTGTTTGGGTGTGGCCAACCTTGCAACTGGCTAGGTGGGGGGAAGAACAATTTGGGTGTTTCTGTGTGTTGGGCATGTAGTGATATAGAGGATGTGGGCATGGTTACATTGACACAATATTTTGTCATATGGAGGTTTATCGTAAGATTAGAGGTTACAATTAGTGGGAGTAAGGGCAAGTGAACTGTAACACAATGGGAATATTTTTTATTTTTATTTAAAACAAGCTGGTGAACTGTCCTCCTTGAATTATTGATAAAGAAAAACTGGAAAGGGACCTACCTTTGAAACTAGGGCCTATAGGAAAAAGACTAAGTGTGCCTTCTGTGGGAAATAGTATCAATCCGCCTTCCCATATTGTGATCCGCAACAAAAGGTCAATGCTTGAGATTGAGGTGCAACTGCCGCCAGTGATTGAATTCACAGCCGAACAGCAGGCCGGATCTCTGGTGATTCAAACAGAAGAAAAAAAGGTCCCAAACTTTGTCCTATACAAGGATGTCATGAAGGATTCCCTCCATAAGTAATGATCCATGCCAGCCTCTTAAACATGGACACAGAGACTACCTGGGTAGCATATAACCCTATTCGATCTTGTGAAATGTGCTGGAATATTGTTCCTCTTAGTGTAGCGATCTGTGTTCTCATCATGCACCCTGAACAATTTTACTTAAGAAAGTTCTATCCTGATGGCTCTCAATGCATCAGGATTTCTACTGATGGTGTATTAGGGCTTCCAGCTTGTTCATCAATGGTGGGAACTGCCCTTATTAGGGCAGGAAATGTTTTATTAGGTATTTGATTAGACATAGGGTTGACTAGAGATAGTGCTGTTTCGGACCCTTAGCAATCTTGTGAGTCATCCTCCTGCACCCTATTCTTCTACTCTATTGCCCTGCAGACCAGTAAGACATAACATACTCTTTTTGCATATCGGCTGTTAGCATTTGATGGCGTCACGGTTAAGATGCAGTAGATGTGTGTTTTTATCTGTGTCACAGTTTTTGACGTTAATGGTTATTATTAGAGATGAGCGGGGCGAACAACATGCTCGGCCGAGCTATGTCGGTTTTCGAGCATTAGGGTACTCGAGACGGGCTCGTTGCCGGACCCGAGACTGATATTTCCCCTGACTCGAGATCGAGAATGATTATCAACAACACAGTGAAGAACAATTGAAAATAGAATAAAAAACATTGAACTAAAAGATCATTTAGATAAAAACACAGTGCAGCACACAGTGCAGAAAATAGATTTTGATTACAGAGTTCTGCCATCTGCCTACTTGTCGGAAGATTACCGCGAGGAACGGTTGCTTGGTTTTGCGAACAAAATAGCATGTGAGAACACTATATTGTGTTGTGGGTTTGATTGTAGAACCAAGTTGCAGATGTATCTAAACATCTGCAATGGTTCTTCACACATTATATTGTTCTTCACATGCTATTGTTCGCGCCGTTCCGCGGCGTATCTCCTCGACAAGAAGTAAAGTAAGCAGATTGACGAAAATCTGTAATCTATTCTGACACTGTGTTATGCACGTTGTGTTTTTATCCTTAAATGATCTGTGTTCACTGTGTTCACTGTGTTCATGTTTTATTATATCTTCACTGTTCGTTCCATCTGCTAACTTGTCGGGAGATAATATACGCGCGGAACAGTGAAGAATAGATCGTAGATGTTTGCAAATTATCAGAAGACATTATTTTTCAATTAAATAACACATTTTATTCCTGAACCATGGTCCCTTTGAAAAATGCTCGGGTCTCCCATTGACTTCAATGGGGCTCGTTACTCGAAACGAGCACTCGAGCATCTGGAAATGTTCGGCTCGAGTAACGAGCACCCGAGCATTTTAGTGCTCGCTCATCTCTATTTATTATGTATTAGTAAAAGTCAAGTTTTAATATCATTTCACATTGCTTCCTCTGTACTCAATTGCTTGGTGATACAATAGATGATCAAGCTATGCAATGTAAACCTGGGTAAGGGTTGTTCTTTGTTGACTGTCTC
Source organism: Engystomops pustulosus (assembly GCA_019512145.1). Lineage (NCBI taxonomy): Eukaryota > Metazoa > Chordata > Amphibia > Anura > Leptodactylidae > Engystomops > Engystomops pustulosus. The sequence continues at coordinate 191,145,218 of CM033643.1, read as the reverse complement.
CTACATTTCATTTACCGCCAATCATAGGGCGAGAAGATGTAAATTTTTCCAATAACAGCAAGAAGCAAGAAACAAGATACAAATTATGAGAGTACATTTTTCTAAAAAAAAAAATTGGAAAGCCTAAAAGTATCTGCTTCATTTTTAATGCAAGTATAAATATTATCAGCATGGCACACATATAGTAGTAATCTTACATTTACAATATATTAATGTAGTTTTTACTGAACAGTTGCTTTGCTATCCCAAAATTTCCATTTCTTGAAATGCCTTGGAATCGGCAGAAGTACATTTTTAATTAATGAGACTTTATTATCATTTACAATTAATTGTCATTTAATCTTTATTATATGCTATTTAATTACTTCCATGATAATGCTCACTCTCTAAGGTCTTGTCTAATAATACTATTACCCAGGCTTCCCACACATATGGAGATTAACTGCAAATGGATGCTTATATAGTTACACCGTAATAGCAAATAGCTGGAATGTTTTGTACGACTTTCCAGAGTCAATTAAAAAATGAAACCTTTCACATTTCCACTATTGAAACACTACATTATTAAATATATAGTTTCTTCCATGTGTCTGATGGGTGTATATGATACAAGTATAGAATGAATAATAAACACAGGGTCTCGGTTTACATTGTAGTCTGGGAAATATCACAGTGTATAGCAGTTTGTAGATAATGTGAGAAAATTATAGCCACGAGGTAAATAAAATGACCAATGTAAAATATTGATCCATTACCTGGATTACATGGAGTAGGATAGCATAGGCTGAGGACACGTCTTCTTTTTGTCTACATGTAGCACATATTGTCATTTATGACTGCTATAGGGTAACAAAGAATAAGGAAGACTCATGGGCATGCATTTATCGAGATCAGCATTTTTCATGATGGCCCTGAAACCCCTTAACCCAGCACAGTGTGCACCTAATTCATGCCATGTTCTAGGCCTCATCATAAATATGGCACAGACCTCTCTACAGTTCACTACAGTATGAGCCCCACCCCTGGCACACTCTCGTTTCGAGAAGTGGTATGGATAGGAATCAAAAATGTTTTGTGCAAATGGAGTAGAAATAGATGCAAACAGGGTTTTTCACCTTTTTCTACACCTAAAAACACTTGGTGAATGCCCTCCATAGTAAGCTGTATATAGGAAAGGAAGGCTGTAAGCCCATGGATACATGCAGATAAGAACGAAAGCCATGCTATGATGAAAACTGAAAAGCAATAAAAGGGTTATCCTGAATCAGTCATTGTTCTTATTATTGGCCCCAGGTGGTGTAAAAACAATAATGAACTTTTAGTAAATCCCTAGAACTGAAACCTATGTCACCCCAAAGCCTTGTATAAGGGTCACAGCCCTAAACAGCTGCTACTCCAACTAGAAGCTGCCCCTGAGATCCAGTGAAGATCTGGACATGGTTTACCACATTATCCATGTTACCCCCTACTCTCTTAGACTACTCTTTTCTGTCTATCCAAGTGCTGCTACCATTTAGACATACTATAACCCTTTCCTGAACTAGCCCTCAAGAAGACCACAAGTGGATATTCTTCTTTCAACAGACACAAGTCCACAGTTCATGATATCCCATTGACATAAGGGCAGGTATTATTAAGCTTTGGAGGTTACCTTAAATGGTCATTTTATTGTGTGGTCCAAGGGGACCAGGTTTTTAAGCACATTGATGAATTAGTAATATTTAGTATCGTATATTAAAAGTTATGTTTTAAGTTTTATTCTCACCCATTAAACTTTCCTCCTTTTGACGGATTGGATGGAATAAACCTTATTGATTAATTTCCTTGGAACTGACCTTTTTTTTTCATGAATTGGAAATGACTCTTTTGAAATATGACCAGAAGGTTTTTTTAAAAAATAGTATACCGTATATACTTGCGTTTAAAAAATAGTTTAAAAAAATAAACTCACCTTCTGGCGCACCCAATGCTTTGCACAGCTCCGTGCTGCTCCGCTTCTCCCTGATGCTCCCCACAGATCTTCTTCTTTCTTCTCTTTTCGTGTAATAACGGACAGAGATGTGTCCATGAGCTCTGCCAGCTAGCGTACACTATTATGAGGCGGTGTCGCCACTGATTACATCTTAGGGGCATGGGCAGGCAGAGCACATGAATGCGCCTCTGCCTGCTTTTACACGCAAAGAGAAGAAAGAAGAAAGAAGCATTGGGAGAAACTAGAAGTTGAGTATGTAAGTTAATTTTTTTATATGCCGAGGGGCTGCAGGGGACATTTCATTAGTAGGGGGGGGGGGGGGGGGGGGGGAGGGGGGGGTTCATAAATGGGGGGGGGGGGGGGGGGGCTGGCTGCATGGGGCATTTCATAACTGGGGCTGGCTGCATGGGGCATTTCATCATCGGGGTGGCTGCACAAGGCATTTCAAAACCAGGGCAATGGCTGCATGGAACATTTTATCATCAGCGGGGGGTGGGCTGGCTTCATGGGGCATTTCATAACTGGAGGCCTGACTGCATGGGGAATTTCATCAGTAAAGAGGCGGCTGGCTGCATGGGGCATTTCATTACTGGAGAAGGCTGTGACCAATGCATTTCCCACCATAGGCTTATACTCAAGTCAATCCGTTTTCCTAGTTATTTATGGCAAAATTAGGGACCTCGGCTTAAACTCAGGTCAACTTATTCTTAAGCATACACAAGTTTTGACCAACAATATGTTGAACTCTCGAAATTGCACAGTTATGAACAAGACCATAACAGAGAGGAGTATAATCAAAAAAAATTACCTATTTTGAATCAATTTTCTGGAATCCATTGCTGGAAGGAATATACCTCTATATCAAGGCTCAAATCAAGGTGAAAAATTAACAGTAATTTGGTAGGAGATGAAAAAAAATGAAGGCATTGTGTAAATGTAGTCACGTAAAAGAATAGAAACCCACGTCAAGGTTCATGTTATGTAACCTCCATTGTAGTAGTATGTAGACTAAAGATATTTTGTGCCAAAATTGATACAAAAAATAATGAAAAACTATCTCAATTAAAAGCTTTCAGGATCCAATTCCAATTATGGCAAAGAATAAATGCGATTATTACCATAGCTTGAATACAAGTTCTACAGAGACTATTTAACAGTATTTATTGTACACCAATAAATCCAGCACAATTCCCATACAAAATTATAAATGCGTCTTAACTGTGACATGTAGTTATTAATTCCCCCTACATGAGCACCTACACAATCTTTTGTGTGATCCATTCCAAAGGGAATAATGTGTTCTATTTTAACATGTTTATGAGGTGTTAACAAGCCTCTAAATTGCAAAAAGAAACAGTTTATGCCAGTCCTTAACACATGAAAACACAGTATAATAAATAGACCTTTTCTGTACGTTTCTGGTGGCCCCTTTTGTTGTGTGATACCCTTTATACTGGGAAACTGTATAGCTACAGTATATTTTAATTAAAGTTTAAAAGGAACCTATCACCACTTCCCCAAATCACACAGAGTAGCTTTTAGATGTCTTTTTATACATGGGATTACCCATGAGATTAGAGCCTCCATTATTTTAATAAATACTTTTATTGCTGTCCTCTGTTACTAAAGATGTAGTCATGGAGGTGTAGAAGTTACAGTATTCAAGCTACCCCATCTCCTAAGTTACATTTCTAACCCGACCCCTATCAGGAATGAGCAAGTCGACAGAAACAGATGACTGTGTGTGTCTTGCTGAAGAGAATTCCTGAGGAAGGAATAAAGGAACTGATATCTCTTCAGCGAGTCACACACTGACAATAGGGGGGATTTATTAATCTGTTTATGACAGAAATCTGTCATAGTTTTCTCTAAAAACGTGTCTTCACCACATTTATAAAGGGTTTTAGACAGTTTTCTGGCTCTCCTACAACTAGCTCAAGAAAAGGGGCGTAGCCTGTGAAAAGGGAGTGTGGGCTCATGCCAAAAAGGTCAGTGTGCCAAAAATACTCCTGACCCGACAGAAGTTTGTCCTAACTTTCAGGCATAAAGTAATCCAACTAATAGGAGGTGCAGAATATGACTAGACAGTCTTTTACTGCACCAGATTTATCATCCAGAATTAGTCACTTATATGAATCTAGTGCAGAAAAAGACTGTCTAGTCTAACTCTGCACTGTGTAACCTTAGGACACTTTTTATAAATCTACCCCATTGTCTCTCTCAAACCCTTCATTCCCCCGCTCTCAGGAATTTTTATCAGCAGGTTTGAACACTGTTGTAAGGAATGCTGAATCAAGATGAGTCAGATAGACCTCAATAGTGCATGTGTACAAAAAATGTGCTAATAACTCCAACTTGGCTTGAACAAAAAAATAAACTTATATACTCAACTTTCGATGTTATGCACAGCTCCTCTTCCTTCTCTTCTTCACTGGTAACAGAGCAGACCAAGATGCGTCCACACACTCTGCCCGCCGACGCACACTTTGACTAGAAGCGAGAGAAGCTGCACTGAGCATTGAAAGGTGAGTATCTACTTTTTTTTTTATATAATGAAGGGCTGGGCATTTCATTATTAGGGGGTCAGTTACAGGGCATTTCATAACTAGGCGGTCTGCTGTGGGAATATCATTACTAGGGGGTCTGCTGCAGTGCATTTCATTACCAGGGGGACGGCTGCATTGGACATTTCATTACAGTGGAGGCTGTGACCAATGCATTTCCCACCGTACACTTATACTCAAATCTATAAGATTTCCCTGTTACTTGTGGAAAAGTGGGTTCCTTGGCTTATACTTGTTCAACTTATACTCATGTATATATGGTATTACTGCATAGAAATAAGTGGGGCCATTTGTTAGCCATTGAAACAATGGCTAGCACGCATCCAAAAACAATATGGGGAGATTTATCATGAGAGTCTGAGTTCATAATTGTTCTATGTGCTCATGGCAACCAATCAGAGCTCGGCTTTCATTTTCCAACAGCAGCTTTTACAATTATAGATTTGGTTTACATGGGCAACTAGAACTGTTGGACCACAGACACTTCTGATAAATATCCCCCTAAAATTAATGTTTATGTGTATGAGGCTGTAGACAGAATGGTGAAAAGTAACTACTTTGATGTTTTTTTAGTATTATAAATCAATCTTTATAAAGTTCTTTTATTTTACCTGACAATGGAAAACCTGCTGTAGATGTGTTGGGAGGGATGCATTATAATTACAGACCACTTTGCATTTCTTTGATTGGCATGTGGCATATTTAGGGATGATCGAAAACATGCTCATGTTAGAGCACTTGTCTTCACTTGGTAGAACAAAAGCTCTCAGTGGGTTGCAGAGTCCGGTGAGCTCCGCAGCTGTGCTGGGATAGGATTCAGCTTCATGGAAAATCTTGTTTTTTCGAATCAAAAAGCACTCAGTTTGGAGAAAGATGTACCTTGAAAAACTAAAGATGAGCATTCGTGGTATTGTCAAACGGACTCACTAAATCGATAGTACAAACAGGATAACTTGTAAACCCTTTCTGGTCCTTATTTGTGTTTTTTTGTATTTTTGTTGTTCTGTATAAGAACACCTGCCTCGTCATACATTGGGCTAGTAAGAGCTCTTGTATAGTGTGCCTGAGTGATGTCTAAAGATGTTAATGTTCAGTAGCTTTAGATCATATCAATCTGCATCCATTATCTTACCATGCAGGGACACCTGGACAGGATCCTCTTCTCGTTCTTTCAATGGTCTGGATTTATAAAACAGAAAGAGAAAAGATCACGTACTTATGTTGCAGTATTCTTCAGCACTTTCTTAAAGAGATTGGAGAAGGCTGAAGCACTGTGAGAACCCTTGAAAGCAAAATATTCATTTTTCTCCCTTTCTTTTTTCCCCTTTCCTTTTCAAATTAAAAGACCTGCTTGTAAGGAGAGCTATTGTGCCCCATGTACTATAGGATGTATATATATCGGCTTAAAGGCAATCTAAGTAAAGTATTGGCTCAGTTGCTTTTGTTGAGGTAAGAAAGTGTCCTTTGTATATATGGGGCACATTTCCTTACCCGGCGGCTGGAGTTCACCGAAAGTGCATTGTCTGACAATAATGCACTGTGCCGCGATTCACGAAGATCGTGCGGCCGATATCCGGCATGTGTCGCTTCCTTGCTCAGGTCCAACAAAGTTCACCATCTTTTTAGTGGTGCATGTAAGTGCTTGGGCTTGCGACACAAATTGAATGTTAAATCCCTCACTCAGTCCGTATCACAGCACGCCTAAATTGTCGCATGGAAGGCAGCGAAGCTGCGCCAAAAAAGGATTGCATCCGCCAAAATCCCAAAGCAGACACTTGTTAAATACCTGTGCAAGCCGTGTTATCACCAAAAAAGGTTCACAGTCCGACGAAAGTGAGCAGCACAACCCTTAAAATAAGCCAATGGGGGTAATTTACTAAGGGCCCCATTCGCGTTTTCCCGACGTGTTACCCGAATATTTCCAATTTGCGCCGATTTTTCCTGAATTGCCCTGGGATTTTGGTGCATGCGATCGGATTGTGGCGCATCGGCGCTGGCATGCACGCGATGAAAATCGGGGGGCGTGGCCGTAAAAAACGGCGGAAAAACCACCGCATTTTTTTTTTAAAAAAGTGTCGCTTGACACGCGCTTACCTTCACCCACGATAGGACGGTGAACATCAGTGCATTACGATGGTCTTCAGCGCAGGAGCGACACCTGGTGGACGTCGGAGGAACTGCCTTAGTGAATCCCGGCTGGACCTGAATCCACCGCAGAGAATGGGTGATGGGTAAGTCTCAGGTTGTTAGCACCCATTGTAAGTATTTGAGCTTCGCTACATCATCTTTTCATATTTTTATTAAACTGATTTATGAATTTGCAGAACAATGAAAATCATACAGTAATAATAAAAAAATGTACTGGAACATGCGGTTTACAGTGCAGTTTATTAATTAGGATTTTACATAGAACAAATCAGAAGTATTACATAAGCACATATACTGTATATCTATCTGTGATCTAACTTTAAAGGGAAACTGCTACCTCCTAAAGCCTTAAGGTGTTTATGTAATTTGTTGTGTGCCTGTGACACGTGCAGGACAGGAACAGAGAGCACCCACTAAGCATGTGCAAGAACTCCAGCAAGATGGAGAAACATGTAGAAAAGAGGAGATGGGGCATAGCACAGCTAAGAGATGGAAGGGGGTGGGGTGTTTAGTCCAAACGGCCATCAGGAGGTGGGCCAGCTTGACTGCTTCATCGAGATCCCCACCTCCTTGATTGGACAACAGTGAGGAATATAAGGTAATTTTACAGGCAGGAGGTGACAGGTTCCCTTAAGCAATAAATGTGGTGTCAAGTTGGATTTGACATCCTCAGTTTGATCAAGTGTACAAGTGTGCAGCAGCCAGACCCTCTTGTCTAACAGGAAGAAAAAAAAATAGTCAAAAGGACTTCATAAGCTAAAGACATGCTTCCCTAATTCACACAAATGGACAGAGGTGAGTAATCAATAATATCATAGCTTATACATTTGAAAAAAGACACATACATCAAGTTCAACTAAGGAAGGGAAGTGATTGGACGAGGAAGGGATTTATGGGAAACAATTTTATATAACATAGCTATCAATGTTATTTAAATGTAAACAGACATCTAGACCCTTCTTGAAGCTCTCTGCTGTCCCTGCTGTGACCAGCGCCTGAGGAAGGCTATTCCATATATTGACAGTTCTCATAGTAAAAAAGCCCTGTCGCCTCTGGTAATTTAACCTTGTTTTCTCCTGACAGAGAATGAATTGGTTGTCCATTGTCTTTCTTCATGAACGGTGCATGTAACGCATCAGAATTTATTTGCAGTATTACTGGCATGCCTGTTTGGCATATTACTATTGCATCTACTGATGCAGAGATTACATGGTGCCCATCTGTGTACAAAACAACAGCACTGGAAGTGAGTAGGTAATTTTTTTTCTTTTAAACCTGGGGAAGAAACTAGTCTCTTGACAAGCCAGGGCTGTTTCATCAGTATTAACCCCCCCCCCCACACACACACACTATTTTTGCATATGTGCTATGTGTTGTTTCAATGACGAACACACATCTCCATGTATTTTTATGGGCTTAGATACACGGCTGTGGTTTCCAAGGCCGAATGTGTGAGTCGAAAGCCTAAGCCACAAAATTCAGAGCAGTTTCGATTTTTACCCGTGTTAGCGACTCTGAAATTCTTTTCTGGTGTCATCATCGATACATGAGAAGCCCTCACACGCCAATGAAACCCAGGTCCCAAACAACGTAACATGGGTTTGTTCTTTGCGGCCTGTGAAAAGTACACTTGTGTATGTAGGCAGACTAAGGGTGATCTACATAATATTAAGCTATAAAGATAAAGCTTAATATTAAAAATATATACCTATATAGAAGTGATGATGCACATTAATTGTTCTGAAAACCGTTAATATACTGGGCTATTAAGTTGACAGGAAATTGCTGGGGGCGAATTGTCAGCGGTATTTCAAGAGTAAACACTTGCAATCAGTGTAAGCACCAATTATGGATGTTACCAGTGGAGGTTTGGGTTCGGAACCACCCAAAACCAACCCTGAGTAGAGTTTTGAGGTTCAGGTTCGACCGATTTCTTCAGGCCCGTGGAGACCTCATAATTATTGGGACAGTTTCCTCCTATTGGAAACCACTCACTCAATTACAGTTGGATAGAATCCAATACTCCTTTAACACTGTGCTCTAGAGCATTCCATACATTTCACTTACATTACATATTTTATGTATTGGCTACACTGATATGACCAAAAGCGTATCTAAGTATGCTATACTGTATATAAGTATGTGTTTCAATATAGTGTAACAATCAAATAGATAACTGTTTACTAAACTCTGTAAACTATTCGGGTGTATGCCAAATGAATACCAGATGATAATGGGATATTTGCAAATAGAGTTAGGTTTAGAGGGGTTGGCCAGTTTGCTTCATGTTATAGGGGGCAGGATATTAGGTAATTTACAAATAAACTTCTCTTAAAAGTTCTATACTTTCTTGATATGTAAAGAGATCTACTGGCTTTTGTCAGCGGGACATTCCTGCCATAAAATGGTCACATATGGAGGGTCATATGATCTCTATCTATCATAACAATCACCTTCCAGGTCCTTATGATAATATTCATGATCCTCATTCCGCGGCCATTTTATGGCTGATGAGGTAAAAGACAGGAGGCTTCACTTTACATATCAAGAAAGTGGTGCAGAACTATTAAGAGATGTACAGTATATTGGTATATTCCCTAATATCCTGTCCCCCCTACACACATTACAAAAAGCATGAGCTAAATTGGCCAACCCAAACATAGCGTAGACAGAACCTAATCCATGGTTCATTGCCCATATTAAATTATTACATACACCAAACAATAAGCCATATCACGTCACTTTCAGATGATATTCGGAGTTCGGCTCCATTTGCTGTACACTTGTTTCCAAATGACTGCGAGCGAGAACATCGGTGTTTCCATTAACCATTAATAAAAAGCATTTATTTCAAATACTGGAGTAAATTTGCATTGTGTGTCATTAGTGTCTGTGTTGTACAAGTGTTTCACGTTTTATGGTTGTGGTTTGTCAGGGGAATGACAGCAGAGTAGAGAAAAGGAGAAGTTTTCCATTTTAAAAATGCCATGTTTTCAGTATTTATGTTATCTGCGACCACACTGGAGGTGCAATATCCTTTCTGCAATAAACAGTACAATGCCAGATCTTCCTTCCTTCCTTGAAGAAATGCATGGGAGACTAGTTAGCCTGAGGGTTTGACACTGAAACTTCTTGTTTAGCTTAGGAGACAAATAGCCTTGTGAGGCAATCTTTCATTTGTAGAGGGGAACGGCAAAACCTAGAGGTACAAACATCTATCATCGGATATTACAAGAACAGGTGCTTAAAGAAAATCTAATTAGTGAAATTCTCATTTAGTGGATGGATATTTCCACTGTAAGCTCAGAGCTTAAGCTACTTTTTTTCTTTTCTCATTGGAGAAGGAACTGGAAATAAAGTAGAAAATGGCAATGTTTTTTTTTTTTTGCTGAATTTTTGGCTTTACTTTTCCAGACATCTTATTCCTTCATTGAGCTTCTGCTAGAGAATAGGTAATTTTACACAGTTCCTTAAACTTTCAATCTACTCGCTGCTAATTATCCTGAAATAAATCTCCATCAGACCTACATGCCAGCAGTTTTGGGATGTGAACTACTCTTTCAGCTTTCGCCTGCCTGTCAGTCAAATGGGGCTCAGCTGCAGCTCAGAATGAGAGGTATTAGACTCCCGCTAGGATGATTCTCCCAATCTTCCCTCTTCGAACATCACCTCCCAGCGATGCACCATATTTGTACCTGTTAGACTAATCTGGTATTTTCTCTTGCTAATGTGAGTATTACAAAAAAGATAAAGTTGTTTTCTCATAGGGAACATTTCAAGAGCGAAAAAAAAAAAGATAGCAAATCTTCAAACTCAGAAATTCATTGGGGAAGACTCTAATATTAAAATGGAAATTGTAGACTTGTCACATAAACTGATAGAAAATACATTACATGAACATTTTGCAGTATAATATAACATGGAGACTATACATTTTACTTAAAGGGGTTGTCATGAGGCTGCAACACATGGCTACTTTTTTCCAAAAACAGCGCCACAACTGAACATGGTTGGTGCTGGTATTGAAATTTAACTGTAAAGAGATGAATGGAGCTATGTTGCAATAACAGGCACTAACCATGGTTAGGGGAGATGCAGCTTTTGAAAGAATGTAGCCATGTTTATCAACCCCTTTAAAGTAAGCCTACTGCCGTGCCCCATATGTTGGGTCGCAGGCGCATCCTTGTGCCTTACTGTAACCCCGGAGCCTGCCTGCACATAGACTCACCTCTCCTGGCTCCAGCAGCGGTCTCCTTGCTCCCCGCAGTCCGTCACGCACATTCCCTTCTCCCAGGGCGCACGCGCACCGGCTCTGTAAGATTTAAAGGGCCAGCACATCGATAACTGGCGCTGGCTGGCCACCTGGCAAGATAAGTTCCTGCCCCTTCATGTGTCCCCTGCCAAAGAGAAAGCTTTGTTCCATGCCCTCTGTGATTATCCAGATTTTCCATTGTGATCTCGATTCCATTCCTGACTCCGATTACGTGCTGCCTCTCTTGACCTACCCCTACGGTCCGACTCTGATCCTGTGCTGCCTATCTCAACCTCCTGGCTATTCCCGACCACGAGTTTGCCTGACGATTCTTTACCTCACCTTGGCTGCCACCGCGGACAAAGTCGTACCTGTGGAACGACCTGGGGGGTACCATGCCGCAGCAAGTCCAACCCGCTTTGTGGTGGGCTCTAGTGAAAACTGGGTGCCACTAAGACTCCAGTCCCAAGTGTCAGCTTAAGTCATCGTCCGCGGTGGTCCAGATGTTCCACTACCTCCGAGCCTGACACCTACCATGAGGATCAGAAGTCGATCAGAAGGAAGATTCCTCCTGCTTGCCTCTGCCCTAATCTGTAATTTAATAATCCTGCAACCTAACCTAACTTGTTTTTAGTAAACCTAACCTAAACTTTATTTTAGTAATATGCAAATTAACTGCAGAGGCTACTGTGACGTGTACTAGTCTGGCCCGGGCACTGAAAGTTAAAGCTATTCCATGCCCCAGAAGCCTCTGCATGATAAACCAGGGAAACATATTTATAGATCCAGGAACCTTGACTATGATAATCTTCTTATATTTGTTATCCATGGCCCCCTTCCTTCTAAAATCATGCTAATGAGCTAGAAGGAGCCCCTCTGTACTTAAACTTCCTCTGCGGTGAGATTACATGAGGCAGAGGAAGGGTAGATGTCCTCTTATTTCTCAGATCAGCCAGTCAGTATATATATGCAACAAAAGCCTTTTGTTGGGGCCTGGAGGCAGCTGGGGCCCAGAATACTGGAGTGGCTGGCGGTTGCGGCCTAGGCACGCTGTGGTCACGGTGTTTGGTATGGGGACCGGAGGGCTGTCCTACAGCCTGGGAGGTCTCCAGCAGGTGGTGTGTGCAAGAAAATGTAGAGGGAGAGGCTGATATACTTGAATCTCCTTGGGGCAACCCCTTAGTGTCTGTAGCATGTGTTCCTGGGTAATGGATGGGGGAGCTTGTGATGGTACAGCCATATTCAGGGATCAGACGGAGGCAACGTTATGCAAAAATAACTCACAGTTCTTTATTGGAACTGCAGGCAATGAACAGTATTACCCTACAAGCAAATTGATCAGACTCCTCTAGAGGGATACTACAGATAGAGGGCCTCATTTGCAAACACACTGTTACAGGTGTTGCATATATATATATATATATATATATATATATATATATATATATTATACATATTATATTATTATATATTATATTATTATTTTTATATAACATGTATTAAATTACAAAATATTAAAGAGCTTTTCAGTCTAAAATCCCCTTCCACTCCACTTCCTGTAGTGATCCTGAGATGGCAGGAAATGCTTGGGAATGTCATTTTCTGTAATGTTAGCTTGAGTGCTGCAAGAGGATGTATTGTGTCTATGCATTGATAAGTGTAGTAAATGCATCAAGTTGGTTTGCCAGCTTTTCTACTTGTTTAACTTCATTACTGTATATATTTGGCCCATATGATACTTAGATGTTCAGCTGTGTGCTCACCTTACTGTAGTCGGAAGCCATAGACATTTATGGGGACTGATATCCGCCAAATTGTGCGGCTGGATTTTGGTCCCCTAAACGTACGTGTGAACGGGCCTAATGCTATTCAGTCTGAATTTTAATAGATATGTATTTGGATAAAAAGCTGAAAAAATTCAAGCAAATGACAGCATTGTAAGGGACTTTATTCAATAACGTTTCCATTCTAAGGATGGCTGAGAAGGAAACAGTATTTGGACACCATTGATCAAGTCGTAATGGCAAACTCTAGTAATATGCCATCACTGCAATAGCGTGAAACCCTGTTTAAGCTTTCCCGTAACCCTCATTAGAGGGAATTCTCCTGGCAGGGTACCACATCCAGTTGTGATTATTTGTGGGAGTCTGTTTTGGGCTCCATGTGAGATTCTGTGATGCTCTACTGCTATTTTTCAGTCTAGCCTTTTGTCTTAATAATGACTACTTATCTGACTTCCATTTTTGCACTTTGCAAAATCTGGGTTTTTGGCTTTCGTTGTATTGTTGTCTGTCTTGTGTCTCTTTGTTTATCTGTCTTACTGTTCTATGTATTTATCGAGGGTCGGGACTGTTGCCTAGTTGTCACATCCCATTTAGAGCAGGACCGGCAAGTAGGCAGGGGCAGAGTTTTTAGGAAAATCAGGGCTTACATTCTTTCCTTGTCTTCACAACTTTAGTCTGTGCAATATATGAAGTAATCTCCCATGAACCTCTTCTGCAGTCTATATTGGAGCAGAAAATAACATGAACTTCTTTCAAACCATACTGTAAAATTCACCTTCGTCCTAATAAGATGTGGCAGGTAACCATTGGGCAGAGATCATTGATGTCATTGTTAGTGTTGTGTACATGCCAATATTATCACTCTGTCCAATCTTAGAAATAGAACTGCAATAGAGGACCAATGAACTTTCTATGAATTCAGACAGAAAAAGCAACTGATCCATATCTTTTAATCATTGCTTCTAGGGAAGAATGAGCCATAGTGTGGAACCCTTCAGACTGAATCGGTCGCCACAGTCCCTTGCATCCTTCCTGTACTTAATTCCTCACATAGGGGCACATTTACATACCTGGCCGCTGGAGTTCACCAAAAGATGCATTGTCCGACGATCATGCACTCTGCCGCGATTCACTAAGATCATGCACCCGATATCCTGCATGTGTTGCTTTCCCACTCAGGTCCAACAGAGTTCACCATCTTTTTAGCGGTGCTTGTAAGTGTTTGGGCTTGCACAATTTGAATGTTAATTCCCACCCTTAGTCCAAATCAGTCGGATCGTCAGACTGCACACCCCCCAATTTCTGTTGCATGGAAGCCAGCAGCGCTGCGCCTAAAAAAGGATCGCGTGCGCCAAAATCCCAGGGCACACACTTATTAAAAATCTGTCAAAGCTGTGCAATCCCCAAAAAAGGCGCACAGTCTGACAAAAGTGAGCAGTACGACCCTTAGTAAATGAGCCCAATTGTGTCCTATTAGTGCTATTAAGGGAACTTTTTTGTTGATTAACGAACCTATTTTTGCTTTTTATAGATACTATTACTTAATCCTTCTGTAAATATTGTTCTTATTATTTCATTTTATAGTTAACATATTTTTTTTCAAAAGGATAATTTGATTTATTATAATATGCATATAATTTATTATTATAGAAAATTTTGTAATTTATTATTAGAAAAATATAAACCTATATAGACATAGAACATACATTTTTCAAATTTGGAATAGGTGCTAATAGCATAATGTAAGAGTAATAAGTAAGTTAATATTGTAGTCTATAAAAGGGCTGAAATAGTTGAAGACACACATGTGTTTTGTATGTGCCTTGTCTGTTTCTCCAGCTGTCAGAAAGAGTCAATGTCGTTGGCGGCAAAGAGATTATGAGCAGCAAAAATAAAATACAGTGGTCTCACCCTTGACAAGTGTTATCTAGTGTGTCATTGGTTCTAGCTCACTTAGCACAGTTCTTTCCATCTCACAACACATGTGAAGAGAGGGTAATGCTTGCGAACATATGTCACAAATATGTTACATTCCCTTTCCTTGGAATATGCAAAGAAAACTTTGCCTTGAAAATGTTTAGAACCAGCGGAGATTGAGATTTAATAAAACACAAATGAAAGACTCAAGTTTCTTTTTTTCTGGAGCCATATGCCAAAATATCAAAGCGTTTTTTTTGTTAACTGTAATTTGTGTTCATTGTATTTATTATTTATTATTCTTGTTATTATTGAATTTGTTTCTCAATGGAATAAAAAAGTTTTAATTCCTTACATGCCCTGGTTGCCCTGGTTTCCACACAAAGGGCTTTTAAAATAATGCAAATGACTCTTAGGGGCTTCGGGCTCCGTATGTGTTTATGGAGCTTGGAGCCTTTCATTTGCATAATTTTTACATCCATTCTTCTTAAAAACAAGGGCATCAGAAGCTTAAAGAAGAGCAGATCCTGCCAGAGAGTGCACACTCCAGCATGAATATGTTCTTGGTTTACAATCCTTCATCCTGTTGGTAGATGTCCTTTAAATGTGTTTAGACAAGAAGTATCCAGTTGAAGAATTGCCAACTAGAAGCCCTGCCATGAAAGGCAATACACGTGCCACCAGATGTTTTAAACTATAAGTGTTCCTTGCATCACTTTGAGGAGTAACTTACAAATGCAATGACTTCAACAATATATGACACCAGCAGTTGGGGCTGTTTGTCACCTCTCAACAAAGACAGAATTGAAGCTTCCACGATGAGGCCTTCATACTCAAACACGACCATCATCAGATCCCAAACAGAACCTAGATTTATAACTAAATGTGATAAATTCCAGTTCATGCTTGAAAATGGTCTGGGCAGAGACAGAGATGCGTAGTAAATGTGCCACCTTTGTCTTAACAAAACTGTGGGGCCACCTAAAGCTAGTCAGTGGAACCAATGATTTGCATTACCAGTGGCCTTAATGAGTTGCTGAAACCTTGATAGAAAAATGTAAAGAGAACCTGTCACCAGAAATTGACCTAATAAACCAGATTTATTTTTCTTTCATGACCCAGCATGGTGGCATCATCCAAAAAACATAACTTACATCTCACTTCAAAGTTATCTGTACAAAGTCATTGAGTAGGAGAGTTCAGCACTGAAGCCGAGCCCACCTCTGAATACCCCATCTGCTGTGTTCAACATCATGCATCAGACATCAGGAGAGCCGATTACTGATATTGCATGGCCCTCAATTACACTCAAACTATACACTTCAACAGTCTGCCGGAGGCTTAATGACAGCTAAGGAAGACCTTTGTTTGGGTTCGACCACAGCACTGGTTCGACCACAGCACCATTACAGGTTAACTGCTATGATCAGTGCCAATTTCGCCATTTAATGGAAGGTGTTGTTTTTATTTTTCCGTTGCCATCACCTTATGAGGTTTTGTTTCTCATAAAGTTGCTTTCTCATAAAGGACCAGTTGCTTTTTTGAATGGCCTCATATTTGTAGCATATAATGCTATTTATGCTCAATCAATTTCATTGTATTGAGCACAAGAGAAGTAGAATAAACATGTAACAAAACAAGAAACATAATCCCAATTGTACAATATAACAAAAGTTGTAGCCCCTGGCAGAGTTACAGAACAATCATCAAGGTAGGCAAATCTGACATATGATAGGCTCCTCATAGCCATTTTGAACTTATGAAAAATAGTGACGACAGCTCAACTTTTGTCAGATCCGGCGCTAAAGGGATAAGGTATTCAATGCAAGTAGTGTGCTATAATATCTTAAGGTACTATCAGAACTATCAGAAGTTTATAGTTTATCAGAGTGCGGCTCTCCTTCACTTCCTATGTGGCCGCACGCACGGTCGCGCGCATGGTGCGCCGAGCACATACCTCCCTGCGCCAAAGCAGCTTCGGCTATAAAGTTTCAAAAGTGTTTTAAACTGCGATACAGCTGTTTAAAACACTAACAAAAATAAGCTCCGGCACCAGCTCACCCTGAACTGGTGATGGTATTTCCTTCTTACACCTACCACTTCAAGTGGTAGGTTTCCTTTAAGAAACTCTACCTCATTGGGGGGAAAAGAGATGTTCCGGGCCTCAGACTTAATGTAATTGTTTTTGCAATTACTGTGATGGCCATACTTTGCAAATACACGGACTAGGGACAGGAGGGTTACGATATATATATGTATAAGTAAGTTGTCTACATGTAACACATTTTTTATTATGAGGTGGGCCCAGCCAAATCCCTCAAATGTCGGGGTTGTTTGATATGGCAGTCGGCAGATGTTCCTTTATTATGACATAAAGTAACAGGGCTAGAGGCTATCTCTAATGCATACCATTCCGTAATTCAATCGGGTGGGAGAGGGATCCATTAGTTCTCACCATGTCCAAGGGTTACATGTATAACATTAAGATTTTACCCAGAAACCTAGGACCTGATGTCCAACTATTTCAGGGCTGCCTCCATCAATCGCCAATGGACCCAGTCAAAGGCTTTTTTCTCATCTATAGAGAGGAGACAAGAGAGTATGGCCCGTGAACATGCTTGGGCCTTCAGTAAAAAAGTTCTGTTGAGGTAATCACTAGCAAAAGTTCTCTAAACAAATTGTAAAAAGTGTGGGTCGATCCATCTGGGCCCAGCCTTTACAGGCTAGGGAATTTCTTATGGCATCCTGTTAGGATTGGGTAACACAAAAAGACAGGGGATAGTGTGCCCTGAGCTTGCCCCAACCCCTGTCCCTTCCTATAGCCCCCCCACGCTAAACCGTGGGGCGACTACTTGAAGACTCGAAATACACTGTTAAGTGTGGGAAGGGAAACACACACAGACTGACAAACATAAAACACAAAAGAATGGTTAACTAGCCAGAGTCACAACGAGAGGGTACGTCAATAGCAAAATCAGTAGGCAAAGAGTCAATGTCAAAAACGAGCCGAGGTCAACAACGATACAGATACAGATACAGAGCAAGTCAAACCTAATGCTGAGCGAGTGGAGAAGGGATTTCAAACACTGGTACAGGTGACTAGTGAAGCTGCAATTTATGCAGCCAGAACTCCACCTCCAGAACCTGATAGGAGCTGGACAGCTTCTGGGAATTAACCCCTCATGGTGCAGAACAACCAAGCACCATGCAGAGGTACCACAAGTCCCAGCAGTTCCGAACAACTCCTAGACAGCACGAGATCTTAGCAGCCGCTGCCCGGGACGAGAGGTGGAGTTTGCGTGGATACGCGCCGGGGTTTGGAGAACGCTGCTGGCACCACCAGAAGTCCCAGCATTCTCCCTAGCGAACCTGACACATCCATCACGTTTGTCTTGCTGATTTCCTCCTTAAAACCTTAAGGTGTCTTTGCCTCCCCATTTTAGAATCTGTAACATAAAGTTAACTCCTTCCTGAGGGTGAAGCAGCCAGGATAAAGGTCTACCATATTTATGCAAGTGCTCACGCAAATGACTTTTAAACCTCCTGTGCTACAAAAGGTGTTTTTAGTCTAGTAAGATCAGCACCAAATCCGCAAACACCCCTAGCAAGGAAGTGTGTTTGTGTTGAGACTCTTAAGAGTGGAGTCCGTGAAAAAGAGCGGATAGTTCAGCGCCCTTTTCTCTTTTCAATGGTACTCCATGGTCAGTGAATAGACTCCTTAACAGACATTTAACTGAGCTAGGAGTTATATCAACTGTTGCAAGAAGGAAGTATGGAAGGAAGTGGTTCTGGGCAGTTAGACAAACAGTATCCTTCAGCAAGTTATCATTGAGGTACCATTTCCATGGGCGTTGAGAAATGGAAGTCATGTCTAGGGACAGGTATATCGGAGCATGGTCCAAGTGATCAATGTTGTAAATAGAGGATAAAGTGTTCCAGGAAAGAGCTATATGACTAAGAAAAAAGAGATCTATAAGACTATAAGAGTTCCGGTTGGGAGGATAATAGTAGTAATTCTTAACTTTAGGGTTTAGAATATGCCACAAATCGAGAGGAGTTATCTATAGAAGGGACAGCCTTGTGGCCAGTCTTAAAGTGTGTTTCCTGTAAGAATAATATGTTATCATTTTGCCTATGCATACCTGGGTAAACCAGTCTCAGTATAGAAAAGAATACCAATAAAATGCTACATACAAAATGTTTCCATTTTGCAAAAGTTTAAATCCAACCAGAACGTCTGGACTCCTATCGAATAACAATATACCAATACATCAAAGAAGATGAAGAGAGAAACCATTCTAATCAAAAATGGTATAAAAATGATCTTTTTTTAATATATGGTATTAAAAATTCATAAAATAAAGTATCCCAGATGAGACAATAGGTACAGCCAGGTAGTACGCCCAAACAATTATAGATGATATACAGGCAGTCCCCGGGTTATGTACAAGATCGGTTCTATAGGTTTGTTGTTACGTTGAATTTGTATGTAAGTCGGAACTGTATATCTTATCAGACAAACAAGTAATTTTAATAACTTAATAATTCATTTATGTGTATCACAACTCACAGATACAAATCCTAAAAATATATACAATGGGCCACATGTATTATAGTTCTGTCTCTCTGTGGTGCATTTTTGAGACATTTGGTGCTTTTTGGCACCTTATGTATGATCCTGTCTTTTTACTTGTGATACATGTTCAGTTTTTCCTTTACTAGCAGGCTCAAATTTTGGCTTCTTTTTGAGACAAAATATCTCAAATCGACATTGACTTAATTTGGGATTTGAGGCTGTGTCCTGCATTTTTAAACACTCTAGTCACACCCCAGTGAAATGATGACATATGAGGCTGCGGTCACAGGTTGCGGTTTGATTTAGTTTTGAAACCTATTACAACAGCTGAGGACCGGTGATTTGCCTAATTACATTACTGTTAACATTTGCATTTACAAAATGCATAGTAAACTCAATGTTAACACATGTGTTAATGTCACGTTTATATTGTGTTTTGTTAACGCAAATTATAACAGTAATGTAATAAAGCGAATCACCTCTCCTCAGCTGCTGTAATAGGTTTTGAAATGCAATTAAGCCACAATTAAAATCTACATGTTACCTCATCCTTAGAATTAACAAATACATTTTAAAAAAATGTAAATGCAAAAATTTCAGAAATTTAAAAAAAACAGGTTACTGTGCAAAATTTTAAACATTTAAAGTGTGTGAAATAATTACAATTTACATGTTAAAATAGGGTCCATGAAAAAAATCCTTCCTTTGCACCTGCCCAACTCTAGCCAATAACAATGCACCAAAAAGGCAATCCAGTCGGTCAAACCCACCGGTGGTGACGACTCATGGGCAGATAGACTCACACATCACCCGAGGAGAAGGAGATCTTGTGAGGACAGCGGGACCGATACCACGCCCTGCCCCTGATGTTTTCACGCAGACCTGTCCAAACTAGGAGAGACGAGGTACTATTCTGCGTATGAGTACCAGGGGGAATTCAGGTGACAGATTCAAGCAGCCAAAGCTCTGGCTGAAAAGATATAAACGGATAATCAGCGTTGTGTATGAGAAGAAAAAAGAAAGCCATACATAATGAGGCAAATGCCGAACTGAAAGAATGGGAAAATGATGTGTGGGAAGAACTGAACAAGTGATGCAAAAATGTGTGAAAGTGGGAATACAAATAGTGAAAATAAAGCTATTCATTAATGATATTGCCAACAAATAGTGCACCAAAAATAAAAGTGCAATCAAATATAAAATATTCCATACTAGGTGAGAGTGAGGGAATGGGTTTGAATAGAAAAGTGCAAGTGTGAGAGGGCATAAATGAACAACAAGTGGTGACGTGCAAGCACAGTGATGGTTGTGACAGGGAGAAACATGCAGAAGGAAAAAAATATATGGGAAAAGGAAAATAAAAATAATAGACAATGGGGCTTATTTACAAAGGGTCCCGCAGATTGCACTTTCGCCAGCTTTTAGAAATTTTCAGTATTTGCGCCGCTGTGACAGCTATTTAGATGGGGATTGTGTCGCACGTGATCGGATTTTGGTGCTATCGCGCCAACTTTCATGCTACAGAAATCAGGGGGTGGGCCATCGGATGATCCAACGGATTCGAACTGAGCGGAAGATTTAACTTTAAAATTGTGTCACAAGACATGCACTTACATGCACCAGGAACAAGAAGGTGAACTGCGGCAGACCTGAGCAGGGAAGCGACTGATGCAGGAAATCATGCGCACGATCTTTGTGAAGTTTATTCTCGTCGAACCACGCATAGCGGGGATGGCGCAGGACCGGGAAAGTAAATATGCTTCACTGTGTACGCTGTGCACAAAAAGATCAATACTTACCACATAGATACCCTTCAACTCAAAACCTTAATTGGATGCTCATTACTATCAGCATAGCACCCAGCTGGAGACTAGTGCCTATATGAGATATGAGATACAGGCTTACCCTTGGGTGCAATCTCTAAGGGAGCTGTCGGGAGAAGCTGCAGACCCAATGATGAAGAAGCCGGAGGCATCAGAGGGAAGGTATTCATATCCCGGCATACCTCTGTTCTCTTCATCCACACATGTGGCGGTGGCCATATTGTACAGTTGCGAGCCAGATTGCTGTTACCAGATGTTTTCCGATGAAGCAGGAAGGTCAGCTGTGTTGACGCATCGTCCATCGGTTATGTGGAGTCACCTCTGTATGATTTTAAATACTGACAAAGTTTTGCCTAACTTTGTACTATGCAAAAATAAGCAATTCTCTAATTTACTCTAATTAGCTATCTGCAGGTGTTTAGCTGCTAGTAGAAGTTTTACCTTGTCCCCCCAAGCTTATCTCCATTTGCCAATGCTTTCTGATAACCATGGGAATTCTTATAGGACAGCTGGAGACGAAAGGAGGCTTGTTGGGAGGGGTAGTAGTAGAGGAGTGCAAAAAATCAGGACCTTGAGTTAAGTCTCTAGCATATGACTAATCACAAACTTCTGGTAGTTCAATTACAAACATGCTGTCCTTTGAAATGCCTTAGTGGTCTGGCAAAGGACTTTTGGTGATGTCACAAGCATGTGACTCATCCCATGCTTCAGGTCAGCCAATTGCAAACATATTGGGGGTCATTTACTAAGGGCCAGATTCGCGTTTTCCCTACGTGTTAACCGAATATTTCCGATTTGCGCCGATTTTCCCTGAATTGCCCCGGGATTTTGGCGCAAGCGATCGGACTGTGGCGCATCGGTGCTGGCATGCATGCGATAGAAATCAGGGGGCGTGGCCGAACGAAAACCCGATGGATTCGGAAAAACCCCTGCATTAAAAAAAAAAAAAGTGTTGCGGGACTCGCACTTACCTTCACTAGGAATAGGCCGGTGTACTTCAGTGCATTCCGGCGGGCCTCGGGGAACTTCAGCGCAGCAGCACCACCTGGTGGAAGTCGGAGGAACTACCTTAGTGAATCCCGGCCGGACCCGAATCCACCGCAGAGAACGCGCCGCTGGATCGCAAATGGACCGGGTAAATAAATCTGCCCCACTGTCCTGATTCATATGAATGCCTTCAGTGCTCTTGCCTCAGTGCCCTAAGCTGATGTCACAACCATGAAGTGCCGCCCATTTCAGGAATAGCTGTATATTATTTTATAAGAAGGGCTGATAGGTATACCAGGGTGTATCTAAGGCTAGGAAGAAGCCAGAAGCATGATAAAGGTTTAGTTGGAATTGTTGTCAAAGGCTCTTTCCATCTGTGCTGAAATTATTTTTCTTTACAGGTAGACTTTAAGCTTTCTAATGTATTTATTGGGTTGCTGCACTGTCTGCTAGCCTGTGTAGTTTTACACAAAAGCCATGCAAACATTCAAGGTGAATGTATCTCAACAAGAGGTCCACAGCCCAAAAGCAGCCCCTGAAAGTCTTTATACAAGGCATCATGGGAAGCAGTTTTATGGTCTTGCATGTCAAGGTCCAGTATCCCATCAGACCATTCCAGTAATCATTTACATAGCTTCCTGAGATATAAGTAGATGCCATGGTTCACAGCAATTCAGCATTTTTACTTAGGTGTGCTATTTTATTTCTTTGTCAATAAGAGGAACATCATTACACCATCCACAAAAGAATGCACTTTACACAAAAGGAATCATAAACTTTACAATATTTCTGAACCGGCCCCCGCTTTGTCTTCTTCTAACTGCATTTTTGAAGAATACCTTTATCCGTTGCATGTCAAGTTTCATATTTAATAGGCTACTTCAGAGAAATCATAACCCGAAACCCTGCTTTCTATTATCTGCTACATTAATAGTTTTGTTTAATGTTGGCGTGGAGATTAGCCTCTGAATATTTTACATATGTATGATTCCAAGATCGGTGAGTATGCAAAGCGCTCCATCAGCACTCATTAGCCTGCCTAGACAATCTGACCTTTGTGTTTTTAAGTGATTGTTATTTTATTTGTGTGCCTTCTTACTATGGTTATTTTCCTCCTCTTGTTAGGTAATTTGCTCATCTTTGACTGCTGATCATCATTATACATTGTCGCTAATTTGCTTGTCATGTCGCTGACTGAGAGTAAATCTGCATCTACAACCTCTTTCTGCATGTACTTATTAATCTCTCCCACCCATCTTGAATCTGACATTTTATATTCAAAGTGTGCTTCTTGATTTGTATGGGCAATTTAAAAATCTCATAAATGCCTGTGCATTTTAAAAGGATCAAAAATGCATGCAAAATTTGATAAAAATGTCACTGATCTGAATGCATATAATGTCTTTTCCTTCAAGCTGCCATTAGGTGCGGTATTAATGTATACCTGCCAAATTTCTCTATCATCCTTTTATTGTATTATGTTATTGAATTCATTTCTTTAAACTTCTGTTTTAAAACCTCTATTATGCTTTACACCACGGTACATTTACAATAACATTAATGGAAATAGATGTTTAAGACACCACAAAACATTTCATTTCATCACACTATGTTCACATTTAATACTTGAACAAATGATGTGTTCTGTGATATATTCTGAAGCAGAAACCTTTATCATTGAAAAGTGGGCACTAGTTGTGGAATAGTGACACCCTATGATGCATGGATGTCTTATGGTAAATTATGCTGTAGCACCAGTATAAGACTGGAGTTCCTTTGACCCATCAGATAAAGTAATTCTAATTCTGCCCACCCTCCAATAACCTCATAGAGATAGACCCTAGTTGTCCAAAATTTTCTAATCCTGGTCATCTGAGTGTTGGATTAAAGCCTTGACCTATCAAAGGATCCTCTGCTACTCTGTAGGCTAGTATAGATTTGGACAGATTTGGAATTTGAAGGACCCCAAATAAAGTAATGTCTAGGAGCTCCTGCAATACACAATTCTGCATCACAATGTACATTGATATCCGATTCACATTCCGCTTCCCCAAACTAGTTTCTTTAGTAACTGGTCGAGGAAAATCTACTGCATCCCTCTCCTATGCACCCTACATCCCTATGGGCCCATGCGATTGTACAGCTTACATAGAAGGTATATCCTCTACTACCTACTATGTATTTAATTTATTCTTGCAACTGGAAAATGTATTAAGGTCACTTAATAGGGTGTTTTCTGGACAACTGGAGCCGTTTCCATACTAATGACCTGTGCACTACTATGCATGGTATAGCACAACTCTCTATGTCACTCATTCAGCATTGGGAGAAGACACACAGAGCCTACACTATTCAGGGAAATAAGGTGTCTCCTGTCCACTGTATATTGGCTATGCAGGGATAATGTAACTCTGGTCCTACTCGCCTGAATGGGTGCAGAGCTTTAGAACATTGGCATGGCTAAGACGATCATCTGCAAGACCAGCAGATGCACAAGAGGGGAACTGTTCCTGTGACTACTTTTATCATTACATCTTCTTTTTCTTGCCATCAACTTCTTTCTATGTGCTTTAAATTGAGCAAATAGTGGGGTTGACATGGTACCTATTACATACTCTAAGTACTGAAGCTATTGGCTGAAAGTCTTGAACCAGAACATGTCTACATGTGTAAAATCTTGACCTCCTATAAACCAGCGTACCCAACAAACTTGAAATATTCCTTTTGCATTGCAAAAGGGATTGTCATGGTAATCACAAAAATTAGCAAAAACCCAATCATTTTTAAAATATTTTTTTCTGTACCCTTTTTGTTCTTTTCTTGGCTTTACATCACTCCAGAATGGCAACAGACTTACTCAAACACTCATAAGAGGAATCACAAAGGGACAGCACAATATTCCAGTTGAATCGCTATTGTGTTTGCAGTTATAACTGAGCCCATAAGCCAAGGGGGTTTACCAGATCTACCTGCAACTATTAAAAGGAAATAAACCATAAAAATGTTGCATTGTAACTGTAAAAGTGATCATCTTCTTATATTTGTAATCCATGACCTTCATCATTTTAAAATTCACTTCCCCCCTGCCTCATCACGATGTAATACTACAGCAGCAGAGGAAGTTTCAGCACACTGTAGGATGGGAAATGGGACAGGGAAGTACTTCTCAATGTTTTAAACTGATATCAAAACAGTGCCATAAATAGAGATTAAAGGAAACCTACCATTTGATTTCATGCATTATGAACCAAACATACCTTGAGAATGCTGTAGCTACACTGATGCAGAATCATATCTTGTTTAATCCCTGTGCTGAGTGTTTTTGCTGATAAAACAATTATAAAATTAGCATAATGAAGCTCTGTCGCTTCTGTGTCTGGACTCCGTGGTTTTCACAGCACAATAGTTATGCATTGATCACAGGATGATGTAATCTCTAAGTTGTGCCTGAAGGCAGATGTAATCAATCGCTGCACCATCCCCTAGTTGCTGTGTATGAGTTATCCAGCTCAGGTTAATGAGTCATGTCTGGACTAAGCCCCATGTGTAATACAATCTCCTTGTAACTTGTGCAATCATGCAATTCAGCTTTCCCAAGGTCTTGAATGTTATAATTGTTTTTTCAGCAAAACCTCAGCTCAGGGATTAACCAAGATATGATTCTCCATCAGTGTAGCTACAGTATTCTCAAGGTATGTTTGGTTCATAATGCATCAATTCAAATGGTAGATTTCCTTCAATCTAAGCTGCCATAGCTATATACATATGTAGATGATACATTTCCCGGGGTACAAGCATAGCTGCATACACACTCAGTTTGGAGTCAGCTAGTTCCAAACAAAAATAAGACAAAGCAAAGGGTTCAGACCCCTGTTCGAAATTGTACACACAGCAATTTGTCAGCCAATATTCAAATAGACTATCGCATTTAAAAAGAAGAAATGGGCAGAAAACATGGTCTCCACAAAAATCTGTACTGATCGCAGGGGATGTGGGCAGCAGAAACCAATATGTTAAACCCAATGCATGTGGAGAGGAAACAGCTGGTGCTTGTATGAGTCTTCAGTTTTGGATATAAATTTAAAGAAGACTCCTCATACAAGCACCTGTGATTTCTTCTCCGTTTGCATTGGGCTCTACATATATACATATATAGAAATGGAGTGGATGAAATATATCTTGGGTCTTGGGTCCATATTAATAAACATGGCCGCTAACGCTGCTATGATAGGTCTAGTATGATTGGCAAAACTTCTTCATAGATGTTTACCACCTTCAGAAATCCTTGTTGTGAACTCTTTATTTCCAATCCTTAATGGACATGAATTACTAATTTTAAGCTCAAGAGAATGTTGCAAATAATGAGCAAGAGGGTAATGCGAAATTAAAATGGTTAATTTTATGAAAACAATTCCAAACAATAAGGATATTAACCTTGGCCTAACTAATTGTATGTACATTTATAAGGTGACATTTGCAAGGATATTTTGTTGAATACAGATTATGGAATCTACTAAGGAATAGGAATACGAATATGTAAGGAATTTAATAAAATTTAAGAATTTCTATCCAAGGACTTGGTTGCATTGTAAGTGTGTGCATTAACATTCTTACAGTGGTGGGCATACATTTTATTAACATTGCTTAGTTCAAGGCATAATATGAGAAATCAAATGTTTTATAAACTGTAAAAAATAATTAATATACATGATTAATACACCGATTACAGCATGGCCGTCAAGGTGGTTTCCCTTGGCCTCCCAGTGCGGTAGCCTTCATTTCCCTACTATTGCTACAT
This sequence comes from Engystomops pustulosus, assembly GCA_019512145.1. Taxonomy (NCBI): domain Eukaryota; kingdom Metazoa; phylum Chordata; class Amphibia; order Anura; family Leptodactylidae; genus Engystomops; species Engystomops pustulosus. The sequence goes on along the minus strand of CM033643.1, from coordinate 191,118,397 downwards.
TCTAGATAAACATTAAGCACATACTTGAATATAATTTAGGAACTCTATATCATTTTCACTTGAGCTTTGCATGCCATTGATGTTGTATGGAGCTGTTACCTAGGCCGATGTGGAAGCTTTCCCCTTGCTAAGGCTCAATCTGCATGTGTGCCTTAGTAACCGGATAATCTTCTTTATCTTCCTAGTGGTTTACTCGGGTGAAGAAGAAAGAGTTCTCCTGCCAAGTCCGCCATGTAGGCGTATGGAGTCTTATAACCATGGATGCTCCGCTCATGGATTCTCGGAAAATTCAGGATCAGATAAGGAAAACCGAGCCTCTTTTAGCTACCTTGTAAGGCAGTTCCCTTGAGACAAGGAATGACCTTCTGGAAGCATTATGACATGATGAGAAAACCAAACCAGTATATCTATTCCACAAGGAATAGACTCCCAACTGTAGAAAGCGCTGTTTCGACCTGGTTGGGCCTCTTCAGTACAGCGTAGGGAACAGGTTTGGCTGGGTGAGAGGCTTGTGACTAGGGTCTGGAAGTAAGAGTTCTCCTTACAGAGACTGCCAATTCAGGCCGCCGTGTAGTCGTGTAGAGTCGTATAGCCATTGATGCTCCACTGGGGGATTCTGGGAAAATATGCAAAGTTTTCCAGGATGGCATAAGGAATACAACACCTATTTTTGCTACCTTGTAAGGCAGCTGCCTTGACATCAAGCATGAGTCTTATAGCCATGGTTGCTCCACTAGGGGCTCCTGGAAAACTTTGCATATTTTGGTGGTTTTAGGTGCAGTTTCTTATTACAGGGCAAAGACATAAACAGGGGTGTCTATCAGAGCTTCTGGGCCAGGACACTGGTGTAGAAGGGCTGAATTAATTGCAAATGGCCGGCGACTTTTCATATGTGAAAAGTCAAGAGTTGTGCACAAGTTGCGCCAAAAAGGAACTGGCATAGAAATAGACGCTCCGTAGCCACCAACTACATCATTATCCGGCTGCGGCCAGAGCGTCTGTGTTTGAATGAATACCCCCAACATGTGAATCACAGGTTTCCCCATCAAAATTAAATTTGCCTGTTCAGTTCACGTATTTCACTTTTTTTTTAGTTTCTTTTTATTCAGCAAAAAGTCAAATAACTTAACATTACATAGTCACATTAACAATGCTGTGTTGTACAAATCATATTAGGGTACAAAAGGAGGTGAGGGCGGCACAGTGAAGCAATCCGATTAAGATCCAGGTGGGTGCAAGCTCTATGGGCCCGACTCAAGTTCCTTTGGCGCAGGGTTGGGTAAGTGCCACCAATGCGGACAGACAAAGCCGTCTCATCATGAAGGGGACCTGATGAATCTTTGCCGTGGATAGTGCATTGGTGCGTCTGGCGCGGTTGCTAAGCAACCCTGTGACATGTGCTTACACTACAGCTTTTTCTAATGGCGTGTTATGGTAGATTTTCCTCCCCATATTTTAATCTTGGTGTCACATATGTTGTTACACATCACGATATGACACAGATGTATAATTATTGTATGCTTTTTATTCTGCCACAATGTATCATTATGTTGATTGTTTGTTTTCACTACTGATGATGTCATGTCCTGCGGGGGATATAAACCCACCTTGTATCAACTTTCACATTGCTTGAAAATGGCTACATGGAGCTAGCCGAAACGTTGCATTGTACTACCACTGGTGTATGAATAAACATTAATCACCACGGAGTGCTGCTCTCCTGCTGTCTTCTTTGAATCATATTAGGGTGATATAAATTTGGTAGATAAACCTACTCAAGATAGTATGAAATTAGTACATAATGAACAAGTTATGTAATGTCTAACAATAGGAGTCAAATCATAGGGAGATAAGTTTTCCCTGTACAATACACTATGTGCAGTTTAAACAAAGACTTAATGAACTTAATATAGTTTATATGTAGCACACAGACTATAAACCTGTAGAGAACTGTAACTGGACCGGATTAAAGTTCATCACTATCACCTGCGGTTCTTCTGAGCCTTGGGTCCCACATTGCATAATATGCCATCAGAGTTCTTTGCCTGAGAGCAAACACCTTTTCATATTGACAGTGTAGGTCCAACATTTCCATTAGCGCCTCTTTAGGTGGAGAAAAGGAGATTTCTAAACTCTAGTGATCAAAAGCTTGGCATCCTGGAGAATTTGACACACCAACTTCTTGGGGCACATGTATAATAGTTTTGTCTCTCTGAGGTGAATTTTAGAGACTTTTGGCGGCTAGTTTTTGCACCTTATGTATGATCCTGTCTTTTTACTTGTAATAAATGTTCAGTTTTTCCTATTCTGGCAGGTGCAAATTTTGGCTTCTTTTTGAGACTTTTGTTGCAAATGTCTCTAATCCACATGGACACAAGCCACTTGAGGGGGTTATATAAAGGAGAGGACACAAGCCACTTGAGGGGGCTATATACAGGAGAGGACACAAGCCATGTGAGGGGGTTATATACAGGAGAGGACATAAGCCACGTGAGGGGTTTATAACACAGGGATGGACACTACTGTCTGGGATTTAACATGTTGCATTTTTAATGCATTTTGAAACCTATTACAACAGCTATTTAATTACTTTTAACATTTGAATTTACAAAACGCATTAATGCAGTGTTTATATTGTTTTGTAAACACAAATGTTAACAGTAATGAAATAAGGTTAATCACCTTTTGTAATTAGTTTCAAAATGCATTAAAATGCAATTAAACCGCTATGTGTGACCTCACCCTTAGAAGTAACCAATTAAAAAATAAAATACAAGAGGTTACTGTTCAAAATGTTAAACAGTTAAAGCATGTGAAATAATTCCAATTTACATGTTAAAATCGGGTCCATGAAAAAAAAAACTTCGTTTGCACCTGCTCTAGAAAAGTCGCCAAAAAGTCACAAAGAAGTTGAAAAGTCGCACGGAACAGTTAAGATACATGAGGCATACTGCAAAAGGTGCAGACCGAGGTGCACTTGAAGAGCACCAACAAAAGTCGCAAAAACGACAAAAGTCGCAAAAATGAGACAATTTGCCTAGCAGAAATAATGATACATGTCCCCCTTGTGTTTAGAGGGGATCTTATTGACATTGAGTAGCAGAATGGCTAGGGTGGGTTCTGCAGGAAAATTTTTCTTTAGCAGTGAGGAGATGATGCAAAATTTTCTCTCCAGTAAGGCTGCAAGACTGGACAGGCCCAAAAAATATGGATTAGGGAGTCCACAATTTCGCGAGCATAGATCTGACCATCCGGGAAAAATTCTTGCTAGGAAGGAGGGGGAATAATACCAGGAAGTAAGGACTTTGCACTGCACTTCTGTCAAGCTTGCACCTCTGGAGACCTTGTTAGACCATTTAAGGGCTTCCTCCAACTTGGGGTACCATGTTTAAATACATCTGCAATGTGTTCTTCACACATATATATTGTTCTTCACATGCTATTTTGTTCGCACCGTTCCGCGCGTATCTCCCGACAAGTAAGCAGATGTGCCGAACATCTGTAATCTATTCTGCAATGTGTTCTGCACTGTGTTTTTCTCTTAAATGATCCTGTGTTCACTGTGTTCACTGTGTTCAATGTTTTTATTCTATTCTTCACTGTTCTTCATTGTGTTTTTTTAATTAAATGCTCGATCGCGAGCAGGGGAAATACTGTTATTCTGGTCACCTAGCAACCCTTACGTTTAAAACGCATTGCACTCGCAATGCACTTGCAATGATTGCGAGTGCAATGCGTTCTTGATGCATCTCCATAGACTTGAATGGGGCGTGAAAAACGCGCGTGACACGCAAAAGTAGAGCATGCTGCGATTTTGACGCGCGTGAAAACGAACGCAAGCACGTGCGTGAAAACCAACGCTAATGAAGAAAGACCCATTGAATACAATGGGACAGAGTGCAATGCAAGTTCTGCGTGTCAAATGCACGCGCAGAACTCGCGCGTGAAAAACGCCAGTGTGGAAGGGGCTTAAGTCTAGAGAGTAGAAACTTCCAACTAGTAATCCCTGCCTTAAGTGTCAGTGTCTTTGAGAGTGGTGGAGTTTTAGGCAAGGAATGGGAAAGAACCATATGCATGAGAGGTTTACTGCCTGCCAGTCCCTGTTCAATTTCTGGATAGCTGGAAGCTTACATTTATTGCTAAATTTTGAAAGGTGTGGTAATACCAGATTAAATTTGGGACTCCCATCTCTCCTTTGTTTTTTGGCTGATACAGCATCGAAGCTGCAATCCTGGGCTTAGATCCTTTCCAAATGAAGTACAACATTTCCTTCTGCAGTTAATTTGGCAGGGATAGGGAAATTGGGACCGCCAGTGATCTAAACTGGCATATCACCTTTGGCAAAACTAACTTTTTGTACATCTTTATTCTTCCCACCAAGACAGTTCTATTTTGGCTATTCTCGCTTGATCATCTTGGACTGTCGCTATAAGGGATTGGATATTTATCTCCGCCATTTTATGGAGTGGTGATACCATTTTAATGCCCAAGTATGGGATTGAAGATTCTTCCCATTGGAAGGGAAACTCTCTGGCTATGTCAGCTCTCAGGGTTGTGGAAACATTAAAGCCTAAAATAGATGATTTACTTTCATTAACTTTATATTACAATACATCAACAAAATCTTTCATCTGGGAGTTAATTCCCCTTAGCAACTGTAGAGGATTAGATACCAGGTTGATAGTATCTGTGAATGGCTCCATCACTAACATGAATTTTAGGGGGTTGGGGAGCAATGGACACCCCTGACATTCTTCGCCAAGAATCTAGCTAAGGGTTTTGAGTATAAAGCTTGTATGGCATTAAAGATCATCCCAGAGAAGCCACATTTCTGTAAGGTGGAAAATGTAAACTACCAGTTGATCCTGTTGAACGCCTTCTTTGCATCCAAAGTGAGAAGCAGAGAATGCAATCGAGAGCCCTTGATAGCAGACATCAATGAAACCATTCTACATGCGAAACCATTCATCTGAGGATTGGAAACCATTCTACATTTGTCATTTGAGGATTGGTCATTAAGAACCAAGGCTGGAAGGAACTTTAGGAGGCGCTATACTAAAAGTTTGACAAACAGTTTGGTGTCAGCAATGATATTGGACAAATATTTTCAGTTTTTTCTATCCTGGCAGGCGCACATTTTGGCTTCTTTTTGAGACTCTGGAGCATCTCCTCAGGAAGATATTGCACCTCAGCGGGTTTTGTAAAGATTTGGACCAAATGTGGTAACAGAGAATCCGCAAATGTTTGGTAGTACTCATTTTCAAATGGGTCCTGAGGCTTTTTGTTTATTTAAGTAAGGAAGTATTAAGGAATTATACAAGTTTAATCACCTTGTATAATTCCTCTGGAGTAAACGGGAAGCTCAGTAGTGTAGTTTGTTCCTCCGTTTGGGACAGCAGGTGTATTTTCTCCAGGAAGTCAACTGTTAATTTTTGGCTCGGAATCAGGGTGTCCCTATCCTTCTGTAGATTATATAATTTAGTGTAAAAGGAGCCAAATGTGTTCACTATACTGTTACTGGGTGTGTTACTCTGGAATGTGCATCCCCTTGGGAAAATAGAAAGGGGATCCTTGTCTTTGCTAGTCTATTCTTCACCTTGTTAAATATTAGCTTTGATGGTTTATTGTGGGATATGTATTGAGTGGTTCTGAGGGAAGTGATTTGCTTACCAAAGTCCTCTATTAAAAAGGGCCCTTAGCTGGTGGCGTAACGAAAAGATTTGTTTGTGCACCCTCTGGGAATGTCTTTTGGAGAGTAATTTGTTTGTCTGGGTTTCCCTTATTTTATATCATGTTTTATAATGATCCCCCTAAGTACTGCTTTGTGTGCTAGCCATAGAGTAAATGGGGGATATTTATCATACGCCGGCGCTCTTGCTGGGTATCCCAATACATAAAGAGGCTTCAGCCTTGTGATGTATTGGGCAGAATTCTGTGCAACAGGGCCTTGCGTAGAAATAGACGCAGTTGGCGACTTTTCAAATGTGAAAATTCACTGGCAGCAGCGAATGCGCAGGGTGAGGGACAGTTTAGCCCCATGCTGGCCCACTCCCAGATGGCCACGCCCTCTGCTTGTCCCACCGCGTCCCCCTCCCCTTCATGCCCCACTGACATTAAGGTATAGGAGATGGCAAAATAATTGCAAGTGCTAGCAATAAGCTAGCATTTGCGATTACTTCAGGGCCTCTACGCCATTGACGTGGGGCAGAGGCCCTGAAAATATTCCCCAATGTGTCTGTGTCTGACTAATCATTAAATTTAAAGTATTCTTGTACAGCTGTAGTGATTTCAGACTTGTATTACAGGAGAATAATTAAAAAAATGTTGTTACACCACATCTTATGGGGGTGTCTTCGTGTGGCAGGTTCCATTCCAGTGTGACCGGCGTGTGGTCAGTTCACGTTGCCGTCCCCACCAACTAAGCTGTACCCATGTAGAGCGATTCTCAATTAGAAAGAAAAAGATCTATCCCAAGAGGATGCGATCATACACCTGAAAACCTCAAAAAGGCCCTCAGAATGTAACCATTTAACGTTAGATTCTTGTGACACTGCTGGCATCCAGGACGCAAATTTACTCTCTGGACCTTGTGAATTCTCTTCATGAATTCTTTAAGAAACCTGATTGGGGGATTTATGTACACTAGAGTGATAGAGACTTTGGTTTATCTTGCAAATCAAGATCAGGTATCCGAAATCTACTACTTTACATTAATTTACAATAATGTCTATCACCCCCTTGTGCCCTGTGTTATATACTAAGACCCATTTGCCATATTTCCCATATGCATTGACTACCCCTTTGCCTTCACATCATGGTGCTCCAACAAAATACTAGTTTGTACTTAGACATGAATGGCTTAATCTTTTAGATAAAGAGAGAGGTCCACATGTATTAAAGTATAGGCCCCAGTTTTCTGCGTGACTTTGCACCAAAAAAAATGTGTAAACAGCTTGCACATGTATTTATAAAGTGTCTGTGACAGTTTTGTGTCCAACGAGACAGAATAAATGTGCAGCTAAAGGGGTGTGTTAATGCTTAGTCGGAATTTGCGCCACATTTATTACTGACGTGTGCCACAATTCTGTCTGTGCCACAATTCTGCACCAAAGTGCACCAAAAAAAAAAAAAGGTACACACTTCCGGACCAGTGCAGGATGCACCAGATTAATGAAGGCTCTGCGCACGCCACAGGCAAACTGCACAAAGTGCAGACTGCAGCACAGTCAAAAGTTTCAGCACCCACTATTACTATGGAAACAAAAGGGGAAATGACACATCTGATACCCCAACATTTAGAGGGGGCTTATCTTTTCCATAACACGCCTGAAATCTTTTATGCCACACATTGAATTACATTTTCAAAAGGACGGTGGTCGTGAAGCGTACTGTAGGAAAGAAGACAAGAATCATCCCCAAAATGGATTTCCAATGTCTGTATTAGTTTAAAAGCTATCGACATAGAGATTCTCACTGAATTCTTTTGTTTATAATGATTGCATTCAACACCTTCGGCTCAGTGTTCAGCAACATAGACATAGGGAATCAGTTATTTTTGAAACTTTCTAAACTGACACCTAAGGAACAACAACATATATTGGCAATCTATGGCAGTTTATTTCTCCGACAATTCCAGTCTTCGATATGCTACATCAGTGGTGGCGAACCTATGGCACGGGTGCCAGAGGTGGCACTCAGAGCCCTTTCTGTGGGCACCCGGGCTATGGCCCCAGCACACCAGACAGAACTCGAAGAATCTTCCTGCAGTTCTAAGCAACTTAAAAGATGCTGCTTTCAGTCATATTTTGATACTTACTTCACTACTTGGGACTGTAGGAAAAGGGAGAATAAATAGACAGGGCCAAATTATTTTTGGAGGACCTCCTGCTGGCCCATACAGGTCTACAGAGGGACACTGGAAAGAAGCTAAAATTATGTAAATTTTCCATCTTTCTACTGTGTTGCTGTCCTCAGGAGGCCAATATGATTGTTGAAGAACTGGGTGCAGTAAGTTTATTTTTGGTTGGCACCTCGCGATAAATAAGGGGGTTTTGGATGTCTTTTTGGGCACTCGGCCGCTAAAAGGTTCGTCATCACTGTGCTACATGATCACCTTTCCATTTGAAAAAAAATGCTCTTGGACAAATATGAACAAATATTTCAAGATGGGGGTCATGCACTCAACAGAGCCTAAAAGATAGGTCACCTCACTCACTACTTTCTTGGATGCTCAAATATGTCATTTTCCCCTTATGTTTCTGAAAGGAAAGGGTGTCCTAGGATATTTCTTTGACTACCACATCTATACAATATAAAAACACTGTGCTCCATTTCTATATACTATGGCCCTCTATAGAAACCGATGCCCCAATGTCCAATTCCTTTTAGCAAAAATGGACCTGTGGGAAATGTAACTTTACACATGGCATATATTTACAGTAAAAGATCATTGTCTCATAAGTTTTGACGCCGTTTCATAAAAACATCTTATCTTAACAGTATTTTGAATCTACCTTTTGTACAATTCTGATACAAGTAGTGGATGTCAAGGACAACCAAACCTTCGGGAACATTTTCAGCAGTTGATGTGTGAATAACAACAATATCTAGTTCTCGGTAAATAAATACAACTGTATGGGCCAAAATCCTCAGGTTAAGTATCATACTATTAATGTATCCTTCCTTTACGTATTACAAGCAACCAATGCCAAAGTGTACGGCTGTGTATCTGCCAGAAGAATATCGTTTTGATTGTCCTAATGCTCATTTGACTAATGGAGACATGGAAATGTTTGAGAACATCGAGATATAGCACCTTTTATAAAAGGTAATCATATAAGTCACAATGTTTACAATAAAAACCCATTTCCTGATCTACAACCATTATTTTTCATTGTGGTTCACGCAATGATGTTTCTGTGACCCTCCAAAAGCATTTTTACTTGTTTTTCTTTTTCCATTTTATTTGTTCCAAGGTCGGGCTTTGACATACAAATGTCTGTTTTCTTTTCTGTTTATTATCTCTTGTCCATATATTCAGACACTTGTTATTTATTATTGTATTTGTAACACTCTTTTCGCTTATGCTTTGTGGCGTTGTTCGAGATCACTTTGAATTGAAATCCCAAAGCAGCTTTAAGTTGAATTTTCAATGCACTGCCAATTCTGAAGCATTCACAGCATATTCAAAAGCGGAAAGCAATTATGCTTGCAAAATGTTGGTATACAATTAAGTAATCTATGTGCCAAGAATGATATTGTTGGAGCATAACAACAGTTGTTTTTCATATGCTTTAAAATATGAGCATAATTCTGTTCTCAACATAGAAGCAGAAGATCCATTCGAAAAGTACAGGCAAAAATAGTCACAATTTATTTTAACAGAGCCAAAAAAAAAAAAAATAACTGAGTGGGTTTTTTTTCACACCATGAGCAACAACAAAAAATCCAAAACAATGTATTATCGTTTTGGTGAAGCTGACCTAAACAACAATTTTTGAGTCTGTAAAGAATATTCAGGGTTTAGATCTCTGAACCCAGACTTAAGTCAAGAAGTTTTGGTTCTATGTTCAGGTTCCCCCCAACTGGTAGCATTTGCGAACACTACTGGCACCAATCACACATGTTAACTCTTTAAATGCTCCCAGTGGGGAAATTATATGCCAGCAAATATAAAGAGTAGCACTTTTGTCTCTCACTTAAAGCAACTATATCACCAGGAATTTGACTTTTTTGCGGTTGACAGGTTCCAATAGAATACTTTTGTCAGCATTCTGGATCATTTCAGTACTTAATAATAGTGTGATTCCCATTACCTAGCTCCCTATGAGCAGTGTGTGGTGAGTCCCAGGGAAGGCAGCTGCAGCATGTGTGTGCCTTCTGCTCTATCCCCTGCCTGCTCAATGCACATGTCAGGAGTATGGAGGAGTGGAGACTGACACAGGCACATACAGGCCGCAGCTACCTCATAACTCACCACATGTTGGTGGCAGGGAGCCAAGTAATGTTTGCATAAACTACTGAAAGGATACATAATCCTGAACATAGGCACACTTTTTAAATATGCTTTTTAAAGACACTACATGGATGCTGATATGTAATTACAAGGAAGACATTAGTTTTCAATTGTTGTTACCCTGACCAAAGCTTAACATTGAAACTGTCAGGCTCTAATGGAAGATCTTTTAGCCTAAGTTTGCACAACTTTTATGTCCTTTCCATCATTAGCACAACAGGCCATTTATTTTTTTTATGTTATAATTAACAGCAACATGAAGGTGTCTTATGATAACCCTACGGAAAATGGACCCTCAATCCATCTTCTATATTTTATGTTATGTTCTTCTCTAATGAAAAATAATAACAGTAATAATGGTGGTAGTGTGAATTGGTCCTCGTAAGATTCCCTATACCAGTGATGGCAAACCTTTTATAGGCTGAGTGCCCAAACTGCAACCCAGACCCACCTATTTATTGCAAAGTGCCAACACAGCAATTCTAGCATTAGCTTATTAAAATCTTCTTGCTCCGTGCTGCAGCTGTCAATGGTCCCGAGGACACCAATATCGTTAACAGAAGAAGGGAAAATTCAGATTGCTATTGGAGTTCTCTTGACAACCCACTAACCAGGAAGAATTAAGGAGCTAAGAGCAGGAGTTTCAATTGCGCCAATGATAATCCGCCCATGTCCACTCCTTCTCTTCCTGCATTCTCAGGTAGACGCAAATGCTTCACTTTAAAAAAACGCTGAGTGTGTCATGCACTGGGCTACCTGAGCCTGCAGGAGGATCTCTTAAGTCCTGTCTATTGAATTCTATGCTGGGGCAACAGCCCGAGTGCCCACTGAGAGGGCTCAGAGTGCCACCTCTGGCACCCGTGCCAAAGGTTCGCCACCACTGCCCTATACTATGTGCCCTTTCTCTGCAGGTGCACATGACCCCTTTTACTCCTTAGAGTCAATGTGAGATCACATTGTATGGTTGAAAAAATACATTATTTATCAAGTTCAACCAAGGAAGAGAAGGAGATGTTTTCAGTCAGAGATAACGACTATGGGGGTCATTTACTAAGGGCCCGATTCGCGTTTTTCCAGCGGGTTACGCAAATTTTTCCGTTTTGCTCCGTTTTTCCCTGAATTGCTCCGGGTTTTTGGCGCACGCGATCGGATTGTGGAGCATCGGCGCCGGCATGCATGCGACGGAAATCGGGGGCGTGGCCGAATGAAAACCCGACGGATTCGGAGAAACCGCTGCATTTTTTTAAAAAAAGGGTCGTTGGACACGCGCTTACCTTCATTCGGCCCAGCTTGGTGAACTCCAGAGCATTCAGCGCAGCAGCGACACCTGGTGGACATCGGAGGAACTGCCTTATTGAATCGCCCGAATCCACCACAGAGAATGCGCCGCGGGATCGCGAATGAACCGGGTAAGTAAATCTGCCCCTATGTGTTTTTTGAGTTGATAAAATAAGCTTTCAACAATTTTTTGTCTCCATACCCCTTATCAAATTTGTAGGTATCCTTTGTACCCTCTTTAATTCCAGAGCATCCTCTTTATGAAGTGGTACACAGAACTGAACCAAATGTTTTGTACAGTGGAAATATTCCACCTGTATATGAAGACAAGATACAACTGGCTTTATAGGCAATTGACTGAAAGTACAGATCATGATGAGATGCTACAGACAACAATTTCTGCCTTTTTAACACCCTTGTCAACACAGTCATCATGTTGAACAGTGTTAACTGAGCAATGTCTGCAGAAGACGGAAAAAATGCTATTTTTTCATTCCTGTCAATAGTACAATAACCACCACCTGTCACTGCTACTAGCAAGAGGGTAGTGGACGTCTGCCATTTTTCCTTGTTATATTTTGATTGTGAAGCAAAATGACAGATAAAACAATAACACATTGAAGTTAACATAACCAGCATATTCATTTTTCCAACAAAATTAAGCAAATACTAGGCATGCAACAATAACTGTGGAGGACCCTGGCAAAAACAAGGCAATCTTGGCATGTTTGGATGGAACAAGATAGTTCTACTGCTACTGAGTAATTGTGGCTCATTTACTGAGGGTCAGAACGACGCATTTTTGTCGTGTTTCCCAAATATTTCTGTTTTGCCTTGAATTGCCCCGGGTTTTTGGCCCACGGCATCGGCGCCGGCTTGCACGTGACAGAAATCGGGGGGGGCGTGGGCGTCGGACAACCCTACGGATTCAGACAAACCTTGAAATTTAAAAATGGAATTGTGTTGCAAGACACGCACTCACATACACCAGGAAGAAGAAGGTGAACTCTTGCGGACTTCGGCGCGGAAGAGACAGATGCAGGAAATTGAACGCACGATCTTAGTGGATCGTGGCAGACCCAAATCCACGTTGGACAATGCACTGCGGGATCACAACAGGACCGGGTAAGTAAATATGCCCCATTCTCTCTTTTTATCTACCACTTATTTTTCATAGGTCTTGTACCTGCCCATGACAGTGGGGGAAATGCATAAATGTGTGGGTCTGCAGACCAGTGCAGAGTAGAACTAGACAGTTCTCTGTTGCTCCAGATGAATCCCTGTGTCTGATGCTGGATAAGGCTACATTCACACGATGTAGCCTGAGCGCTGCTCACCCCCCCATCCCCCCATACTCTCCATAGGAAGATACAGCACACGGCGCCGTATTACGGGAAAAGATAGGACATGTCTTATCTTTTCCAGGGCTACGGAGTGGTACGGTGCCGCACGTGTGCTGCACCGTATGGCTCCCATACAGGGCCGTGAGCCCATAGAAGTGCATGGGGGACATATATCGGCCGTACACACGTCGGCCGTGTATACGTCCCCCATACATGTGTGTGAATGTAGCCTAAGACTGGAGAGTAGTACTTTGCACCTTCTATTAATTGGTATAGTTTGCTACAACACAATGTTGAGTTTTCTGGTGCACAGACTACTTGTAGACATACAAATTTACGCAGACCTCTCAAAGACCACACTATAGGCAAGATATAGACAGTTCTCAAACTTAACATCTGCCTTGACAAGACTACAAGAGGGATTTCCCCACAAAGCTTTTTATCCAAAAGAAAGGAAACATCCACATCATTCGCAGACCAGAATAAGGTCCAGCTCTGCTGCAAGCGTTTGGGATCCGGATTGCCATGGACATAATGGCTACTGCGGCGAAAGGTCCTCAGACTGAGGATGAAGCTTAGTGAACTGACTCCCCCATGTCCTCCATCTACCTTTTGAGATCAAGGAAAACATCCAGGTGAACTTTACCGTGTGTTAAATCAGATAGCTGGTTTCTACCTGACAGGTAAATTTTTGTCTTATTTGTACTTATTGAAGGACGTTTCCCCCCTAACCTACCTTGGTATCATTTTCTTTTTCTCTTCCATTGTCTTGTATTGTTTTCTTTGTTATCCTTTTTGTCATCTGTAGGTAATGGGACATTCTCTGCAGTCAGTAGTTTTTTTGGACTATTTTTATCTGTAATGCTGCCCTTGCCCTCACCTTCGACACACACAGCAAAGGGGAGGTCCAAACGCCTGATCCTAAAGTGGACTGAGGGTATCAGCGTATATATATATATATATATATATATATATATATATATATATAGCAAAAATGTTGATTACGATTCTCTCCGTAAATGCTAATAGGCTCAATTTGTCCTTTAAAAGGTTTGCTCTGTAGAAGGAGGCGGTCACATCTCGGGCTAACTTAGTTGCTATCCAGGAGACGCCATTTACAGCAAAATAATAGCCCCAAAATCTCTTACAAAAGATTTCCTCATATCTTTGAGGCACATTATAACGTTATTGTAGCCCTAAGAAGGGCTGTTGGGTTCTTTTAGAATCACTCCTGCCTAACAGTAAGCTAATAGAACACCCTAACGCTTTCCCTGACCAGCAGCAGCTCTCTCCCTAGCGGCATCCAGACAGAGAATGATCCGAGCAGCGCGGGCAGCGGCTAGTCTATCCCAGGGTCACCTGATCTGGCCAGCCAACCACTGCTATCTACGTGTAAGGGTACCACGTCATGCTGGGTGGAGTGCAGAGTCTCCTGGCTTGTGATTGGCTCTGTTTCTGGCCGCCAAAAAGCAAAACGGCGGGAGCTGCCATTTTCTCGAGCGGGCGAAATACTCGTCCGAGCAACGAGCAGTTACGAGTACACTAATGCTCGATCGAGCATCAAGCTCGGACGAGTATGTTCGCTCATCTCTACTTCATACCCTTTACAGTATGAGTGTTTATTTTCATTTGGAAATGTATCTCTTTAGCACAGAGATGGTCACATTTATAGGTTATGTATTACCAGTAAAGTTATACGGTACTATTCATTGCTGTACAATAATGACAGTAAGCCGAATGTCTGTAAAGGTAAAATGGAATGGATAATAACTAGAGATGGGCGAATCGGTTCTAACAAAGTGGAATACGGTTAGAATTTCAGAAAAAGTTCGGTTCTGCACGAATCCGAAGTTTTCGGTGATTCGTGGGAACAAAATTTCCCCCCCCCATTATTAGCACAATGGCCGCGAGCACAACATGTAACATGGGGCAGAGAACTCTGGGAAGAAGAAAGGAACACCCTCGATCACATGTGCAGACATGTAAGCCAATCAGCGACCGGCAGGATTATGTGATGTCACATCCCTATGAAAACAGGCAGCCGGGTTTAGCTCTTTGTGCCTGCTCGTTCGCGAACGACCCATCACTATTTCACACTGCATCTGTTGTCTATTGCGTCTAGTTGCTTGTACTCAGTAGCTGATGGAGTGATTTTTGCTCAAAGTCCAGGGTGTCAGTTTTTGGGGTTCTATATTCCCAAAATTTCAATTCTTTTTTGTTGCTAAAGTAGATATCAAGAAATCTGTGTGAAATCCACATAGTTGATGGAGTGATTTTTGCTCAAAGTCCAGGGTATCAGTTTTTGGGGTTCTGTATTCCCCAAATTTCAATTCTTTTTTGTTGCTAAAGTAGAAAACAAGAAACATAGTTGATTAATCAATATGTAAGACAGAGAGGTGACAGGTGGAGCAGGTTGGTTGACCAGATCATCTACTTCCTCCCAAATGACATCTGACAACCCCAGCCAAGAGTCCGTGGGTTCATCAGATACAACCCTTAGTTGGCATGGCCCAGGATCGGGTCAGTGACCCTCACCTGTCCTCAACCAGTCTCTGTCCTGTTCATTTCCCTCAGCCCTCTACTAGGTTGTCTGGTCTCAGCGCCCCCATACAGCGAGGACAAACTCTTTGAGGACAGTCAGCGGCTGCTTGGCAGTGAAGAGGTGGGTCAGACATCTGCTGCTTCGTGTAGTAGGTGGGAAAGTAGACATGTGGAGAGTGGCGCGGGAGGTTATGTTGCACTTGCAAGTAGTCAGGCTGTGCATACTGAGACCGTTGAGGAGAATAGCAGTGACAGGGAAACAAAATCGATGATGATTGTAAAGTAAGGGGTTAAAAATGATCTTTGTGTAAACATCACTAAGGGATTTAAATTTGAGAACATTCTTTCATGGGAAAACTCCTTTAAAGCTTCAAATTCCATGTACAGAAATTTGGATGAAAACAAGTACCCATTCAGACATTTCTGCACTGCCATTCCTCTTCTATTCCACCACACCTTATTTGATCATTGATCTTCTCTGTCCTTTTTGCTGTAATAAGTAACAAGAGCACATAGCAGAGAACTCATGGTAAATAGAAAGATTTTTTATTGTTAAAATTAGCATTTCACAAAGTTATGCATGCATCACGCCAGCCATTTGCACGCCTTACCCTGGGTTTACAACAATTCTTCTCCTTAACCAGGAAGAAGCAGTTGTTCTGAAACCTAGAATTTGGGGGTTTAAGGAAGCCCATATGATTTTATCCATGAAAGAAAATTCTTTACCCAGTAAAGAGCTGGAGTTTTGAGGTTTAACCTTGTGTTTTGATACCGTTTGGATTCTGGACTTTTGGATAGGTCATGGAACTGTCTCAGCTGTAATGAGAGGTGTAAGAGGTGCATATACAACAAATTTACTTTTATACAAACATGTTCTATCATAGTGTCACAGTGTTTTAGTACAAAAACTAAATGTGATTGTGTGCTTGTCACTTCAGGACCCATTCAGTGTCAGACAGAGCTACAAGAATGGGGTCAGTCGACACCTGTTCTTGAGATAGATTTGGGTTCCAGAGGTGGGACCAATCTATCATGTATTTGGGACATACTGTATTCTGTAAATATGTCATATTTAGCATGTGATTAATAGCCTGAATATACAAGAATATATATATATATATATATATATATATATACACACATACACACAAAATAAAATGTATATGCCATATAAAGATCAGAATTTAATGTTGTCACTGGGATTTCTGTCTTTATGTTGCAACCAAAATCTCTTGGAATAGATTACAATGAGTTCCTAGTGGAACGTAACATAAGAGCTATATTTGTCATAAAAATCAGTCAAGTGTCGTTCTGTAAAAGGATGGAGCGTCTACTCTTCAAAGGTTCTCACACTGGGGTGTGTTTATGTCCCAGTATGATGTCATTTATCATGTCAATCACCACCAAACCAAAAGATATCTTTTTAATTGGAAAACCACATACTATGAATATTACAACACAGTATATTCTCTTAATAGTAATATAATGCTTCCGAGATTGTACAATTATTCTGTTATTAAGATTGTCCAATTCCTGCTCTGCCTAATAGTTTTGCAGTGCTGTTCTGGTGATTGTGGATAATTTAAGAGTTGGAAATAATGAGGTTCATGCTGTGCAAATCAAAAGAATTTTACAAAGCGAGGGTGAAATAATATCTGAAACCAGGACCGAAGTATAGAAAATACTATTAGATGTCTTTTTGTGGTAACTCAAGGTAAATGTTTAAGTACAGTATATATTTTTGTATTTTGTTTGTAGTAGTTATTTTTTCTTTTAAAGTAAATATCTTTCACTAAATAATTTTGCTTATTAATTTCTAAAAGGGTTTTTCCATTTGCCAGTTTTGGGGAAACAAGTAGGCAAAAGCTCTGGTTTCATGTTTCTGTGGTGAAACCTCTGGGTTCCCTGTTCCAAGATACAGCGAGGCTCCCCACACAGTAAAATACAGTAATAACTAGTAATAATAGATATTAAAGCAGACAAAACCTAAATAAATTTCGTATTGACCCACAAATAAAATGAGGATGTCAGGCAGAGACAGTGGGCCCTGAGACTAATCACTTTCCCAGCAGTCCCTATCTACTTGCCTCAATTTACACCAGGTGGCAAAGGAAGACATTCCCCTTACTGAGCCAGAGACAAAACAAAACAAACAAACAAGGAAAAACAGTCTCCAGAGCTGGGTCACAACAAGAAGGCAAATGCAGTAAAAAATAACAAGGCAGAAGGAAAGTCAAAATACAAGCAGAAGGTCAATATAACAGAATACAGGGATCGGAAATAACATGATACCTAGATACCAGGAGCTTACTACAAACTAGGTGTATAGCAGGCACAGAACTAGCTGTGAGCACATAATTTATGTAAAGCCAGAGAACCAGCCCCAGGAGTTATTGGAGCAAAGCTCTGATATCCAGATCAATTCAAACAGCAAGTAAGTGGATGGAGATCCTGTAAGTAACAAGGGCAACTTGATGAAGCAGAGCAGAGCTTCTGGAATGTGATGGGTGTGGTGCAAATCAATCAACGTTCACAGTAGGGGTGTCACAGTGAAATATACCAACCTGATCAGTGCATCCTCAGCCATACTCTTATAATAAAAGTTGTAAAAACAAAGCCTATAACAAAATGTCACAACTTGTTATTTTTGTATATTTTGGTTACCAGTACATTATACAAAATAATTATTTGTGTCACATTGTTCAGCAGGTAACAAGCCCTTACGCATCTCTAAAGAAATATTGCTATTGAAGCAAGGAAGTTAAAATGTAAAAGGCCATCAGCATTAAGAGGTTAACTGTAACTTACAGAATATTGGGGAATAAAAGGGAAAAACTGAAAAAAAATTAACCAAAAATAAAGTCAGTCGCCTGGCTAGTCTTTCATTCATTTCCCTTCAGTCAGGATCTAAAATTTTAAAGGTCTTGATATTGGAAGATTTCAGAAAATTGGTTGGAGTGAATGAACCTCTTTACTTTAGGGTGATATGTTTTGACTTATGAAAATGTGAAATACCTGTTATGGAGCAGCTCTCACTTAGCTGGGATTGCAATTGTCAGTTGTTGATTGAAGTTGTAAATCAGTATGCTCTGATCTGGAATATCTTGGTGGAAAGCAAGAGCGTCACAAATATGAGATTTAGAACAAAATAAATGGAAACAAGTAGTAATAAAAAAAACTTGACAGGCAAATTTGCTGTTGCGTATGATGCATTTCATATCAGTCCTTCAAACTTCTGAACACCATAATTTGTTTCTAGTGCAGCATAACTATCATCAAAGATGTTGGACTATATTAGCTGCACTTTCTTTACTGACATTTTTGTATGTATCAAAAAAAAATGTTTATATCCTACTGATATAATGGTATTGGAGATTAATCACTTTTCTTAGCAAATTGCTCAATTTCCTAACCAGAGAGTAGATGATCGAAAGGCACACATATATTTAGCCCTGGTAGTAATAACAAGTTTCCAAAATAGCGTAGTCAAAAAGCAAAACACCATAGTCCTTTTGCCTTAAATGTTACAGCCATTTTTGTTAATGTCTGATAATAATACTGAAGTCCCTTTTCCAAACACATTTTAAAGGCATATTTTTATTGCTTTTCGACACCCCTGCTTACATCCGAAGACTCTGTGCTTTAAAATTTAGATAACTTTGAAATGAAGCTAACTTTTTATTTTTTACCTTTTTAAGGCGTATACAGTATACAGGCAGTCCTTGGGTTACTTACAAGATCGGTTATTTAGGTTTGTACTTATCAGTATATTGAATTTGTATATAAGTCGGATCAGGTATATTTTATAATTGTAGCTCTAGACAATTTTTTTTTGTCCCATTGACAATTGGATTTTCTTTTTTTTTGCTGTCATAGGAACAAGGATTATCAAAGAAGCTTCATTACAGACACCTTACAGCTGATCTTTGCATCCTGGGGCTAAAGTAAAGCATCCAGAGAGCTTCACCAGAGGTCACAGTGGGCAGAGAGGTTCGTCTGTAACTAGTCCCGTAAATCTGGGTCCCGTAAATCTGGGACTGCCTAAAGAACCTACAAGATAGGTTCTTTAGGTGTGTTCTTAAGTATGATTTATATTTAAGTTGGAGCTGGTATATCTTATAATTGTAGCTCTAGAGAAAATTTTTTCCATCCCAGTGACAATTGGAGATTGAAATTTTTTGCTGTCATTTAAACAAAGATTATCAATAAAACTTCATTACAGACACCTTACAGCTGACCATTGCAGCCTGGGACTAAATTAAAGCATCCAGAGAGTTTCACCAGAGGTCACAGCGGGCAGAGAGGTCCGTCTGTAACTAGGGGTTGCCTGTAAGTCAGGTGGCCTTAAAGAGAACCTTGCACCAGGAAACCCTCCCACAACCCACACATAGTACCTGATAGATATCTTTATACATGTTCCACTGATGCCTCTATCCATGAGATTAGAGCCAGCATTCTTCTAAAAAACACTTTCATTGATTTCTCTGTTCCAGTCATGGAGGCGGAGAGCTGCAGTGTCTTTTCAAGCTATCCCTCTCCCCCTCCTCACTGACGCTGACACTGCTAATCGCTGAAGAAATCCCTGAGGGTGGGGAATCAGGGGAGGATAGACATTGGATCTGTGTTCAGGCTCTGCTATATCATTAACCACCCCCTCTGAAAGATGGATATTGTGAGAAGTGAGCAGACTCTGGCTGCATAAAGAGAAATCAACAATGTCAGCCTCAGCGAGGGGGAGGGGATAGCCTGACTGTCTACTGCAGCTCTCCGCCTCCATGATGGGAACAAAAAAATCAATAAAAGTCTTTTTTTTAAAAAATGGTTGATCTAATCACATGGATAAAGACATCAGTGGAACATGTATAAAAAACATCTAACAGGTACTGTGGGTGATTTGTAGAGGGGTTCCCCGGTGACAGGTTCTCTAGGATGGCCTGTATTGTGCTGCCCCACATATAGCATGCAGGTTAGTAGTTATCTTATGCCCATATGTCCAAGCAAAGAGTAATAGTATTATATACAGAATATATGAACCTATTTTGTCTACCTAAATAAGTAGACGGGCCCAGGACATAACACATAATACAATTATAATTCAACAATACTTTATTGAGTTAGACATACAAAGACCATAAAAATTTTTTTTTTCAATAAAACATGTGCAGCCACAGATGGTGGTAGGCAGATAAAGGAGTAACACCATTGGATCTAAAGGGAAAAGGGTACTGCATAACAAATTTTATAGGGATAAGGTATATCAAGTATTTGTGTACCATTCAGGTACTACAATGTTATTGTAACAATATATTGCACTAGCCCCAATAAAGTTTTAAGATGAACAGGGTCTCTTACCCATAATCAAGCAGCGGATTCCCAGGTCCAGGGTGACTCCCGCCCCGACGTACGTTTCGGCTCGAATGAGCCTTCGTCTGGGGGTGGCGTCATCCATGTCTAGGTAACCCTATAAACACATAATGGGCCAATCGGCGTACATCGCTATGACACGTGATATCACCACGTGATGATTACGTATGAGATCGTAGACATGCGCACTGGGTACATACTCCAGAATTCGCGCCGTCTATTTCCTAACTGTTAGGAGCATGCGTAGTAGGAGGAAAGAATTTTGAGAGAGAAGACAGTTTCGTTGCGCAGGCGCGGTCCACCTGCTATGTAAGTTGCTCAGTACACGTTATGCATTAGAGACAGACTAATTTAGGAGATGCCTCGTAATAGCGATATGAATCATAGCGATGTCGTAGACTTGAAGGGACAAAGATAAGCTGACAAACAAGGTTTAGAGCATTATATACATACATAGTCTGTTCTTGTCAGATCGGATATAAATTTAAGGAACGAAACATTATTTAATAAGTGCAATGACAAGATCACAGCAGATTTAAATAACCTAATACAGCATAAATATTTTAAAAAATACTTTCAAAAATACATTGTAGTGCAAACCTTAAAAGAAAATTGTTTATAGGGTTTTATATATAAATAATCGTGCTAAGATATAGAAGTGCGTCCAACATCTGTTAGTACACACCATCTATATTAATTATATAATAAATGTTACAGTATCCGTGTACAAGATATTATTAATTATTAATAAAGTGCTAAATGATGCATATTGCAATTTTATATAACTACTAATAAATTTACAAAGGTGCGGGTAAGTGAGGAGGGGGAAAGGGAGGGAGAGTGCATAATGTGAGGTGAAAGGTGAAGACTTGTGAGGACTGTGAGTGAAAATATCTATAAAAAACCAACAATAAGATGCTGTTATTATATGACATGCCTAAATAATTTCATTATGTACATTGATGCCCATAAACGTTGGATGGTCAGCATAACACTTTATGCAAAAACTTATTCGAATATATGTTCAGTTGAGCCGAACCAAAAAATCATAAGCGCAGTCCTAAAGGTGTAATACAAAAGACATATTGAATGTAAAAATACATACAAGATAGTGGACTACATCGTTTTAAAACATAAAGAAACCAAAGATGAACATTATGGATGTCACAAGGTTTTAGGATGAACATGCAGATCAGATGGCCCCCTCGATGCTATCAAGTATATCCAGAAAAAATGCTTGTTCCTTCATATAGATGTACAGATGGCCGGTCATACGACCATGTAGGGTACCTAAGACTCAAAAACATAAAATACAGAATATGTATAGCAGTAATTTTCAGTTTGCATGCAGTATATTCAGGATAAGTAGCAAAGCAGAGGAGTGAAGGGCTGCAGAAACCACGGTGGTATTTATCATGGCTTGTACTGAATTACAATTTTTCCCTTTCAAGACCTTAGTCTAATCCAAACTAATTTTATTTATAGCACTAGTTTTGTAATAAAATAAATCTTTCCCGTTTTATTACATATCTGTATCCCTGTAAACCAATTACAGTCATTCTTTGGGCATCACCCTAAATGTTGTGCTGCATTCTTGAAAAGAGAGTTAAAATTTTAGGATAGTAATATTTTTGCTAATTACAGCAATGGTATGACCCATTCAATCTACCAAGATTGGATCTAACGTAAAAGCCACATTTGGCTCCCCTGCCTTTCTACTATCATGATATTATAATATATAATA
Source organism: Engystomops pustulosus (assembly GCA_019512145.1). NCBI lineage: Eukaryota > Metazoa > Chordata > Amphibia > Anura > Leptodactylidae > Engystomops > Engystomops pustulosus. The sequence continues at coordinate 191,096,112 of CM033643.1, read as the reverse complement.
TTCTGAATGTTAACTGTTATAATGACATGCCAGCGTTATTCATTCATATTAAAAACTTGAAAAGTCTGACATTTTGTGTGGATCTAAATTAAACAGTACATTTCAAAAGTAAAGCAATGTAAAATGTCACAGGTAAATACCAATTTTGAACCAGATGTTCTGCAAGTCTATGGCATCTAAAACTCTACTAGAATAAGGGAGAGTATGGTGTTTTACTCCATGATCTTCATGTAAAACCTTTACATTTTTCAGCAGTTTCTTAAAGGATTTTCTAGGCTAGGATGTTTTTTTTTTGTTTTATAATTGTAGTTTTTATTTTCTACTTTCTGTCTCTAAACATTGGAGGCTCATGGTCATGGATATCAATACACTTAATAAATGTCAATGGGAGGGGCAGTAGAGAAGATTTGACATTGTGCATTGTCAGTAGTAGATGTAGAATGGTGCTTTCTATGGAAATGCTATCGACTATTGTAATCCTAATATATCTATGTATTTACTGTAAATTAGATGACTGCTGCAAGAAAAAGTGATTTGCATGTATTTGCAGCATGTGTTCAGGGTTCAGGGTCATCCTCTGTCCATATAGTATACGAGATGAGTATATATATTTGAGATGCACATATAGTATATCGTAGATGAGGATTTGCTGATAAATGTGATGTTTTCTTCTGTCCTTACCAGTTTGAACACTGACTTACTCCTTTCCTAGCTGTCTTAATTGATTTCTACTCCACCATCTGTCTCCTGTGGGTTTTGATCTCCTTTTGCTAACAGTTGAGTTAGCTGTCATGGACTGAATCTTCCTCTATTCACATTCCTGTGCTGTCTGGATGTCAGAGAAGTGATCCATTCATCTTCTGGACTGGGACTTAAGACATCTCATAACAATTTTGCATCCTATTGCCTCCTTGCTTGCTATAAGTCTTAACTTGTGTTTATCTTGTCTTCTGTGTTTTATTGACCCTTTTTTGGCTGTTTTATGATTCTGTACAATTGACTGGAATTTGTCTATTACTCTTCAGTGTTTGTATTGTCCTATATTTGCACTTTGCCGTTGGAAGGAGGAACGTCAACCCATAGGTTAGGTTGGGCAACTAGGTAGGGACAGCTGGGAAGGCGGTGTTGATCTTAGCGCTCACTTGTCTCTCCTGCTTCAGGCATCTCTGTTACAGCAGCAAAACAGAGTAAAAAAAATGAAGGATATATTATTTTAAATTAAAGGACCAGCATTAAGGATTGTAAACCAAGCACACTTACATATTGTTGTGTGCCCCCTCCGCCAGGACCTGCTCTTATTTTAGCTTTTTATGTCCTGGTTTATAAATAAAAAAGGCTTTTAAAATTAATCAAATGAGCCTGAGGGGCTCTGGGTTCCATAGGTGTCAATGGAGCCTGGGACCACTCACGCTCATTTGTATAATTTTAAAGCCTTCTTTTCTTAACCCCTTACCGACATGTGATGTAATAGTACGTCACATGCCGGGTCCCGGTGCATGGAGAGGGCTTGTGGGCCGAGCCCTCTCCACAGCCGGTAAATCTTTGCTGCATATTTCAGCAAAGGCTTACCGGTAACACCCGCGATCGGTGCTGGCAACGATTGCGGGTGTTTTCTTGCTGATCGCCGCCGGCAAAGCTGCCGCCGGCTTCAAAAAGATGGCGGCGCATGGGTGCCGCCATCTTTCTGAGGATCGTCGCTACTTCGGGTTAACCCATTCATTACAATTTGCTATCAGCGCATTGTAATGTATGAGTAGTAAAATACACATATACTGCCATACCGTAGTATGGCAGTATATGATAGTATCGTACAGACACCCTAGGGTTAAAATAGTAAAATTAAAAATAAAAAAAGTAAAAAAAATTATAATAAAAAAACCTAAAAATTCAAATCACCCCCCTGATATAAATATAAATAAACAATAGCACCACCCACAACATTAGGTATCGCCGCGTCCAAAAATGCCCGATCTATCAAAACCGTTACGGTTTTTTCACTGTGTTTAACCCCGTAACGGAAAATTGCACCCAAAGTCAAGAATGGCACTTTTTTGCCTTTTAAAAAAAATAAAAAATTCTAAAAAAAAGTCCTAAAATAGCACTTTTTTGCCTTTTAAAAAAAAATTAAAAATTCTAAAAAAAGTCCCAAAAATTATAACATTGGAAATGTCATCAAAATCCGGAAAAAAAGGCACCACCCACAGCTCCATACACCAAAGTATAAAAAAGTTATTAGCACCAGAAGATGGCAAAATCCCCCCAAAAAAATTTGTACAGGAGGTTTTAATTTTTTAAAAATCTATGAAAACATTATAAAACCTATATAAATTTGTTATCCCCGTAATTGTACCGACCCAAAGAATAAAGTTGACATGTCATTTGTGGCGCACAGGGAAATCCGTAAAAAGAATACGGCACAAATGCGTTTTTTCAAAAAATTCTCAGCATTTGGAATTTTTTCCTGCTTCCCAGTACATGGCATGGAATATAAAATACCACCTTTTTGAAGTGTTATTTGTTACGCAGAAAATAAGCCGTCACATAGCTCTGTAAATGGAAAAATGAAAAAGTTACAGATTTTTGAATGTGGGGAGAGAAAGATGAAAACACAAAAACGAAAAAGGACTGCGGTGGGAAGGGGTTAAAAACAAGGGCCTTCAAAGCTGAACAAAGAACAGATCCTGCCAGATGGGGCACACACCAATATGTCAGTGTGCTTGGTTTACAATCCTTGATCCTGGTGGTAAGAAAGTAAAAATTGAATAATAAATTCAAACATTTGTACAAAATTTCTAAACATAAAAACTTGGTTAAAAAAAATAGGTCACTTTCACATTCCCTGTCACCTTTTCAACTCCCTTGTTCAAGGTGCTTCTATAACCTAACTGCAACAATACAAGAGCAGTGCATTGTATCCAAATCTCAAGCACTTCCAGTGATGTCAATAAAAGTGCCATTATACGATTACAACTTAATGAATTGCCCTAGGGTTAAGGAACGTTGTCACATATGTATAAGCAAGCTGTATTATAATTCCACCGTAATGTAAAGGAACACTAGACATAGTGTAGGAATTATGTCCTGTCATCTTAAAACATTTACATGAATGTTCCTAGGTAGTATTGGTTAGCTCAATGGGTCATTAAGTGCAGAGTGAAATATACATTTTCCTATTAACTATGCAATTATGTTTAAAATCATAATGCCATTCTATACAAAATGTCACTGGAAATGTCCTCAGGGAATGAATATAGAGATCACAGCCTCTGATTGCAAAAAGAATGAATATACCGTTCACATATAATTCTGAAGAAGTGCAATTACAATGATACCTGAGCTGTGTCAATTGCTTTCCTGCTTAAAACCTCGACTTATAGCAGAATAGAAATCGGTTGGAAAATCGCTCTTTAATTCCATTTGTGAATTTAAAACAATATTTCTAAATATAATTGGTGAAAGAAAAAACACGTTTGATGTTGACAGACGTGTATTGCAGGTCAAGTGACCACAAACAGAAATTCCTATTACAGCTTATGCAATGTCTGTCTTAGTTCAGCTATATTAAAAAGCTAGAATATGCAAATAGGGCTATGTCATTTGGCAGAACAGAGATTAGTTGATCCGCCATTTAGATGAAATTGCACAACAAATCAATAGGCTGCTACGGATGTTGCGCTGATCTTATGTTGACCAGTGCGATGCAAAATTACACATTTACCTAAACCTCGAACAGATAAATAAAAAGCAAAAGAGCTGGCCGCTTTCCAAAGACATTAATGTGATTTACAACCGAAAATTGGTAGTTTCAGAAAAACTTATTTAGCTAATATGTAAAGTTATTTCCAAACATCTTTCATGCTTTAACTGACACTAACTTCTTATTGTTTTGTATTACTTTAGTGACTGTATTTTTACTGATAAGTTGTTATATAGTTACTATGATTAAAAGCAAAAACATAACATTTTTAGTCTTATCTTATTATGTTTGTATTGTTCCAGGGCCATGAGCCAGTTAACCCGAAAATGGGAAAAGGTCTTCTAGTCGGACAATCAAAACAGATCAATATTCAACCAAGTATTAAAGTTATTGTTAGTAATATACTGTATTCATATTACCGTATTTTTCGGACTATAAGGCGCACCATCAATAAATGCCTCCTAAAACAGCTAGGTTCATATATAAAGTGCACCGGATTATAAGGCGCATCTGATTATAAGGATGAATGACTAGCAGGTAGCACAACTGTGCACAGTTCAAGGCAGCTGTTGTCTGTAAGTATAGTTCATATATAAGGCGCACTTTTGAGTTTTTGTGCACCTTATAGTCCGAAAAATACGATAATAGAGAAAAATAATCAAAACACAGTTCTAAAAAAAATACTAAATCTAAATAGGAATGGAGATAACTTCAGGGCCTACCAGGTCCCTCTCTCAGTAGGCTGGAACATCCACTGGTGTCTGGATCTGTCATGGACCAGATAATCAGATGAGTAATGTAGCAACAAAAAAAAAAAATAATATACACATGTGCTACTCAGTTTGCATCAAAGGGTCATTTTTTTTTCAAATTTGTAGACACATTTACAATGCGTTTTGTGGTTTCCTTCGTCAGATCCAGAGAAACAATTGTACTGGATGCTGTAATGACTGGAACTGCTAGGGGTGGTGTGATAGAAACACAAGTATTCTATTGGTACGAGGCATACAGTGCTGTTAGTCATGAGTGTGTGGCTGGAGTGCTGGATTAAGCATTAATGAGTATTAATCCAGTGCATGCCCATGACCAACAGCATTGTACTCACAGTACTTAAAGGATACTCATGTTTTGATCGCAGCCATTACAGCATCTGGTTGTTGTAAACAATTGTTTCTCTGGACCCGATGAAGAGACGTGTTGCCCATCTGTCTACTTTTGAAAATAAAATGACCCTCTGATGCAAACTTAGAAGTGTTGCCATATATTTCAGTTTTTTTCTTCTACTTTAATCATACTGTATTCATTTCAAGTTTTCATGTTAATTTATTTATAGATAAGCCTTTAAATCCTGGTTTCTCTTTTGTGCCTACTTAAAAAGGTGATCCACCTTTGTCATTTCATCCCTAGCTACAGTACAAGGTATAATTAACAAATCATTAAGGGTATGAATGTTGGGTCCTTAGTAACTGGGACAAAGAGGGACCAATGTGAATACAGTGCACATAAATGACTATCTCACCAGTGCCAACCACTGTAGTGGCACCACCATGAAAATTCTAGCAGTGTTGCAGGTAAAAATAAAGCAATGATCCCTGCATACATGCGTTCCAATCCCAAAAGGACTTTAGGCAACGTTTTTGTTAATTCCTGTGAGTCCCTATTGAATACAAATAGTATTTTAACTAGGGATGAAGTACAATTTTTATTTTCAAAGGGTAGAATGGATGAGCAGTTACTATTTTTGGTACTCTATGTTTATCATTCATTACATTGTCCTTAGGTCCTCTCGGTGTCAGCAGGATCTACTAACAAACAATTATTAGGTTTAGCATATGCTAGCCAAATGATAGCCACTGATGCCAATACTCTAGTGAGTATACAAGCAATAACAAGTCCTGACATTAGCTTTCCCTTATTATTTTCCTATATCCTCCGCTAGATGCTGACCAGCACTAAAGAAATCTCTACCTGAAATCCTATTCTGCATTACTGGACCGAATATTTCTGCGGTCCCAGGCAAAGTTGTCTTTAAGACCCCAAAAACATATCTATACTCTCAATGGAAAATCAAGAAATGTATTTTTCCCTGTTATGTTATAGCTATAAAGTCTATTGCCATCCTTTGGTTCTAGAAGGAGTAAATCTAGGAGAGACCCTTGTTGAGAAGAACCTGGGTTTATTAGTATCATAGATTAAATAGTAGAATGCAATGGCAATCTGTTGTGTCTAGAGCTCTAGGACTCTCTGGATATGGATGTCATTTAACCACTGAACAAAGTGTTTTGGCCAAGGCAAGAATTTTGGTTCAGTTCTGGGCACCAGTCCATAAAAATGATCCAATGGAGTTGGAAAGTGTACAAATAAGAGCCACAATAATGATAAGGTGTCTCAGTCTCAGTTATGTAGAATCTAAAATAATTTGATTTATTTAGTTTTGAGAAGAGATGACTAAGGGGGTAAATAATTCATTTATATAAATATTAGCTATAATGGTAGGGAAAAATGAAAATGAGAATAAAAAGTTTACTTTCAAGAGATAACAAGGTTTCCTTGTTATAAGTACTGTAATTTAGTAGAATAGCCTACCTCAGGGGCTGGTCACAGCAGAGAGTGTAGAGAGCTTCAAAAACTGCCTTCTTACAGCAAAATACTTTAAAATACTTGTTTGTACTTCAACCATATTAACTATGTAACTATGAAACTATGTTTTTTGAATTGGATCCTGCTTTTACCGTACAAATTCTTATTCAAAACACCAAAAAAAATCTGAACTGAACTGGAATTAAATGATTATAAGTTAATACTAACATGGCAAGTAAAAGGTAGCACTGTTCAATTAATGATTTTATTTTAATAACATAAATTTAAAACAAATATTATGATTATTAGAATGTTTACTAATGGGAATAAGTAGCAAAGTAAAGCTAAAAATAATACAATTCCAAAATTAATAATAAATTCCTAATAATGATAATCGTAATTTGAACTTATATCTTCAATGGGACAACTCTGCTGATTTATTTGTGCCTGGTAGGTTTTTCTATTATTTCTCTAAGGTGACCTTTATAATGTTTACCATACTACCAGCTTTCAGCTTTCAAACAAGTACACTTCCCACTTTAGAACATTCACAGAAACATTTCTAGAGGTAATACTGATGTGACAAATAAATACAAGTTGCTTTTACAAGTGTAAAACCAACAGATCAAAAGCTGACCTGAACTGTAGTTCTGAATGTAGACTGCCTTGTATTTCAAAAATACCACAGCATCATTTACGCTGAAGAACCCTTTGTAATCTTAATCTTCTTTTATGCTTTTATGTCACTCTGAACCCCCCAAGGTTAAAGATAGAGATTTAAACCTTAAATACAAATCCAGCCTTCAAACTTGGAATTATGTCTGCTTTTAAATGCTACTGATCAATAGCAATCTCTTTGAAAAAATAAAGAAAAACCTTTTTGAACCCTGTAAATCCATGTGCTCCTATGTTATCTTTATGTACTATGAGATGGATAGAAGACACTGATATTTTTACCATTATACCAACCGGGACAGGATCAAATCAATGTAATTGGTGTGAGATCTGGTCACAGGAAATGATGCCTGGAACGGTAGAATTGTATCCCATAATTTAATTGCATTTCTGTTGGACAGATCAACTCATTCTTATATATAACTATTGCTATATTTTATTTAACTATTTATATATATTATTATATTTATATACATAATGAGAGACAGACATAATGGGGCTCATTTACTAAGGGTCCAATTAGCGTCACATTTAACAGGGTTTTTTTGCACATGCAATCGGATTTTGGCACATGGGCGCCAGCTTTCAAGAGACACAAATCCGGGGGCAGGCCATCGGGGGATCCGGACAACCCGCAGGATTTAACATTAATTAACAAATTGTGTCGCAAGACATGCACTTACAAGCACCAGGAAGAAGAAGGTGAACTCTGGCGGGCCTCAGCGGGGGAAGTGACAGATGCAGGATCTCGGGCGCACAATGTTGGTGAATCGCGACGGACTTCATCTTCATTGGACCATCCGGCTCAGGGATTGCGTCAGGACCGAATAAGGAAATGTGCCCCAATATACCTTTTGAGATTTCTGTGTGACCCGGACTCAATATATTGTGTGCTCTAAGAGTCTTAGAAAGGGTCATTATTAAAGGGATTGTCCAGATACTGAATAAGCCCTCTCCGTAATAGATGTACTGGTCAATGCTGCAATAGTGCTGATTAATAATGTAACAATTATTAATAACAATACTGTGCCTTTCAAATCAGGTTTTTGAACCATGTATTCAGAAGATCACTTACAAACCAATTGTGATGTCTGATCATGCCCCAGCAGTTGTAACTATAGGGAAAAGGGAGAAAACTTTAGTGAGGACATGTCTGCATGTCTTTTCATGCTTTTTTCCAGGTTTTGTACTTGCTTGGTTTATCTTATAGGTTGATATATCAGACAGCTGAGTATATGGGGTTTTTGCAACTTTTTATTAAAAAGTCACACAGAAGTCTCAAAACTGTTCTGCAACTTCATCTAAAGTTTTTCCTACGTTTTGTCAGAGCTGGAGTTTATTTGTGACTTTTTAACCATGATTTGCAATACAAGTGTAAAAGTTGCCAATTTAGGCTTAAATATTTCAAATGTGCCAAAAAGTCACAAAAATAAGGGAATAAAAGGGAAAATTCTAAGATAAATGGCCCCTTTGAGACCAGTTAAAGGGGTTATCCTGGTGTTAAAAATTACTTAGGGCCTGGCTGGGGTGGGCTATTTAAAAAAAATAAACATGTACTAAGCATGTTCCATGCCACGGTCCATTTGATCCGTGCCCCTGTTTGTTTCCAGTGGCACAGAAGCCGCGCACAGGGAGCTTCCGGTCCGCGATGTGTCCGGCTCCTCCCATCCGTCCCTGTCTCTCAGCATTGTAGGCGCTGAGAGATGGTGTCGGATGGGAGCTCCCTGTGCGCCCCTGTAAACAGACCGGTGCACAGTGGAGACAGACTGCGGCGCCGGACGAGGTAAGTAGATGTTTATGTTTAAATAGCCCACCCCAGCCCTGCCCTCAGTAATTTTCAACACCCGGATAACCCATTTAAGTTAACTTCCCACTGGCTAATTATTATTTAGCCTCAGTTATTTTTTAAAAGGAGTTAGAGGGGTCTGGGCTACCATTGTTGGTTCTGCTAGTACCTTGGTAACTTGGGACTACTAAAGGGTCACCTGAGAGGAATTTTTATACCAATTGAGAGAGCAAAGAGACACCACTACCAACAGGAAGCATACCTTAAGCAAAAAGCTTTTAGCTTCTGAGAGGAAGCTGGCTAATGAATCAACAGAGGAGTTAAGGTAACAGACTCCCAAAACATTTTTTAATTGTAAAAGCTCAACATACAAATCGTTTTTTATGGCCAGAATGTATACATGGGGGAAAGACGGACAAAGAACTGGCCAATTAAATTCAGAATCCACAGAAAAATAATTATATTCCAGAAATCAGGGGAGGAGATGGAAAAATAAGGAGGGATCAGGGATAGATTGCACAACAGCTTGCCAGCTTTTACAATATTTATAGTATATTTGTGAGGGATTAACTTTCCAAAATTGACAATGGTGTAGGAAGCATTTTTGGAGGGTTCTATATTCATTGAAGATTTGAGGAGGATGGTGGAATCCAGTGTCAGAAAATATACAGGTCATTCTACCCCAAATGTTTGAGATTCTGAATAAAATTTTCAGATGGGGTTGGGTTGCTGAAGGATAATGTAAAAATGAACGAAGGAAGGTGAGGTAGAGTTACATCATTAATAACGATGTAAATTTTTACATAATTTTACAATCTTTTTAATTTTCATAAAGATTTGTAGAAAAAAATAACAATACTGTTGAACAAGGTAAGTGGAAACAAAACAAAAAAACAGAGAAAAAGACTAACAAATCAATAGAATTAAACATAACAATTACATACACTCATCTGATATGTAGAATATTCTAGGTCTGAAAAGTATGCTTGAAAACCAGTGACTGAAACCATCAGGATGACTGAACTTTTCGGAAGTAAGAAGTAGTCAAATTTTAGTCATGTGTAGAGATGAGCGAGCACTAAAATGCTTGAGCGCTCGTTACTCGAGTCGAACTTTGTCCGATGCTCGAGTGCTTGTTTCGAATAACGAGCCCCATTGAAGTCAATGGGAGACTCGAGCATTTTTCAAGGGGACCAAGGCTCTGCACAGGGAAGTTTGGCCAAACACCTGGAAACCTCAGAAAATGATGGAAACACCACGGAAATGGACAGGAAACAGCAGGGGCAGCATGCATGGATGCCTCTGAGGCTGCCAAAATTATGGGCAACAGCATGGTGATGACAGAGTGACCGAATGAGGCGAGATAGCATCTAAAACACCCAATAATTGACCCTGACACTATAGGGGATGGCATGCAGAGGCAACGGCAGGCTAGAGAGTGGTATGGTGACATACCCCAAATGGACTCAGGCTTCAAACCAATTTAAAAAATTCCTTTTGGTGAGGATAACGTGTAGCACTGTACGTATCAGTATCTTGCCTGGTTATGGTGGCAGAGAGGAACCAAAGGAGGTGAGCAAGAAGCGCTGAAATGATTTCCTATGTGAAGAAAAGGTTGACAGTATATTTAGTCGATAACACAGCATGGTGGCAACATAGTGACCAAGTTCCATAACGTATCTGGTGAAACACCCGAATGAGCCTGACACAGCTCGTTTGCTAAGGGGACGACATGTGTTTTTCATTAGAATAATTGGCACAGTCCCTGCCCCCTAGAACATGACCATCCCTAGATGCAACACAATTCAGTTTATCTCTGTGTTACTAAAGTTTATGATCCACATTTTTATGGATGGCATTGGGTTGTTGTGGCATTTAAGAACCATAATGTGCCAAAGATAAAAGGGCTTACTATTACCCCAATTAAAAAAAATCAATAGAGAGTCAACACAAATACAGCCTTCTATTACCTGGGTAGGAAAGCCATGGTTTAACAGGAGAAATTACAAAACAGTATTGTATCAGCTGTCAAGTTAACAATTTAGAAGAATCTCAGGAACATTATCAAGAGATAGAGACTAGAGGCACAATCATCTGGCATCAAAGTCATTCAGAGTATGGTGATAAATCAGACAAATAAGTCAAAACATATCAAAAACTTTCCTCCAGGTTCAGTGAGGAGATTGCCTTACATCACCAGAATTGTTACTGCTTGGAACACAAGAGTTTTTGGGTTTGAATCCTTTTATAACCACTAACCACCTTTGTATGACAAGCAAGGACATCTGTAAAGCACCAAGCTCTTGGAGTGTGAAGACCATAAAATATAAATTCTACATAAAAAGCAATAATATTACTCTATTTATAAAACAGAGTATGTGGGTCATACTAGAGATTTTTCTCTAGGGCTGAGGGGCCTTGGTTATGCAACACACACCTAGTTTCAACCGGCACACGGAAATATTGGGGTTGATCGCCTTACCCCTCTGCAGTTGTCCATGTTTCTAAAATACTTATTTTCTGCATATGTATTACTATTGCTATATCCGAGTCATATTCCCATGACCAATACTTTTCTGATAGAATTTTATCTCTGTGGCCACTGTAATAGCAGATATTCATGAGAGCAGATTTTCCTTCAGTTTTCAAATGTAAGCAGAAGTGGTATTTCCAAAGCAGTGTGTTGCATTTATCAATGTCAGTACAGGTGTAAAGTGTAATTGTAACTAAAAGCATTAAACAATTAAGCAAAACTCTATAGGAAATATTCTCCATGACGAGAAAAGAGGTAGCTGTCTACCATGACAAAAAATAGAAAGACAATAGAAAGTGTCACCGTGGACCAATTAAAATAATTGCATGCACGTGAGATGTACAAAGCATCTTCTCTGGCAGGTGGTCTTCTAATTCTAGAGCTTAACACTGAGAAGAATTGCACAATATACATTTCACTCTCATGTACTCTTGATGATTCAATTGCAAATCTGGCCATGTTAATGTATGGAGAATAGTATGTCTACATCTTACTTTTTAAAAGGTTTTGGGAAATATATATGCACATCATCACAAGCTAATGTTCAAAGTAAACGATTCTGATGATCTCATTACAATGCTACATGTTAAAGGGTGGAATATATTAGGCAACATTTCATTTTCAAAGTTAATGGCTGCCATTTTTTTTTCTTTTTGCAACTTTTTGGATTTGAATGTATGTGACTTTCTCTTACCTGTGCAGCAAAGTTCACCAAGATTTTTTTTTTCAGTGTTACGTCTGATTCATCTTTAAAATCCAAACGTGGATGTATGCAAAGTCGCAAATTAGAAAAGCAATAACACTAGTCTCTTCCTCCTTCAGGAGTTGTGCCACCAAAAGGTAATCTTGAAAACTGATACAAGATGGTATTTTACCCCATCTAGTTTAAGTAAAATATTTCCAATCCATTGGAAGTACATACTTTGTGGTCTTGCCCAAAGATACAACCTATATGGTAGAAGCATTTAGAAATGACCAATTAACTAATTTAGCAATTATTAACATCACACCTTCACCAGAAACATCCATACTTCTGATGGAAATAATAGAACATAATTTAATGGCAAGTAAGTTGATCGTTACTAGATTATGGAAAAAAAGTCCCGTCCTAACATACAACAAGCTATTACACTAACTGTGTATATGAAACAGTGATTTCTCTCCAAAGTAACCGATTTCAGAACTTCCAAAAACAGTGAGATCTACGCATCTAAAGCTCATACTACAGTGAGGAGAGTGCACCATCACCAGTGGGTCCAAAGAGCTAAGTTTTCGGATTGATAGTTTATACTGGTTTGTTTGATTCATATTTTTCCTTTTAGAATAATTACCTTGTGCCACACATTTATTTAACTACTTCTCAATGGAATAGAAGGATAGGCACTATAATAATAACTTCCCTAATAATTTACAGGTTGTAGCATAGAACATGCAACTATAACATGCAAATGTACCTTATTATACTATAAAATTCTGTGCGGCTTTTATTATGGCCTTAAATATTATCTAGTACATTTGATTTACTTCTGTACAATTGAGGCCTATTGTGGCATATGTTGTATGACACAACATTTTTTATGATAAAAACTTTAACAAAAATTGTTGTGAAAAGAAGTTGCAATCTCTCTTGTCCCAAGCAGATATGGGCTATAGAATGAATAGCTCAACACTCCTTGGGGGTCTTAAAACTAGTAAAAAATAAATAGATAAAAAAACTAGATATAAATTAATTTAAAACCAGGCCTCAGGTGTGGGTTGCTGGAAAACCAGGGGCCACATGTATCACTAGTTTTTTCAGTTGTTTTTGTGACTTTTTCATTCAGGCGCGCCATTTTTGCGCCATTTTTGTGACTAAACGCCAAACTAGCCATGCAGCAAAAATAACCAGCTTTCCCTCATCTATGTTACCAATCCAGATGTTTTGCTGCGCCTAATGATATTCATCACTTGCAACGTTTTCATTTAGGCGCAAAAACACTCCAGCCCGAAGGTGGCGTTAACTGAGAAGAAAGCACTGAGCCCCTTTGCAGAACAGCTCATTTCTAGCAGCAGAGCTCAGCCAGACACTGGTACAGATAATAGATACATTACATACACTGCAGACAGGAGCTGCAGACTCTTTTTACAGTTCATCACCTTCTATTTACAAAATATTCTGCAAAACCCTGAGCTCAAAACAAAAGAGCTCAGAACTTTGCAGAACTTTGCAGAATTTTAGAGAAACTACAGACAAGTGTCCCCCATGTAATTCTGCACAGTATCACCAGTGTGTCTGAGGGGGATACTGTGCAGAATTACAGGGGTGCAGCAGGAGACCAGCACTGGGGGATCCCCTCCAGGAGAAGCCCTTGCTGAGGAGATCACTGGGTGCAGGGTGTCACACACCTGGGTGCTGCTGTGGGGGTCATTCTCATTCTGGGATGTGGGAGAAGCAGAAAGGTGCTTGTAGCAGGATCACATGTAAGTGCCTGAATCTAACATTGCGCCTAAAATGCGCCAAAATTGCGCCTAAACTGTGTTAAAGTAAAGTGATTAATAAGAGGCAGGAAATTACCTTATCACAGTTGGTGATAATTCTGGCAAAACAGTGCGCCAGAATTTAGGCGCAACTACTACACTTAGGCACACAAAAGTGATAAATGTGGCCCCAGGTGTGATGTTTTTAAAGCAATGATAAACCATAATTTTTAAGGGGACATGGAGAAAAAATGGAAGAAAAAAGGAGATACGACAAAACTCAGTAGATGCGCAACTGAAGCTAAGCACCTACACCAATGTGAAAGAGCTCTTATTTTGTCATTTCCATACATTGGGGCACATCTACTTACCTGTCCTACGTGATAACCGAAAGTGCATTGTCCGACCGGAATGCACATCTGCCGCTATTCACGAAGATCATGCGCCCGATTCCTCATCTGTGCCGCTGGAGTTCACCATCTTCTTCCTACTGCATGTAAATGCATTGTCTTGCGACACAAATTGAATCTTAATCCTGCGCGCAGTCCGAATCAGTTGGATCGTCCCAGGCCCGCCACCTGATTTCTGTCGCATGAAAGCCAGCGCAGCTGCGCCACAATCCCCAGTTAAATACCTGTCACAGCAGTGAAAATCCCAAAACCTTTGAGAATCCGATTATAGGGCGATCCGCTGACCCTTAGTAAATAAATACAATTATGGGGCCCACAGTATCAGGGGGCCCTATCATCCTACCTGACATACTGAAGAGTGAAGGATGTGCACCATTATATACATATTATGCTGCACATTGTTCAGCATAATATGTATATACCATATATGTGATGTATATATGTTCTATATGTGTGTATAAATGTGTTATTGTAACTTGCATGTGTAAGTATATGCAACACCCCTGTCAATGCATAGGCAGAGGAGTAGCTGTGAATAAGCCCCTTTGTCTGTGTGTCCTCAGTAGTTGAGCCTGTACAGCTCACTTCAGATAGTTAGATAGAGGTAATTAGCAGCGGTAGATAATGCCTGGATTTACTAATGTTTATTTTCCAATGATGTTCCACCTTTGTAACTGGAGTGTGATTAGAGAGTGAGCACCACCTGACCAGAGTGTAACAAAACCCAGCTACAGACTGAGGAGCACCTCTTGCCAGCAAGCTCTCTTACCAGAGAGACCTCAGAGCACATGCTCTGACCACAGGCCTCCTAGGCCTCCGCCATCAATAAAGAACACACTGAGAGAAGGAGACAGAGTGTCAGTGCACCACTAGACACATAGAACACCCAGGACAAAGCTGCAGCTTCCAGCATTGGATACAGCTATCTCCCAGCCTGCACCTACTACCAGGCTGGTGAATCTATTCCTGAGGACCACTCTCCATGACCACTCGAGTAATCCGGACTTCTCCAATAATCCGGCATCTGTTCTGAAATTGTTCGGTCCGTTGCCTGCAGTTGTTCCAATAAAGAACCATGAGTTACTTTTGCACAACGTTGCCTCCATCTGGTCCCTGAATACGGCTGTCACCATCAAGGGTGCCCCCATCCAATACCCAGGGACATATGCTACGGACACTAAGGGGTTACCCCAGGGAGATTCGGTACATCAGCCTCTCCCTCTCATTTAATTTCTTGCACACACCACCTGCTGGAGACCTGCCAGGCTGTAGGACACCCCTCTGGTCCCCATACCATGCCCCGTGACCACAGCATGCCTAGGCCGCAACCGTCAGCCACGCCGGTATTCTGGGCCTGGCTGCCTCCAGGCCCCAAGAAAAGGCTAGGCCTAGGTGGGGGATGTTGCATATACAAATATGAGAAAAGAGAGAAGGCCACAGCATCTAATATGATGAAAAAAGGTAAACCTTTATTCACACAGGCATAGAAAAAACTGCAACGTTTCGATTCACCATGAATCTTTGTCAAGTATGTGTTTTTTCTATGCCTGTGTGAATAAAGGTTTACCTTTTTTCATCATATTGGATGCTGTGGCCTTCTCTCTTTTCTGGTCTTGGACTATGGATCTTGCACACTAGGACCCTGGGCTGCGTGCATCAAACAAGCAGTTTTTGGTAAATACATTGGTTGCTGTCTTTTTTCTCTTTTTTTTGCATATACAAATATGTACATTTCTTTAGTGAGAAGGGGGGCCCCATGCAGAAGCCTGCTATGGGGCCCTGCTTCTCCTAGTTACGCCACTGTATATATATATCAACATAGAACACAGCTGATGACAATGAGTAATGAGTAACTTTATCTATAAAAGTTCAACAGTCAGTTATGCCGATAGCAAATTTAAGTTAATTAGTATAAAATTTCTGAACTCGGTGGACTTACACCAAGTCTGTTTTTTAAACCCATTTACTATTTTACTGTGTACAGCTTAGGAATAATGCTAATAGAGTAATTTAGTCTAACAAAAGCATCTTCTTCAAAAGCACAAACAACACAGATGCATAAGGTCATTTTTTGATGGGAAATGATTTTTGTTTTGAGAAAGTCGTAATACCTTAATTTGCCATAGAAAAGAAAATTCAAAAAAGCACAAAAATACTTTCTTTAATTGGCACTTTGTACAAAGATTTTTGTTGATCGTCTTCATGTCTCATCTTCTGTCACGTTCTAGTGTAACAAAGCTAAACACAATACTTTTTGCAGAACGTTTAAATTATGGAAACAAATATGTATTAAGTTAGATAATCCATTGGATTCATTCATTAAAAGTTTCATTGTTTGAAAAAGTTTTCTATAAAAATGGCATTAATGGCCTTTGGCAGAAACCTTATTATGTTTCACCATTTGTGCTCCTTCACAGAATTCTATAGGTTGAAATGGCAGTAGGTTTCTGTACTTCTTTCACTAATCACCCACATATAACTTGCCGAATTATTTAAAGGTTGAATATAAGTCAACTGATTTTCTGTGTGTTCTAGTAACATGTTCTCTACATGTGAAATGTTACTAATTTTTTTTCTAAAATTTTAAATCTTTATAAAGATACTTTAACAATGCATGCTTCAAAACAAGAGAGTCTGCACAGGCTAAAAAGACTATAATTGCCTAAATGACACATTAATAGATAACTAACTGGCATTTTGTATGCAGGTGTAGATGCCTAGATTTTTACATTATGATTTTTATTTTAAAACAAAGCATAAAGGTAAATCATTTTATTAAATTTTTTTTATTTTTACACCTACAGTAGGCTTTTAAACACATTTTGTATTATAAAAGTAATTAGATACTTTAATTAATATAAATATGCTCACCTACAGTAATGATGATCTACTGTTCCTGACTTCTTGTAACTCTACTGAGTCGGCAAGATCACTGTGGTCCTGCTGTCTCTGAGGCTGCTGTGTCCTGCTTCCTCTCTGATCTGGTCACATGCTTCCTGTTGCTGCTGGCTGATGTCTCCTAGGCTGCAGTGCTCAAGATTATATCAGGTCTTTAGAAGTTAAAGGTTTGTGCACTCTGTTTCATTTCTCAAATTCTTTATTGTGACCCCAGTTCTGTTTCAAGAATATGTTTGGATTCCGTTCTGTTGACAACCTTGGTTTGACCTACCTCTGATCTGTAACTGCCTACTCTGACCTCTGGTCTGCTGCCTGCCATGGTGGATTGTATTCTGGATGTTACTAATGTTATTATTTGAGCTTTGAGGATTCATTTTAGCACCTTTTGGGACAACAATATGACTTGAACTCTCCATCACCAAATTAAAATGGGGCTGATAATGTACCTGGCTATTCTTTTTAATAAAACACTGTACAGTAAATTTAAAAGGTGGTGAGGGGGACTACGATTCCTACATATTCAATGATTATAGGGTATAGATTTCAAAATCATGTCACAATTTTTTTGTTTTAACTTTTCTGGTATCTAAGGGGCTATGCAAATGTGACATAGTCCGGCAAAATATGCCCTCCAAAAGCCCAATGGCACTGCCTTTTTTCCAAACAGTGTGTCTGTACAACAGTTCCTGATCACAAGTAGGGTATTTCTTTAGTCAGGAAAAATTGGATAGCAAAATGTGTGATGCATTCTCTCCTTTTTAACCAATTGTAAAAATTTTGCGGCCAAATTCCTTTGCAAAAATATAATTTTCATTAATAAAAATAAAAGAATAAAGCAGTGAGAGGGTTAATTGGACCACTTGATAAATAATTTGAGGGTTATAGTTTGTTGGGGGTTCCCACTGTTCAAGTTTGAGAGTTGAAGCTTTTTAATGACTTATTCCAATAAAAAGGACTTTCCAACATAAAAAATGTTATCACTAACTTAAAGTACAATATCAATCTCAAAATCAGCTGGGTAAGTTATAGCGTTCTAAAATTATTTTCCCAAAACGTGACACATATTTAAAAATGGAACTAGTTTCTCAAGGTGGAAGATAGCCCAGCTCTAAAGGGGCTAACCCTATTCCAATGTTCTTATTCCTTTTTTTCAAAATAGTTCTCAAAATAGTACTCACACAACACATTAAGGGTTATGTTTATTTATAAAAAATTCGCCAGCAGCACCCCGTTCACACCTCTCCATGTCCCTTCTGACATGGAGGTGACAGAAACAGGGCAATAATAGCAAGTGCTAGCTTTAAAAGCTAGCATTTGCGATTATTTGAGGAATTCTATGCCAGTGTCTAGGCACAGAAGGCCTGATAAGTACCACCCTTATCTCTATACATACACTTCCCTGACTTACCGACTACCTATGAAAATATGACCGGGGGGGACTTTTACTCATCAGTGATGGTGCAAAATCCTCCTCTCTTCTCCAGCCTTATCTTGATTAGCCTAATTGAGCTAGAGTATTATCGAATCTGAAGGAGGTAGAGCCTTAAAAGACTTCCTCGGACGCACAGGCATCAAGGCGTCCCTAAACGTGCAGACAAAGGGTCATATACATCTCGGACCAAGATGTTGGTTATGGATAGTTATACAGTGGCGTTATGATCCATCTCAGCCTAAGGTCAGATACATTTTTGACATTGGTATACAGATGGGATCATATAGCTTTGACTAAAAAGGCTCTAACATTCTTCGACACAGAGATATAAATATCTTTAATGAGACCACAACCTATGCCTTCCCATTGAGAATCTAGAACTCCTCCCAGGTGGAAGGTTCCCTAAGCCCTCCTGTGGGTGTGCAGGGCTGTTTCTGCACCTATTATAATAAAAGCAGTGAGTACTAGACATGAGCGAGCACTAAAATGCTCGAGTGCTCATTATTCGAGACAAACTTTTTCTGATGCTCGAGTGCTCGTCTCGAATAATGAGCCCCATTGAAGTCAATGGGAGACTTGAGCATTTTTCAAAGGGACCATGGTTCGGGAATAAAATGTGTTATTTAATTGAAAAAGAATGTCTTCTGATAAGTTAGCAGATGTATGCAAACATCTGCAATCTATTCTTCACTGTTCCGCGCGTATATTATCTCCCGACAAGTTAGCAGATGTGAAGAACAGTGATGAATAGAATAAAAACAGTGAACACAGTGAACACAGGATCATTTAATTGAAAAACGCAGTGAAAAACACAGTGAAGAATAGATTGCAGATGTTCGGCACATCTGCTTACATGTCGGGAGATACGCTGTCCCAGGATCCGCTCCTCTTCTTCCACTGAAGTCTCCCCGATCTCTTTGTGCTGCTCCCCATTGCCTCTGCGCTGCTCCCTGATGCCTTTGCGCTGCTCCCTGATGCCTCTGCGCTGCTCCCCGATGCCTCTGCGCTGCTCCCTGATGCCTCTGCGCTGCTCCCTGATGCCTCTGCGCTGCTCCCCGTTGCCTCTGCGCTGCTCCCCGTTGCCTCTGCGCTGCTCCCCGATGCCTCTGCGCTGCTCCCCGATGCCTGTGCGCTGCTCCCGGATGCCACTGCGCTGCTCCCCGATGCCTATGCACTGCTCCCCGATGCCTCTGCGCTGCTCCCCGATGCCTCTGCGCTGCTCCCCGATGTCTCTGTGATGCTCCCCGATGTTTCTGCGCTGCTCCCTGATGTCTCTGTCCTGCTCCCTGGTGTTTCTGTCCTGCTCCCGGTGTCTCTGTCCTGTTCCCCGATGTCTCTGTCCTGTTCATTGATGTCTCTGTCCTGCTCACCGTGTTATTCAATGTGTTCTTCACACATATATATTGTTCTTCACATACTATTTTGTTTGCACCGTTTCACGCGTATCTTCCGACAAGTAAGCAGATGTGCCAAACATCTGTAATCTGTTCTTCACTGTGTTTTTCACTGTGTTTTTCACTTAAATGATCCTCTCGATCTCGAGCGGGGGAAATACTCGCCGAGCAACAGCCGTTTCGAGAACCTTAATACTCGAATGAGCATCAAGCTCGGACGAGTATACTCGCTCATCCTTTCTTCACATACTATTTTGTTTGCACCGTTTCGGCGTATCTTCTGACAGGTAAGCAGATGTGCACGACATCTGTAATCTATCTTCACTGTGTTCTTCACCTGTGTTTTTCCTTAAATGATCCTGTGTTCACTGTTTTTATTCTATTCTTCATTGTTCTTCACTGTGTTTTTTAATTAATGCTCGGTCTCGAGCAGGGAAATACTCGTCCGAGCAACGAGCCATTTCGAGTACCTTAATACTCGAACGAGCATCAAGCTTGGACGAGTATACTTGCTCATCTCTAGTGAGGACTATTCATCCCCATTAGGCCCACACAAGGTAACTGAATTGCTGAAGCTTGTAGTCTTCCCTTTGTATTTTGTACTATGCTGTGTCTATATATATAATATATATATATATATATATATACTGTCATGCTTGATGGGGGGACAAGGGGGAAGATGCTGTGGACCCACTGGACTGCCCTCGTGGTTGGTATGGGACCCTGGTGGCGGCCAAGGCAAGGATGCAGGAACAGTCATCACTTGAGAAGACAGCAGGACTGCAGAGGAGCCCTGGAATGCTTGTATGGAATGAAGACACTGCTGGGCTGGAACCCTGTGCAGGCACGGCAGAAGCACACGGAAGGGAGGAGGTAACCATTGGCTGGAACCTGGGCGGCACAGCAGGAGCACAGTCGTACGGGCATGGACTACAGGAAACGGACCGCAGGAGACGGAGCACAGGACTCGGACCACAGGCTGCGGACCACCGGACACGGACCACAGGATATTTACCACAGGACACAGACTACAGGGTATGGACCACTGGACATGGACCACAGGATACGGACCACCGGACACAGACCACAGGATACGGACCATCGGCCCTTTAAGTTCAGGGAAGAGAGCGTCACGCCCTAGGAGCGGGAGCGGACAGCTGAGACAGGGGAGGCAGGACCCGAGCACAGACAGGAGCCCGGAGAGTATAAGTGAGGGCAGGGGGATGGGGACCCGCAAGGCAGCGGAGCATGGGTCTACCCGCATCCGTGACATGGATATATATATATGTTGTGCATTCAGTTTGTCTGGCTTTCTTAAGGCAATTAAATAAAAATGTAACCTGTTTTTTACTCAATACTGTATCCCCATGGATCATATATAATCTACCGATTGGTTCCTCACCCTATATAATCCCGATACAGACCGGGCTTATATTAATGAGAACTGGTGGGCAGTTTATTGGTTGAAAAGGTTCTCTTTCACCTTTTGTGAAAGTGGTCTTTCAGCCATTCAGGGTGTGATCACTTCCTGCACTTCCAGAACCTGTGCATTCTGGAGTGTCTATAAATGGAAAATTAATTGACCTTTTATACTCCTCAGGGGTCCACAACGTCACTTTTTGTCACACAACCCTGGTGACCTCTCTGCCCCATGTGACCTCTGGAGAAGCTCTTGATGCTATAAATTACTATACTCAGCCCCAGGCTGCAATTACTTCAAAGTTCTCAAACTGTCCGGAATTAAACTTTTGCTAAACCTTGTTGTTTAGATATATACTACAGTAACAAAATGCCACAATTTTCCATTTATGTTACATTTTGGGACTACTTGAGTTGGTCTTAACATACCTTCCTAACTTGTATTATACCTGTTTGAAAAAAGTTTAGGAGTTGCAAGTGGAAAAATAAAGTAAAAGAGAAAGTGAATTAGAGTAAATAAACCAGCAGTTTAATTCTTACAAACAGATGTCAATGTACCATTAGGTAAAAGCAGAATTGTTTCCTCCAATTTTCATACACCGTCATCAAGAGAACCTGCGCGAGTGTTCACTAGCGACACTATGAACCCTATAACAAAAGGCAACTTAATTAACAGTTTATGCTCATTATTATTCTTCAATCTTGACCTTTCAGCAGTGGAACCAAAATGTTAGGGAACTGTGAGTTATGGGAATTTGAAACCCATTTTAACGCATCATTTTTTTTAAAGATGATTAAACCTATAATATGATGTAATTAGAGACTGAAAGCCAAACTAGATAACAAATGGACTTGTTTGCACTATGAAATATGTACCGAACACACAACTTCTAAATGTGTTCTGTGTTTGCCTTCATTACATGTACTCACTGTATAGGGTACACATATTTCATCTGGGAGAATGAACATAATGTTACGTCTGTAGAAACCAGACACTTGGGGAACCATTTATTATTTGTCAGATGGTGTTCACAGAAAGGGCCCGATATCCTGCATGTGTCGCTTCCCCGCTCAGGTCCGACGGAGTTCACCTTCTTCTTTTTGGTGCATGTAAGTGCATTGTCTTGCAACAATTGGAAAGTTAATTCCGCGCTTAGTTCGAATCAGTATGATCGTCTGAAGACCACACCCCTCCAATTTTTCGCATGGAGGCCAGCACAGCATGCCCAAAATCTGATTGCGTCAACAGATCCCAGCGCAGACACCTGTTTATTACCTGTCCAAGCAGTCTGACAAAATCGCGAATCCACCCTTAGTGTTTAACTGCTTTGTATATTACTACTCCAGCTTCACTAAACCATTTCTCAGAAGTGTATTTTTACAGAAGAGACCCCCTGCAATTTTTATCACAGCAAAGCAAAGACTACTAGAGTCCCTCATCCTTCAAGTCAATCCAGAAATCCTATCATTTTGCCTTGTTCTCAATGATTTCTGTAAGACTTCTAATATAGTTATAGGATGAGCAAACTAATATCCAAGTAGTACAGGCAGAAGGGGAGGTCAAAACTGCATTTGAGACATTTCGATGTTTTAGTTCGGTACGGAGTTTATTGCATTGAATAATTATTTTAAAGTTTTTATAGATTGAACATTTTGGGACTGATTATGTTTTTTTATTTATTTTGAATCCATTCTAGGGAAGGAGGGTCATTCTAAAATGTTATCAATTTTAATTGATAACTATTTTTTTCAACCCTTGCCTCCAGCAGTGTCTATTAACGGTCTGTTATTGACATGTTCATCATTTCACTTGTGGCACTTAAAGGACATCTACCACCAGGATGAGATTATAAACAAGCACACTGACACCGACCATACTTACTAGTGTGTGTTCCCTCTGGCAGATTGTTCTTCTTTTAGCTGCTTCTACCCTTTTTTTACAAAAGGCTTTTAAACGATGCAAATTAACTTAAGGGGTTTTAGGCACAATAGGTATTAATGGATGACTAAAGCCCCTCTGCTAATATGCATTATTTTAAAGCTTTTTTACTCAAATCAAGGGCATAGGATGCCTGAAGAAGAACAGACGCACACACCAGCATGTTAAGTGTGCTTGGCTTATAATCCTTCATCCGGGTGGTATGTCCTTTAATGGGTAACACCCATGTTCAGAGCTGTGTATGGATAGGGATCAGTCCCCAAATTTATACATATATATATCCTTCTTTATGACACTGTAACTGGAAAATCTATTTATTTGTTAATTTAATATAACAACAATTTGAATAGTGGGACTGTTCAAACTTGAATGCAAAAATAGTGACAGATTTCAATGAATGTCACTTGAGCTCACATTATTATGCCAGTTGCAAGTAGGCATTACGCGCTATCATAATTCTTTGCACTTGCAGTGGGTCATAATGTTGAAGGTCTTAACCAATAGATCTAATTGCAATCCTTTACTTGAGCTGTGATTGTGGTTTTAGGGCAAATAAACAAATACTAATCAACTAAACTTGATACCTCCAAGTAGAAATGTCACCATATGAAATGTCAGCTGTAGAAAAATCAGTAATTATGGTGTGAAGCGCTATTTTGTTTTGTTATAAAATAAGCCAAAATCAGTAATTCCAGTTGATTGTGACTATGGAATGCCCCCTGTCTTTAAACCACAGTTATCAGTAGGAGCCTAAGTTAAATACTCAAAAAATACATCTTGTTTTGTTGAGATCTATTCAAATATAATCTAAGTTTAAAATATTTTTACAAATTTTGTAATGATTATTGAATGGAGTTATAGAAGGGCCTTTTTTTAAAAACATTAATGTGTGAGAAAGGGCTGCAATCACTCCATCACCTGTATGGATTGCGATAAGCAATAGTTTACCTTACCGACATGTGACATAATACTACGTCACATTCCGGGTGCGGGTGCTGAGAGGGCTCACGGGCTGAGCACCTCTCCATAGATGGTAAGTCTTTGCTGCATATTGCAGCAAAGGCTTACCGATAACACACGCTAGCGGTGCCAGACGAAACTTTTCCCGATGCTCGAGTGCTCGTCTCGAATAACGAACCCCATTGAAGTCAATGGGAGACTCGAGAATTTTTCAAGGGCCAGGCTCTGCACAGGGAAGCTTGGCCAAACACCTGGGAACCTCAGAAAGGATGGAAACACCACGGAAATGGACAGGAACAGCAGGGGCAGCATGCAGGATGCCTCTGAGGCTGCTAATCGCACCATATGCCAAAATTATGGGCAACAGCATGGCCATGACAGAGTGACAGAATGAAGTAGATAGCATCTAAAACATCTAATTGACCCTGACACTATAGGGGACGGCATGCAGAGGCAGCGGCAGCAGGCTAGAGAGTGGCATGGCGACATACCTAAATGGACTCAGGCTTCAAACCAATGGGGTGAGCAGAGAGGAACCAAAGGAGGGGAGCAAGAAGCGCTCAAATAATATCGGTACATGAAAAAGTTTGCCAGTATATTTTGTGGATTACACAGCAGTTGGCGACAAGTTAACAGGAAGCCATGAAAACAACCAAAATTCTGCCTGACACAGCTCGTTTGATAAGGGGACCAGTATGGAGGCAGTGAACTAGTAGTATAGATAAAGGTGCTGCAGTTAAAACTATGTTAGTTGGATCTTGGCATGGAGCTGGCGCTCCGCTGCCAGGCGAGCTTTCGCCAATCCAAGCCCCTGTCTCTAGGCTACTCCCCAAAAGCACTTCTAAGAACCTTTTGTATAAGATCAAGTGTAGTAGGCATTCTATAAGTTTGGGATATGGCGGGGGAGGGGAATGTAAACAGATGCGCAAGAAGCGCTGAAATAATATCGTAAAATGATAAAAGTTTGCAAGTATATTTTGGGATTACACAGCAGGGTGGCGACAAAGTTAACAAGTTTGATGTGGAATGCCCTGTAATAGCTCTTGGGCGGTGTGCCTTTTATCGCCTAGGCTCAGCAGTTTGAGCACCGCCCGCTGTCGCTTAGCGACGGCACTGCTGCTGTGCCTAGAGCTACCGACTGATGGCGCCATGCCAGGATGGTAATTCGGAGGAGGAGGGGGTTGGGAGGAGGTATAGTAGGGTTTGAGACCTGGACCGAGGTAGGCCCCGCAATTCTCTGCGTCGGCAGGATATGACCAGCCCCAGGGTCAGACTCGGGTCCCAGCTGCACCAAGTTAAGTGTAGTAGCGTTCTTTATAGTTTGGGATATGGGGGTGAGGGGAATGTAAACAGTGCGCAAGAAGCGGCTGATGCGCATGGAGCGGCGCTCCGCTGCCAGGGAGCTTTCGCCAATCCAAGCCCTGTCTCTAGGCTACTCCCAACACAGCACTTATAGAACCTTTTGTATAAGATCAAGGTAGTAGCGTTTATAAGTTAGGAGTATGCGGGGGGGAGGGAATGTAAACAGATGCGCAAGATAGCGCTTTGAAATAATATGTAATGATAAAAGTTTGCCAGTATATTTGTGGATAACACAGCAGAGGTGGCGACAAAGTAAACACTTTGATGTGAATCCATGAAAACAACCCAAATTTCTGCCTGAACACCCTCGTTTGATAAATGACGATGTAGGAGGCACGCTATATGGACGACTTTTGGAGGTAGCAATGGAGACAACGGTGGAGGCTGCTATGGAGACAATTTAATTTGGATAGTGCCTGTATGTGGCAGTCCCAAAAATTTTTCAAACCAGAGAGCATGTAGTGGCCCTCCAGTAAATGGAATAGATTGAGTGCCCTGTATGTGGCAGTCCAAAAAATTTTCAAACCAGAGGAGCAGGTAGGTGGCCCTCCAGAAAAATTAATAGATTGAGTGCTGTATGTGGCACTCCCAAAATTGTTTAAAACAGAGGCACGGGTAAGTGGCCCTCCAAAAAATTGAATAGATTAGTGCTGTATGTGGCACTCCCAAAAATTGTTTAAACAGAGGACCGGGAGTGGCCCTCCAGAAAAATTAAATGCATAAAGTACTATAGCTAGAGCCAGTGGGGCCCTGTCAAAAAATACCAGTTTCCTCTGCTTTAGATGTACAAAGAGGAGGAGAAGGTAGGAAAATGAGGAGAGGAGGAGTGGATAAATTATTCAGGTTGAGCTCCTCACCGGTGGAGATTGGAAATTATGAGAAACCAGGCTTTATTCATCTTAATAAGCGTCAGCCTGTCAGCGCTGTCAGTCGACAGGCGTGTACGACTTATCGGTGTGATGCCACCAGCTGACTGAAAACCCCTCGGACAAGACGCTAGGCGTCAGGGCGGCAAGAACCTCCAAGGCGTACAGCGCAGTTCGTGCCACATGTCCAGCTTGAACCCAGTAGTTTAGGGAGCTGTGTGATCATTTAGGATGGTATGGTCAGCTACGTACTCCCTCACCATCTTTCTGTAAAGATCAGCCCTACTCTGCCGAGACTGGGGACAGGTGACAGTGTCTTGCTGGGGTGACATAAGCTGGCAAAAGCCTTGTAAAGCGTACCCTTGCCAGTGCTGGACAAGCTGCTGCTCGCCTACTCTCCCTCGCTACTTGTCCCGCTGAACTACGCACTCTGCCGCTAGCGCTGTCAGAAGGGAAATACTGTTTCAGCTTGTGCACCAGGGCCTGCTGGTATTCAGCATTCTCACACTCCTTTCCTCTGCAGGGATGAAGTGGAAAGATTTTGCTTGTACCGTGGGTCCAGGAGAGTGAACACCCAGTAATCGTTGCTGGAATAAATTCTTGAACGCGAGGTCACGGGATAGGCAGCCTAGCATGAAATCTGCCATATGCGCCAGAGTACCAACGCGTAAGAATTCACTCCCTCAATGGCTGACTGTCCATTTCCTCCTCCTCCAACTCCTCCAACTCCTTCTCTTCTGCCACATACACGCTGAACAGTGAAGGACTCAACAATGGTCCCTCTTGTGTCTCGCCACATTCTCCTCCTCTTTCCTCCTCATCCTCCTCCACCTCCACCTCCTCCGATATGCGCTGAGAACAGACCTGAGGGTGCTTTGGTATCAACAAGGGAATCTTCTTCCCCCGTCTCTTGTGAGAGCGCAAAGCTTCCGACTTCATGCTGATCAGGAGATTTTTCAACAGGCAAGCAGCGGATGGTGAGCTATGATGATGGCGCATCATCGCATGACCATCTGTGTTGATCCTCAAAGTTACTCACACCTGACAGATATCAGACATCCACGTCCACTCCTCATTGTTAGACTTGAGGAAGCTGACTGACCTGACTAACCAGTTCTGGTGGAAGTTGACATCTGGGCTAGTCTACAATGGTCGGCGCGCTGGTAAACTCTGGATACATGGTCAGTGTTGATGATTCCACCTGTGGGCACGTCGCACAACAGTCGGTGAGCCGGGCAGTTGGAGGCGCGCTGCGCTGCCCTGAGAGTGGCAGCATCTGTGCTGGACTCTTGAAATGCGCACAGATGCGGCGCACCTTCGTGAGCAAATCAGACAGATTGGGGGTATGTCTTGAGGAAATGCTGAACTATCAGATTTAACACAGGCCAGGCATTGGCACATGTGTCCGTCTGCCGAGTTGCAGAGCCGCCACCAGGTTACGGCCGTTGTCACACACAACCATGCCTGGCTTCAGGGTCAGCAGTGCCAGCCACAGATCAGTCTGCGCCGTGATGCCCTGTAATAGCTCTTGGGCGGTGGGCCTTTTATCGCCTAGGTCAGCAGTTGAGCACCGCCTGCTGTCGCTTAGCGGACGGCACATGATGCTGTCGCCTAGAGCACCGACTGATGGCGCCGTGCCCATGGATGTAGTTCGGAGGAGGAGGTGTGAGGAGGGGTGGGAGGAGGAGGAGGCATAGTAGGCCTGAAACACCTGGACCGAGGTAGGCCCCGCCATCCTCGGCGTCGGCAGTATATGACCAGCGCAGGGTCAGACTCGCTCCAGCCTCCACCAAGTTAACCCAATGTGCCGTCAGACGATATATAGTGGCCCTGCCGGCAGCACTCGTCCACGTGTCCGTGTCAGGTGGACCTTTCGAGAACGGCGTGGTCAGGGCACGGATGATGTTGTCTGACACGTGCTGGTGGCAGGGCTGGGACGGCACATCGGGAAAAGTAGTGGCGGCTGGGACCGAATACCGAGGGGCGGCCGCCGCCATGAGGTTGCGAAAGGCCTCGGTCTCTACTAGCCTATAGGGCAGCATCTCCAGGCTAAGCAATCTGGAGATGTGCCATTAAGGGCTTGGGGCGTGCGGGTGGTTGCACTATATTCGTTTCCGCTCCAGCGTCTGGGGTATGGAGAGCGAACGCTGGGCGGATGATTTGGTGGCACGGAGAGGGCGGAGCATGTTCGCTCATCTCTAGTTATCACATTTTAATTGATGTAACTATTTTTTTCAACCCTTGCCTCCGGCAGTGTCTATTAACGGTCTTGCTATGACAGTGTTTCACTGTGGCACTTAAAGGACATATACCACCAGGATGAAGGATTATAAACCAAGCACACTGACACCGACATACTTACTAGTGTGTGTTCCCTCTGTCAGGATTGTCTCTTCTTTTAGCTGCTTCTACCCTTATTTTTACAAAAAGGCTTTAAAAACGATGCAAATGAACTTAAGTGGTTCCAGGCACAATAGGTATTAATGGATGACTAAAGCCCCTCTGGCTCATATGCATTATTTTAAAGCCTTTTTTACTCAAAATCAAGGGCATAGGATGCCTGAAGAAGAACAGACAGCACACACCAGCATGTAAGTGTGCTTGGCTTATAATCCTTCATCCTGGTGGTAGATGTCCTTTAAATGGGTAACACCCATGTTCAGTGCTGTGTATGGATAGGGATCAGTCCCCAAATTTATACATATATATATATATCCTTCTTTATGACACTGTAACATGGAAAATGTATTTATTTGTTTAATTTAATATAACATACAATTTGAATAGTGAGACTGTTCAAACTTGAATGCAAAAATAGTGACAGATTTCAATGAATGTCACTTGAGCTCACATTATGCCAGTTGCAAGTAGGCATTAGCGCTATCATAATTCTTTGCACTTTGCAGTGGGTCATAATGTTGAAGGTCTTAACCAATAGATCTAATTGCAATCCTCTTACTTGAGCTGTGATTGTGGGTTTTAGGGCACTATAAACAAATACTAATCAACTAAACTTGATACCTCCAAGTAGAAATGTCACAATATGAAATGTCAGCTGTAGAAAATACAGTAATTATGGTGTGAAGCGCTATTTGTTTATTGTTAGTAAAATAAGCCAAAATCAGTAATTCCAGTTGATTGTGACTATGGAATGCCCCCTGTCTTTAAACCACAGTTATCAGTAAGAGCCTAAGTTAAAAAACTCAAAAATACATCTTGTTTTGTTGAGATCTATTCAAATATAATCTAAGATTTAAATATATTTTTACAAATTTTGTAATGATTATATGAATGGAGTTTATAGAAGGGGCCTTTTTTTAAAAACATTAATGTGTGAGAAAGGGCTGCAATCACTTCCATGCACCTGTATGGATTGCGATAAGCAATAGTTTACCTTACCGACATGTGACATAATACTACGTCACATTCCGGGTGCGGGTGCATGGAGAGGGCTCACGGGCTGAGCCCTCTCCATAGATGGTAAGTCTTTGCTGCATATTGCAGCAAAGGCTTACCGATAACACCCGCGATCGGTGCCAGCAGGCGAAGCTGCCGGCTGCTTCAAAAAGATGGCGCCGCCATCTTGCCAAGGTTCTTCACTCCCTATGACATCATCGGGGAGTGGCAATCCATCGCCATGACAGCCTCGGGTCTTCCAAAGACCCGAGGCTGCTTTGTGTTAACCCTTTTTTCACAATGTGCTATCAGCACATTGGAATGAATAAGGAGGAAAATCCCCATTTACTGCCATACTGTAGTATGGCAGTATATGGTAGGATTAATCAGACAACCTAGGGTTAAAGTACTCTAGGGAGTCTGAAAAATAGTAAAGATAAAAATTTTAAAAAAGGTTAAAAAAATGATAATAAAAAAACATAAAAATTCAAATCACCTCCCTTTCCCTAGAAGTGATACAAGTATAAATAAGCAGTAAAAATCATAAACTCATTAGGTATCGATGTGTCCGAAAATGCCCGATCCATCAAAATATAACGGAAAGTCGAAAATGGCACTTTTCGTACAGTCCTAAAAATTACCTAAAGATCACATTGATCATGTTGCACTGTTGTCACTATAAATCAATCAAAGTAACGCAGGGGTTTTCATCTACCGGGCCGCGGCCCAAGACTGGGCCATGGACCACCCGATCCTGGGCCGTGGTGCGGCAGTTGTAGACCACTGGTATATAAAAACTTGAAAAATATTTGGGACCTTACCTTCCAGCATCTTCTATCCTCAGATTCCTTTCAGTGTGGGCAAAGGCATGTCTATGCGCGTACGGAAGAGAGGATAGACGTGCCTCTGCCAGCACTGCAAGGAATCTGAGGATAGAAGAAGCTGGAGCGAGGTGAAAAGGAGCATGGAAAGTTGGGGTTTTCTTTATTTTTAAGGGGCATCCACTGTGGACATTTCATATGCGGAAGGGTAGCACTGCTGGGCACATTTTCTGGAGTCATTTTTTGGGAGGACCAATGCCGGGAACATATTATGTGGGGAGCAATGCTAGGGACATTTCTTTGGGGGGACCCTGCTGGGGAGATTTCATTGGGGGGAGCGCTGCTGTAGACATTTCATTGGGGGGCTCTGATGTGGACGTTTTATTTATGAGGGAAGCTGCTGCTGGACATGTTATTAGTGAGGGGAGGTCGCTGATGGAAATGTTATTAGTAAGGGGAGGCCACTGCTGGACATGTTATTAGTGAAGGAAGGCCCCTGCTAAACATGTTATTAGTGAAGGAAGGCCCCTGCTAAACATGTTATTAGTGAAGGAAGGCCCCTGCTAAACATGTTATTAGAGAAGGGAGGCTGCTGCTGGGTATGTTATTAGTGAAGGGAGGCCGCTGCTGGACATGTTATTAGTGAGTTGAGGCCACTGATGGACATGTTATTAGTGAGGGGAGGTCACTGCTGGGCATGCTGTTAGTGTTATTAGTGAAGGGAGCCACTGATGGACATGTTTTAAGTGAGGGGAGGTAGTGAGGGGAGGCCACTGATGGACATGTTATTAGTGAGGGGAGGCCACTGATGGACATGTTATTAGTGAGGAGAGGTCGCTGCTGGGCATGTTATTAGTGAAGGGAGCCACTGATGGACATGTTTTTAGTGAGGGGAGGTCACTGCTGGATAGGGATACCTCTTCCATGCAGCCATTAGTGGGGGGTGAAGGAAAACTTCCCATCTCAAATGAGGCAAGTCCTCCAGTGTATGATTAGTACATATGGGGTAAGGAGGTAAAGTAAGCATGAAAATACCCTACGTATGGCTCCAGTATAGCTTTTGGTCCATGCAGTGAAGCACAAATGGTGCCAGAACCAGAAGTCAAGTAAATCATGCGAACGGAAGTAGAGTTCATCAGTCACAAGTGCTGGTAACATGGTAGGAAAGTGGCACAGTGAGATTGAAACAGAATCCACCAGGGGTGGAGCCTACGCTGGATCATTGAGGGTAAATATACAGAGAACATAGTGAGGTCCATAAATACTACGTATAATTCGAAATCCAAGTGAAAATAAATGCAAAACAGATCAAGACAAAAAAATAGACAATTATAAACAGTTATAAAACATTGGGGCACATGTATCATAGTTTCAGCTAGGCTAATTCTCTTTTTTTTGCGACTTTTCTCATTTTTGCGACTTTTGTTGGCGCTCTTCAAGTGCACCTCAGTCTGCACCTTTTGCAGTGTGCCTCATGTATCTTAACTTTCCAGAAGTTCCGTGCTCCTTTCCACTTTTTTTGTGCCTTTTTTGCGACTTTTCAGGCGCAAATCTGCAGGGCAGGTGCAAAGAAAATGTTTTTTTCATGGACCCGATTTTAACATGTAAATTGGAATTATTTCACATGCTTTAAATGTTTAACATTTTGCACAGTAACCTATTTTGTCAATTCTTAAATTTTTGCTTTTTCTTTTGTTACTTCTAAAGGTGTGGTCACATGTAGCGGTTTAATTGCGTTTTTAATGCATTTTGAAACTACAGGCAGTCCCCGGGTTACATACAAGATAGGTTCTGTAGGTTTGTTCTTAAGTTGAATTTGTATGTAAGTCGGAACTGTGTATTTTATAATTGTAACCCCGTCCGGAATGTTTTTTGGTCTCTGTGACAATTGGATTTTTAAAAATGTTAGGTAGTCATAAGAACCAGGATTAACATTAAAGCTTCATTACAGACACATTTGATAACTGATGTTGTTTATTGTAGCCTACGGCTAAAGTACAGTAGATGACCAAAATCCAGAGGTCCGTTTGTAACTAGGGGTCGTCTGTAAGTCAAGTGTTCTTAAGTAGGGGACCGCCTGTAATTACAACAGCTGAGGAGAGGTGAAAAGGATCATACATAAGGTGCAAAAACTAGCCGGCTAAAGTCTCTAAAATTTACCTCAGAGAAACCGAACTATGATACATGTGCCCCATTGTCTTACATACCAGTAGTATTTTAAAGCGGACAACCGATTTTAGGCAGAATCAGAGGAGTAAAGCTTTGGAAACTTAAATAAAGCAGCTATATACAACAGCATCATTGAGGTCATTTGTCGTCCCAGTTTGAAGATGATATATCCATTTTGACTCTCTTCTAAAAATTTCCTTATCCTGCCCGCCACCTCTTGTGGGATCACTAAGTCACTCACGCCTTTTCCCCTATGGAATTCGTGCATATGTCTTGCAACAGGGGTATCCTTATTATGTAAGATATGATTAAGGTGGTCCCCCACTTGCCAACAAAATTCATGTTGCGTCTTCCCTACATACTCCATATACTGATGTAAATTACCCCCTCTAATTTACAGTTAATGATGTGTTTCATCTGGAACACTTTTCCATTCCTGTTAGAGGTAAAGGTCTTCCCTACTGTCAGCAAGGGGAAAGCCACGCACCCTCTGCATTTGTAACAACCCTTTATCTTCGTACATAACCAGTATGTTGGTGGAGGGGGCACTGAAGTGACTGTGAAATACTTTGTCCTTTAGGGATTGGCCTTTACGGCAAGTGATCACGGGGGCGGGGCCTATCACATCATGGACATTGGGATCCGTCTGAAGAATGTGCCAGTGCATACAGAATTCTACAAACTTCATATGCACCCCTATTAAAAGCCCTAAATATTTTCAATATTTGCTTAGTCGACGGAGGGCTATCTTGTGTGGTAAGCAATTCTGTGCGTTCTTGAAGAAGAGCATTCTGGAAAGCAGAACGCAAAAATGAAATCTGGATATCCTTTCGCCTGGAATCTTGATTGTAGAGCCCTTGCTGGAGACATAAAGACATGTGTGCGATGTGAAAACCAGCTTATGCTTATTCTATATGTGTCTGTTGGAGAGTCTTATGGCTGTTACATGACATAGCTGCACAACAGAATGGAGAAATTAACTCAAAAAATACAGCCATTAATAAGATTACATTCAGTACAATGTAACAGGCCAGAAAATAAAGATTCTTGTTTGAGAGCTTCTTTGAAGTGTGCCAGTAAAAAAAATATTCCCGAATTAGAATTTATAATGCTGCAAGAAAAATATGGAATGGAAATAACGGAAATGTCTCTAGGTTAAAGTTATGACTGGGCTATAAATTTACAGGTTTATGATTGGAACTGCAGTAAAATTGAGATAGTAACATGACTATGAAAGTATGTTCAGAAACCATTTAGCAAGAAAAAGTGTGAATATTTACAGTTCGAAAGTTTGTACAGTAACAATTACTAAATTATAAACATCATTTTTGAGGTTTAGTTTGAGTCTCCAAGTATTATAAAAAAATAATTAAAATTTCTCACACAAATAGATGGATTATATAATGATTATGCAGACCATCAACCCTCTGGATGTAGTTGTTTGTCTGCAGTATTTTACGGGCCTAAAAAATGAGAGAGGAAAATTGCCCTTCTGAACCCATGGGTTTTTTGGTTGTGCTTGTTTACACCCCTTAAGAACGCAGGGTTTTTTCGCTCATTTTTTGTTCCCCACCTTCAAAAATTCATAACTTTTTTCATTTTTCCATATACAGATCTGTGTGAGGGCTTATTTTGGGCATAACAAATTATACTTCTCTGTCACAGTTATTATTATTGCAGCGCGTGTATGGGAAGCGGATAAAATTCAAATGTGGAAAGAAAAATCATGTTTCTGCAGTTTGGGGCTCAGTTTTTAAGTCGTTATGTTGCTCCATAACACCTCTATTTATTCTTTGGTTCAGTACGACCGTGGTGATACCAAAATATACAAGTTTTATTGTTTTTTAATACAAAAATTAAACAAATGTGTACAAGAAAGAAAAAAATAATTTCGCCATCTTCTGACGCTAATACTTTAGTGTAATGAGCCAACATTTTCATTGCTATAAGTTGAGGACTATGCAACATTTGGCACTTTTTATTCCATTTTTTATGTGAAGTAAAATAGTGTAAAAGTCGAATTTAGGACATTTGGGTAGCATTTTCCGTTATGGGGTCACCGCAGGCATTTTGGAACACGGCGATACCTATTGTGTCTGTGACTATTACTGTTTATTATGTTTTTTGTCAGTTCTAGGGAAAGGGGGGTGATTTGAACTTTTAAGTTTTTAACATTTTTTAATCATTTTTAAAACTTTTTTGAAACTTTTTCTTTACAGTTTTTTAGCCCCCTAAAGGGTACATTAACCCTAGATGGCCTTATCATCCCTACTATATACTGCCATACTACTGTATTGCAGTATATGGCATTTCTGCACAGTATTGTAACGAAACTGCAGAAACCATGCAGCCTCGGGTCTGACAAAGACCGGAGGCTGTCACGGCAACCGATCTCCACCCCCTGAATGATGTTCGGGGGAGCAACAATCAGATTCAAAATGCCGCAGCTTTGCCGGCAACATTGGAGCAGTTGATAGCCGCGATCGGTGCAAGCACTGACCACGGTTATTAGCGGTGGGGGTTTGGTGCAATATGCATCAACCCCCAACAGTGTATGAAGAGGACTCAGCCCGTGAGCCCTCTTCATACACCCCCAAAACGTTAAGGGGTTAAGCAGCATTTTCTAATGTATTCATTTAGGCAAAATATATGGAAAGACAAACAAATTTAAAGAGTAACCATCATTTCAGATGATTTTTGATATTGTGTGGAGGGGGCAGTTGGGAACATTTTTCTAATATACTTCATTAACAAATTCTCCTTAGTTTGTAAAGTACCAGGCTGTAAAGTGCCCCATAGTTACAATGTTACATCTACATTGCTAGGGAAAATCTGTCTACAGGATTGAAGACAGATCTCTCTCTTCGTTCCTGTTTTCTGTGAGTGTTAACCCTTTCTGCTCTCCCTGGCTGCAGAATTCTTTGAGCATAATTTTCAAACATCAAGCTGAAAGTGAAGAGGTTAATCCTCACTACCAGAGCTGTTTAACCAAACACAGGGAGATTAGATGTGAGCTCATGCAGCCTCCATAGACACACACTGTTACATGTTGGAATACGCATCTCTATAGTGGAGAAAAGCTTGTTATTTTTACAAACAAAGCAACATGTGTTAATAAATTGTATTAGAAAAATGTCGACTACTTCCTCCCATACACAATATAAAAAATTATTTCAGATTTTACACTTTAAGGCTAAAGCAAGTTCACCATTGTATGTCACCGACCTAATATGACAGTGGTGCAGAGCAAGAGCAAGACACAAATAACAAAAAATGGAATTCCAATACCTCTGAACATCCTCTGATATCTTGGTTAATTTACTGTTCATATCTCAAGTCCGTATAACAGCAAGTGCTGTTCAGACGCCAGACATGCAAAACTTGAAAAAGGAACAAATCCTGGCACTGTAGTTTAAAAATCCATGTAGTTTATTTAGTTTCCTTTAAAACATAGGTTCCACATAGCTGACATATTTAAGGTGCACATATTGCCCTTAGGCTACATTCACACGATGTGTGCCTGCCGTACTGTAGTACGGTATACACGGCATACCTGGGCAAGTGCTGGGGCCCAGAGCTGCTGGGGGGGGGGCCCATATACTGTACATAAGGAATCCGTAGGATGTGAGAGGGGCTGTTTGGTATGATAAACTAGGGAATATTTTAGGGAACAGGAGAGTAAACAGGAGTTTAGTTTCTGTATTTTACATAAAACAACAATGAAGGGGCTGTTTGGTATCATAAAATACAGAACAAGATACTGCCTGAATTTTTAATGCCGCCACATGTGTTCACTGAAAAGGGGCTTAATGAGGCTCTCTCGCCCAGAGGCCTACTGTAACCTGGAGCCAACCCTGACAGCGGGCATACATCAGCGTCGGGGAGAGGAGGAGGGGGTGAGCTCCACTCACCCCGGCCCTCTCCATAGTAATATATGGCGCACGGACAAGTCCCATCTTTCTCTCAGCTATGGAACGGTATGGTGCCACATGTGTGAGGCACTATACCGCTCCCTTATGGCACAGTGAGCCCATTGCCATCTTTGAAGGGGATGTATATATGGCAAAGTATATATGTGCAGAACTCTGGCTTCGCGGACAAGTGTGCGCAGCTCCTTGTAGCTGTGCACTGAAGATGTGTGGGTAGGAGGAGCCTCAGCTCCGGCTACTCCACGCCCCAGTAGCCTCTTTAGAAAATGTGCATATTACCCTGATTAAAGTTTAGCAAAGATAGAGGGGAGTAAAGGATTAGCCCTAAAAAGGGCTATTCTTACATTCGTTAGATGCACCTATCACCGGATCTACCTTAATAGGTAGATCCGTAGTGGTAGGTTTGCTTTAAGATGTTTCCTGAAAAATTGAAATGTACAATAACGGCAGGCATAGATTTCAGACAGAATGTGCACCGTTTTCTTTGAATAGCCCTTCAATAATGTTGGTGCAACATCTTTCAACATGGCTGCTCGATTAGACTGGCATTCTACATACCAGTATTAATAAATTGGCAAGAATATTTTGTAAAATTAAATACTATCTAATTCCCACTCCTTTGAAACACCTAAGCTTCTAAATTAATTGAGGAATAAATACATATGAGACAGTAAAGTTTATAAGATGAAGTCTTAAATGCAGTTATATAAAGGATATGTAAAGAAAACAGTAACAAACTTCCTCAGGTTTATATGAGCCATATGATTCCAGTTTCATTTAGTGCAGCATTACAAATTCTGAACTAGAAGAGAAAACTGCAATATATAATACTGTATTTTGTTATTGCTTTGTGAATTTGCCAGATGGTAATAATAATAGTTTTACCTGGTTTCCCAATAACATCCTTTAGGGGCTAAATAAAAGGGAAAAAAAAACAATTAGTAATTATTGAGCTGATCTAAAAAAAAAAAAATTAATAACATTTTCTATGTTTTTGATTTAATAAAAAAATGATCAATAAGGCAAGAACACAAGGTGAACTTCAATCTTTTCTATCTCCTATCTGTTTATGCCCATCGAATTACATTGGTTGCTATATGGTGTGATAGAGAACCTTGATAAATGTTACAGTACAAGGGAAAAGTAGCAAAATATACTCTACTGTGCGTAATGATGGGGACATTAAGAGATTTAATAATTATCTATATGACAAACTGTTTTTGTAGTCAATGCCAATTATGGACAACACAGATTATTGTATTTTAGGTAGTTTTAAAATATCTGCCCCAACAGATTTAAGAATTTGAATTTTTTTAAATTCGTCTTATTATCGCCCTTATTTTAACATCCATAAAAAATAAATTGTGTAAATAAATGAATTTGTACATACTTTTTAAATGCAAAATAAAGAGATGTATTTGTTTTTTTGTACATATGTATTAATGTTATTTCTACTTTTTAAAAAAAAAATATTATGTATTTATTATTATTTATTATTTTATTACTAATTTTATTCCCTAAAATAAACCTTTTACAGGCGGTCCCCTACTTAAAAACACCTGACTTACAGATGACCCCTAGACGTTGGTAATTT
Organism: Engystomops pustulosus; assembly: GCA_019512145.1. Lineage (NCBI taxonomy): Eukaryota > Metazoa > Chordata > Amphibia > Anura > Leptodactylidae > Engystomops > Engystomops pustulosus. The sequence continues at coordinate 191,057,795 of CM033643.1, read as the reverse complement.
ACTGTACTTTATCCTTAGGCTACAATAAACAGCTATGAATGTTATCACAGGTCTCTGTAATGAAGCTTTATTGTTAATCCTAGTTTTGATGGCAATCCAACATTTTTTAAATCCAATTGTCACAGAGACCAAAAAAAATTGTTTGGAGCTACAATTAGAAAATATACAGTTCCGACTTACATACAAATACAACTTAAGAACAAAACCTACAGAACCTATCTTGTACGTAACCCGGGGACTTCCTGTAATGGAAAGGCCTCCTCATGGCCTCCTTCATTCTTAAATCAACTTTAAGATTTTGATAACAAGCCTAAATGGTTCCTGGGGGTGTTACCAGAGCCCCTCCATGCTGCAAATTAACAGGCTATTACAGTCCACAACAAGCCCCCCCTCCCATTGTGTGCTGAAACTTTTTCTGCTGTCATGAGATTGCATCAAGCAGAGGGAGCAGCAAAGAGGGTAAGGAGATAGTCTAGCTTGTGAAGCTGTAGTACAGAAGGGTTTTGGTAACACCCCCAGGAGCCATTCAACCTCATTAGTATAATTTGAAAAGTTAATTTTAGCAGGAAGGAGGCCATGGACAACAAACATAAGAAGATTCCACTGTCACGGTGACTGTATCTATGAGTAAGTGCCCCTGATTTATTGTGCCTGATTATAATGATAGATTCCCTTCAACAAATGTCTTCAAGGTCAAATATTTAGAAAGAATAAACAAATAATTGCAATAGTGTGAAATTGGTCTGCATGTGTTTTCTTCTGTGCATGGCATTAAACAAATTAACACAATTTTTTTGTGTATTGAACACTGTTTTGCTCTTTGGAAAAAATTAGTTTGAGGTGGGGCTGAAGAGAGGACAACGTAGACCAAAGCAGGAATAACATAGATACAGATGTAATGTAAACAGCCAGAAAACCGAGATCGATTTTGAGATATGTATTTGAATTATTATGAGGTCAGAAAACTCTTAACCCCTTACCGACATGTGACGTAATACTACGTCACAAGCCTGGTGCGGGTGCATGAAGAGGGCTCACGGGCTGAGTCCTCTCTATAGCCGGTAGGTCTTTGCTGCATATTTCAGCAAAGGCTTACCGGTAACACCCGCGATCGGTGCCAGCACCAATCACTGGTGTTTTCCCGCTAATCACCGCCAGCGAAGCTGCCAGCAGCTTCAAAAAGGTGGCGGTGCTTGGGGTCTGAAAAACAGTAAAAATAAAAATAATAAAAAGTTTAAAAAAAAATTATAATAAAAAATCCTAAAAACTCAAATACCCCCCCTTTCCCTAGAACTGATATAAATATAAAAAAACAGTAAAAAGCATAAACACCTTCGGTATCGCTGCATCCGAAAATGCCCGATCTATAAAAATGTAAGAACTGTTTTTCCCTGGTTAAACCCAGTAACGGAGAATCACACCCAAAATCCAAAATGGCACTTTTTTTGCTATTTACAAAAAAAAAATTATAAAAAGTGATCTAAACGTCATACAGTCCTAGAAATGATAACATTGTAAACTTCATCAAAATCCTCAAAAAATGACACTTCCTATAGCTCCGTACACCAAAGTATAAAAATGTTATTAGCGCCAGAAGACGGCAAAATCCAAAAAAATCTTTTTTGTATAGGAGGTTTTAATTTTTTTAAATGTATAAAAACATTATAAAACCTTTAAAAATTTTGTATCCTCGTAATCGTACCAACCCAAAGAATAAAGTAGACATGTCATTTTGGGGCATACAGTGAAATCCATAAAATCAAAGCCTACAAGAATACGGCACAAATGCTTTTTTTACCAATTTCACTGCATTTGGAATTTTTTTCCCGCTTCCCAGTACATGGCATGGAATATTCAATACAACCATTTTGAAGTGCAATTTGTTATGCAGAAAATAAGCCATCACACAGCTCTGTACATGGAAAAATAAAAAAGTTAGAGATTTTTGAAGGTGGGGAGTGAAAAACGCAAAAACAAAAAAGGGCTGCGGCGTTAAGGGGTTAATAATTCTGTTGTATGTGGTGCCTGTGTAGAGGAGAATTAAGAAAAAAAAGTTTGGTCTTAGGGTAGATTCTCATTATGATTTGGCTCTATATTTAAAGGATATGTTGGGAGGATTCCTGACATAGCCTTACAATGGCGACCCAAGACGTGACCTACTGTATGGACATACAGTCATCCTGTTCCTACCCATCCCTTCTGAACATTGGCAGAATCCAGTGATTGGCTGCTTATGATGTTCAAGCTGTTTCCCTCAATGATGTTACTTTTTTCCGTATATGGGCAATGACATGACTGGGGACCTCCTTGAGCAGAGGGGAGGTCTGGGGAGGGATGCAATGCATGGCTTCTGTCCCCCATTGCATCCAATGGCCTTCACTGATTGTAAATGTGGCCTGCAGCAGGAAGCAGGACAGAGAAACACAGCTTGCTTTGTCTTTCCATACTGTATTTTCCCCAGTATTACGTTGCAATTGCATTCTACTCATGTGTTGGGTCTGACCAAGCACAGTACAGCTGTGATCAGACATATCGTTTCTCCATGTAACTGTGGCTATTACAGATGCCCCAGTTGCAAGGGAAAACGTGTAAATGAAAATAAAATTTAAAAAAAAAACCTATGAAAATGTCCCCCAGGGGTCTTTTTTGACCTTATGGAGGACATATAAAAAACACACATACCATACTAATAAATATATAAAATAAAAAGAATCCCCCTTTACACTATAAAAAAGATCACCATAGACACCTTCTTTTGCCCAAAACTATGTATCATATATCAAAATGACCGCCACACACTAGGGAATTCATTTATAATAGTCATTTTGAGTTCATTTGGAATTTTTCCCCCCAGTAAAAACTAAAAATAAAAAATGGTCCTTTAATTTTTTTTAATTCTTGGAGCACATTTACTTACCCGGCTGCTGGAGTTCGCCTAAAGTGCACTGTCCATGTATTATGCATTGTGCTGCGATTCACTAAGAACGCACGCCCGATATCCTGCATGTGTCGCTTCCTCGCTCAGGTCCGACATAGTTCACCTTCTTCTTCGTGCTGGATGTACCGTATATACTCGTGTATAAGCCGAGTTTTTCAGCACAAAAAGTGTGCTGAAAAACATCCCCTCGGCTTATACACGAGTCTATAACAAAAAAATTACCCACTTAAAAAAAAAATAAACTTAAATACTCCCCCTCCGATGTCAGCGCGGCCCCCCGATGTCGGCGCGGCTTACCGATGTCCCCGAAGTCAGCGCGTCCCGTCTTCTTTCTTCTCCGCGGCTCCTCTTCTCTCTTCTATCTTCCGGCATGGAGGCGGCCATGGTTTCTTAGTGGCCGTGCATACTATAATGTCAGCAGCGGCCGCGTCATAGTATGCGCCTGCTAGAAGAAGAGATGGCAGCGTCCATGCCGGAAGAATGAAGAGGAGCCGCGGAGAAGAAAGAAGACGGGACGCGCTGACATCGGACATCGGTAAGTCGCGCCGACTCGGGAGCCTGCTGGACTTGGAGGGTGAGTATATAAGTTTATTTTTTTAAGGGCCGTGGGGGCAGGCTGGCTGTATACTACTAGGGGCTTGCTGTATACTATTAGGGGCTTGCTGTATACTATTAGGGGCTTGCTGTATACTACTAGGGGGCTGCTGTATACTACTAGGGGGCTGCTGTATACTACTAGGGGCTTGCTGTATGCTACTAGGGGCTTGCTGTATACTACTAGGGGCTTGCTGTATACTACTAGGGGCTGCTGTATACTACTAGGGGGCTGCTGTATACTACTAGGGGGCTGCTGTATACTACTGGGGGCTGGCAGGCTGTATACTACTGGGGGCTGGCAGGCTGTATACTACTGGGGGAGTTTGACCAATGCATTTCCCACCCTCGGCTTATACTCGAGTCAGTAGTTTTTCCCAGTTTTTGGTGGTAAAATTAGGGGTCTCGGCTTATACTTGGGTCGGCTTATACTCGAGTATATACGGTAAGTGCTTGAGCTTCCGACACAATTTGAATGTTAAATCCTGCGTTCAGTCCAAATTAGTCGGATCGTCCAACGGCCTGTCCCCCCGATTTCTGTCACATGAAAGCCAGTGCAGCTGTGCCACAATCAGATAGCGTTCAACACAATCCAAACGCAGACCCCTATTAAATAGCGGTCCAAGCCGCGCAATGCCCGAAATGTGCACAGTCTGACAAAAGTGAACAGCGTGACCATTAGCCCATTTTGCAAGCAAGATGAAATTCAGCAGGGATTTCAGTGTTAAACACAGATTAGGAGCAAACAAGAGAGAACAATATTAGGCTAAATAAAGTAAAGAAAAAAGTATTTCCTATCATAAAAGGAGGGTTTACTGTATTTGTGTATATATATATACCTGGGCAGAAGTTGTTTAAGTACAATTAGAGAGTAAGGGGAAGTTTTAATTTTTCTATTTGTAGTTTTGTAGTTGTCTAGTTCCATTTTTGTCTTGATTCTTAGTCTTATTTGTCTTAGGTGAATTCTCCTTGTCTTACATTGCAGCTGTACCTGATAGTCTAGCATTACTTCCCAGTTGGCGAATACATCTAACTTTAGTCTAAACAGCTGGATTTGTTAGAGAAATACAACAAATCCACTGAAAAACAGTGCACAACTGTAGCAAATGTGGAAAAGTGGCAAAAAACTGTGCAAAAAAGTATCTGCGCAAAAATCAGCAACTTTTTTGTTCTAAAATTTAGAATAAAGGTAGCGACAAATCTCCCCCTAAGTGTTTTATTTGTAATCTTCAAATATTTTATGCAATGTGATAAAGGGATTGGGTTTTGGGGTTTTGGGCTCACTTAGTTCTAATCCAACCATTTAGTCTGTGCTATTTATTACCCACTCAAGTCCTACGTACATCACTGGAGTAACATACAACCCTTGCAGATACTTATAAATAAAAATACATTACTACTAACTTACATGTGACAAAGTAAATACATAAAATACAATACAAAATACATAGAGAACACAACTATACACAGAGGCCCTACTTTCCTGCCCCCTCCTGGACCCCAGTAATGTGTATGTATATGCAATATATTCTACTACTACAGAACCTCGTGAAGCAGGAGTCACATCCAATACCTGACCATATACATGTACATATAGAAACTCGTGCACAATAGCATCTATATGTCTACTCCTCCAATACACGTGCAGGGCACAGATCCACGTGTGAATGGGATACGGCTACAGGTTGTACATGTAGTTACACTAATATATACACACTCACTGCAGACACTTAGTTATCTATGGTAAAACACAGGACACCTGGAATATCTAAAGGTACATGTATAAAGTCTGGTCTAAAGACTATGTTATAATTACTCTTATAAATATTTCTGGTCTCACCAGCCTAAATATCCCTGTGGGCAGCCCTTGCCCACCCGCTATAACTCCACCCTAAGACCACTTAGGATAGACCCCAGTGTGTGCAGATAGAGAATCTCCCACCTGCTTCATGATGGCTTCTTCTGAATCATAGAGCGGAGTGTCGGGTTAGGAACAATGTTCTCCTGTAACACAATGCATTCTTTATTCATATTGTATAGAAATCTTTAAAACACATGAAAACTAGAACAAACTATACTTCTGTATTAACCCTAAAGAATCTACCTTATTTTTCGGACTATAAGGTGCATCGGATTATAAGACGCACCTTCCATAAATGCCTGCTAAAATGCCTAGGTTTATATATAAGGCGCACCTGATTATAAGGCTGAATGACCAGCAGGTGGCAGACCTGTGCACATCTCAAGGCAGCTGTTGTCTGTAAGTGCAGTTCATATATAAGGAGCACTGGACCATAAGGCGCACCTTTGATTTCTGAGAGAATCATAGGATTTTTTGTGCACCTTATAGTCCAAAAAATATGGTAAATCTACAGCATTAAATATTGTTATTTTCTAATGTCACAGTGTAGGGTTTTCATGCATGTAATGAGGCTTTCTACTTTAAAAACCGACTGTAGCTTTAAAGAAAAAATTGAGGAAACCCTAACCTTGCAACATACAGTTTTTATTTTTTTGCTAAAAATATATATTAATAAATATTATTGAACGGGCATAGATGAAGGAGGCCAGCGAAGGAGTAAGCAATAAGAGAGTGAGCAAGGTCAGTGTTCTTTGCCCGAGGACTGTACAATCAATAACATCTGGTCAATAACTTCTTTATTACTGCACTATCACTCCAAGCAAAATCATTTTTAAAGTAAGAATATATTTTGCAAAACTGATTTAATGTTATTGAATATTTTGCTCTTGACTGTGACTTGCCTTTTAAATCAAATGATCTAATGTGCAGACAGCTCACTAGTTTAGTTATTTCTAGGTACACAATAAAAAAAAATCTGTCGCAGCATTGCTCTCTTTAAAATGTTTCATTGAAAAAAGAAGATAACGTTTCTCTTTTGGTTCCATAAAATGTAACAATTGGAATGTAACAATAACCCAAAACTCAATTAATTGCTTTACTATTTGTCTATTTAACAAACTGTAATTTTACCAATTGCAAAGTGATAATTATAATTATAATAACATTATAACATAAATCATTTGCAAAGTAAAAATAATTTAATGGCATTTTGTCAATTTGCCTCTAAAAAAAATTTTTTTTACAGCCAAATCTAGTGTAAAAAATATTGTGAATTCGAATGTAGTCACTTTTTAAAAAACATTTAAATGTCCTTTTTACAGAAAGATTTAAAAAGTTACAATGATCTAACTAACAATTAATAATCATAATATTATTACTTCTACTACTGCTATTTTTATGATTTGTAGTATTAGTATTTAGTATTTTTAGTATTATTTTGATTTATATATATATGTGACAAAAATATACATCATCTCATATAATAAGCAAAAGATACTAAAACATTTTTTCATTTATTTATTTTCAAGTCTAACAAAAAAAAAAAAAACTGTGAAAAAAACCCCCATGCAACTCAATATCAATAATATATATTTTCGGTGATTTAAAAGGTACGTTTTCTTTTAATGATTCATTTTATTTTCCCTGCATATATTCACCTGTCAGAACATAATGCCAAGGTATCTGTCAATTCTCCTAACTCTGTCAATTGGAAGGAAAAAGAAATCTAGACTGACAGAGATTTTTCTTTTTTTGTGAAAGGAAAGTAACACTATTTAAAATTGGAGGAATCTGAATTTCAAATTTCAAAAGCATTTCAAGAATAGTTAAATCTTGGTAAAAATAGGATACTATTTATTTGAGACACAATAAATGAAAGCATGTCTGAGCAAGATCAAAGTCGTGAGCATTGACTGCATTCACAGAGCAACCGCTGGCAAAAACATCCCTTTCATGGCATACTTCATGTTTATGTTTATTTATGTTCATATTTGCCAAAAGGAACTGAACATTTATTGCATATTTAAGTGCATGGATTGGATTCAAATAATGATGAGACCTACGAATATGTAAGGTAAGAAATGGTCATGTATAATGTATAGTCGAATGCCGTTCTGTAGTCAGATACATTCCATAAGCAAGCTGTCTACTTTTTGATTTAATAGTCAAAATAAAATAACAGCAAAGTTAGAGGTAGGGTAAGATAGGGTGAAAAAAAAAATGAAAATGCATCATTAGTTGTTAAATTAATTGTAATATATTTCATAAATGTAATCTTTAAGACCCTTTTTAGCTCTGATATAATATTAGCCTTTACAACTAGAGATGAGCGAACCCAAACTTCCCGTTTGGATTTGGGTGTGCCCTGTACAACTCGGACATACTGCTGGATTGTCTGCCGAACAGCCAATCCAGCACATAAACGCTGCTAGCAGCTAGTCAGGGTTATGATTGGCCAGGGGTGTCCTGTAAAGTATGAGTACAATTAAAAAGGTTTTCCAATCTTAGCTATTTAAATGTCATAAATACATGATAGGTTTGAGCCCTACCTTTCTTTTGACCCATGTTTTCTCCTTACCATCAGTTTTTTTCTTGATTCTGTACTGCATTGTCCTCTTGGTTTTGACCCATATGTGTAAAACTATTCTTCGGTGTTTGTGTTGTCTTTATTTTGTCTTTGTGTTTGAACTTTAGCACAGAAAGTGAGCACCGTCCAGTTGTAACCTACCGTTTAGGGAAATTAGATAGGGACAGCTGGTGGTGGGAATGTCTAGCTGTAGGGATTACTGTCTGTGACTGTCCTACATTTCTCTCTGCAGAAATTTGGAACTCACTCCAGAAAATTATTATTTCAAATGCTTTATTTTAACTCACAATCCCTAATTCATATGACATACATAGGGGTTGAGACCCTAATCTGGCACCACAATTACATATTTAACACATTTCTGTGAAATTCCTGTACATAACTTTCTATGTATTAAAAACAATTACATAGTCACTCAACCTTTTTAACCATTCTCCATAAGGATGCATATTAGTTGGTAGCCTTCACCACAAAAAAGAGGTGATTTTGGGATATGTCACCACTACATCTGAGCTCAAAATTCCTAATGGCAGCCCTAGGACCACTCCAATATGCACAATGTTATGTACATTTTTTTCCTTATTATGTATCATGTGTACATGTGTCAGTATTCCTCTGCAATTTTGGCTCCCTTGCTGGCCATGTTGAAAATCGCTCTGGTGACCAGTTCATAAAATTGCTGTCAATTCCTGGAACTTACCCCTGAGGTCACATGTTGTACTGTGGTATGGTCTATAAAGCCACTTCCTAAAACATCTACTTGTATCTACAGTATTTTTCGGACTATAAGGCGCACCGGAGTATAAGGCGCACCATCAATAAATTACTGCTAAAACGTCTAGATTCATATATAAGGCACACCGGATTATAAGGCGCTCCTGATTATAAGGATAAATGACCAGCAGGTGGCAGACCTGTGCACAGTTCAAGGCAGCTGTTGTCTGTAAGTATGGTTCATATATAAAGCGCACTGGACTATAAGGCGCACCTTTGATTTCTGAGAAATTCAAAGGATTTTTTGTGCGCCTTATAGTCCGAAAAATACGGTACTATTGTTTGATCTTTTCCGTGTCCTCCATGGCTCCAGCTTCCTTTTGTCTTTACTCTTTGATTTCTAGACTTCAGCTATTGTGTCTTTGACTCAGCAAACCTGCTAGTGACAAAGCCAGAGCCCCATTACTATACTATTGTAGCTCCTTCTATACAGTACTCTCAGCTATGTTGTGCACCCATCCTTTCTCCCATCTATACAGCAACTCCTTACCATAAAGCAGCCACCCAGTTTCTTCCATACAGTGCCCTCCCTTATCCTATACATTCCTCCCTTTATACAAGGCCTTTGATAAAAGGCCATGTCCCCCACATTTATATATGGAACCCTCTCCTCCCTCCTTTATACACATATGGGCCCTCTACTTTATGTATATAGACCCTCTTCCACATGCTTTTATATATCCCCCTTTAAGTATGGCTCAGTGATGCCTACCTTTATATATAACCCTCTACCCTATATATGGCCTGTTCTTTTTACATAATTCACCCTTTATATATGGCCCAGTTTTTTCTCCTATTTTTTATATAGAAACCTCTTTCTCCCCTTTTACAATGAAATTTAAAACAGCCAACAATAAAATCTACTTACAAATAGTCAAATAAGACAACAAATAAGCCTACTTACCTCTCAGTGATCTGTTGCATTTCTCAGCACACTTAGCAGTCAGGCTGTATTGCTCAGGCTGCAGAGTAAGAAACACACAGACAATGTGATCTAAGAGCTATAGATTGCATCATCTGTCTCAGGGAGAGGATACAGGTAGAGGTCTCTATGCTTACACTCTCTCCTACTCTATGGTATCTGTGTCTCAATGAAGCAGATACCACATTTTCTAACGTTAACATTGGAGACTCGCCACTGGGTTTTATACACTGTACATGTAAAGATAATGAAATCTGGTGCCATAACTTACATTGTAATTATAATTAAATAACAAGGATTAAAATAGATAAAATAGCTGATAATACCCTTTGTGTTATAGTGTAATACAGACATTTATTTAAAAAGAAATGTGATATTAAATTATTGGTACGGTGTTATTCCAATTGTCCAAGAAATTGGTACCTAACCAAATCTAGTCCTTCAAAACACTGATTCTTCATCTCCTATTTCATTTCAATTTGCCAAATCCAAGACTTAAATGGTTCAAGCCGCCGTTTTACAAGATTCTTCCAAAGATTCGGCTTTGCTTCATTACCTGAAAAATGTCAGATCTATGCTGAATCTATGAACTAATGAATACATTCACTATGAGCACACCCAAACAACAATGTTCCAGTTTGTGCCAAATATTGCTGGTTCAGGTCCCCAAACTCTGGCTTCAGCCAGGTGTTTGGGTTCAGCATTTGGGCTCATCACCTGCTCGTTACACCCATGATCCATGCTGGCAAGTGGTCTTTAAATGCCGCCAGAAAGGTAGCCATTGGCATTTAAATGTGAGTGGCAGGTGCTTACCACTATTTGCTCTATGATAGTTCCTTCATAACTATGGCTTTGGCAGTGCCATTTAAAGGGGAACACCCACAATTGGTGCCAGCACAGATCACTGTTGTTATTGGTGGAAGTGAGAGTTGTGATCTTGGTTCGCAACCCAAACTTTTGGGTTTGAGTTATGCCAGGTACAGCCAAACCTTAACAGGTCCACTCAACCCTAACAATGACCACATGATTATTTACATTGAAGAACAAAAGGGTTGGAAAATTGAAATCAAAATGTCTCATCCTCATCTTCCCTCACAATGCAGAAAACGGGACCAGCACTACACAAAATGAAGTCAGGTAAAGAGTCTAAAGGTCAATGCATGTAAAAATAGCTTAAACCACAAGAAAAAGAAAGGATACATGCCAAATGACCGAGACAATAAATTCTTTATTCATATATCAAAAACACCACAACACAAACAAGAGAATAAAAACCATTAAAAAATGTGAACATTGTCACAAAATAATCTACCTAACATGTGATAGTGTTAGTGATCCTGGTGCCACCAGCTCCCCCTAGAAACTAAAGCCTTATGTAACACAGAAAGAGATACAACAATATTATCCAATAAGGAATTACACAGTGGAATTACAAAAAAGAAAATAATTTTTGTATAGAGTATAAGTGTATACACGCCAAAGTAAATACAAGCCAAAGTCGATGCAATTTAGAGTAAATAAATAGATGGTACCACACTGCTAACCTAAATCAAAGGATAAGCAAATATTAACTGTGCGGCAAACGTACAAGGGGGAGCTGGGGATAAACGCCCCACGCGTATCGCCACCTGCCGTGGCTTCCTCAGGGGTATCTGTATGGTGTGATGCGTCCATTTATAAAGGAAGATCCCACGTGTTGGTAGTGAGCTAAATTACCTCACTTCCAGCATCAGGCACACAATGTGGTGCAACAGGGAAATGTGTCCCCGTGTTCTAAAAAATTAACAAACCAGAAACTGGTACACTGAATGCACGCACAAACCGGGGATGCGGGGGATGGAATAAAAACCTACATTGCAAATAAATACAGCAGCAAAATTAAGTGAAAATAATGTAAGATAATGATATAAAAATCTGAGTATGTGACCCACATTGTTGTATAAGAAACTCTATGCGAAAATATGAAAAAATATGAAAACATAAATTGATGAAGTACCAAAAATTGGAATACAAAAAATTCTTAAACAGATAAGAAATGATAGAACATGATTATAAAATAGGACATCAAAAGAATAGTGGACTAACCTATAGCATTTAATATACTACAAAATACTATAGAACATATAATATATCACCCCACCAATCAGCACATATATTCTATCACGGGCCATGCATCATACATGCAACCAAACAACCACCATATACAGAATTAATCTGCGTATTAGAGATAAACAACATTATATGTGATAAGATGATGTTAATACAAACTAAGTAAGTGGTTGTATAGACTACGCGCCCATAAAGTGCAAGTGCGTGTGCAACAATTTTAATGGTAAATTATACTAGAGGGAGGTAAAATGGATGGATGAGGGAGAAATAGTAATTGCCCGGTAGGATACCCACCCATGGTATGATGCTAATCCTCCTCATCCTCATCTTCCCTAACATTAGGTGTGGGATCATAGAACAGGATCCTTGCAAAACAGCTCTGCATGACAATATAACGCAATATAAACAGCATGTAGTAACACAGACACCAAAATCTGACAAGAATTACACATTTAAATGAAATCTAGCAAAACTTTTCATATTTACAGCAGCTTCAGAACTATACAGGTTGTAGTTTTATCTGATATTTTATGACTACCATTCCTATTAAGACAAAAGATACATTGTACGGTACTCCAGGATAAGATAAAAAATCATGACATCTTTATTGGTGCCATATTAAAATCTATTCAGTGCCAAATGTAGCTTACGGTAGAGTGTCTATAAGGATGAGCGCTTCGGTTTTTACACCTTAATGCTTAGAAACATCTTACATTCCCAGAAAGGCACCAACCAAAGGAAAAGCTTGGACCTCCACCAAATATACCGTATCTTAATAAATATATTATTAACCCCTAATTCATTTTCCTTCAGAAAGTACCAGGCAAGTGGAGAGCATTAATGGTCAATTTATATTCCTGGTTTGATACGATTGGATCTGCTATGTACAGGATCATCAGCTGGATAGTACTGGATACCTGCAGATGATAAAATGTAAAAAATGGCAAGGGAGCTCACAGTAGTGTTATTTGGGCTTGTGCTGTTCCCTTGTCAAGTGACCAGTAGAAACATAGCCATCTCTACTATAGGGCTATAATCAGGACACATTGATGAGCAGGTTCTACTCCGAAGTCACATCTATCTGTAAGTTTACTAGACCCCATGGATGTTTGCATGATAGTAAAGTGGTTAAATGTGGAAGTAGTACAATGTTGGTGGTATGGGTGCACAAGTAGGCTGCAACATCTCTCAATAAATCTTGAAAAAAACTTGTCAGTCCTGTGATACTTGATTTGCATATTTTATTATAGTGAATCGGCAATCCAAAATTAATGCAACGTTTCGGTCTTATAACATCAAACCTACAGTGGGGTCTCCCGCGCTCCACAGCTCCCCAAGCGCCACAACAGTCATAGAACTGTATTCACACCACCGCAAGCCCAGCAATCCGTGCCTGAAGAAGGTCTGATGTTATAAAACCGAAACGTTGAATTAATTTTGGATTGCCGATTCACTATAATAAAATATGCAAATTAAGTATCACAGGAGTGACAAGTTTTTTCAAGAGTAAAGTGGTTAAAACTTCTAAAAGAATAAGCACACTTAACTTCACTTTACTTTTGAGTACTGTATAACTCTAATCCTTTTTACCTTGTGTCCCAGGCTTTCTAGTACTCCTCTTAATACAAAGTATAAACAGAGACCTCACGTGTCAAAAGCTGTGCCTAGGAGCACCTTCTGCCCTTCAATCAGTCTTGACTGTCTTCTCTATTTACTTGAGCCATTCTCTTCACGTGATTCCTGGACTCACACTGAGGTTCCACCTGGCAACAACATATCTTTGATAAATCCCAAATGTATTCTTATTATTTTTCTAAAAGATATGTGAGCCTTCATCCAGTGATATGGGGTCACCTGTTAAGGGTGTCTTGTGCTCTGCAGTCACTGGCATTTTTCAGAAGACTAGCTCTCTCTCGAACTATAATGAGTCCGATGGGGCCTGTTGGCACTGTCTCTTCCTGCCCACACCAATAAACCTGTGAGGAAATGGTGAGGGTAGTCAAAAGTTACCAGTTTGCAACTTTTTCTAGAGGAAATTAATGTTGATTAGTGATGAGCGGACCCATTTTAAAATCATGTTCAAGTCTGGGTCCGGGATCTGGCACCGTTCAGGGTGTTTAAATGCCAGTGGCAAAGTTTCCAGCTCATTTAAAATAGCCAATCCACTCATGACACCTCCCCAAAATTTGATGTTTGGGTCTGCTCAATACTAGTGTTGATAAATGCCCACCACTTGAAGTCTTATTATCAACTTTATACAACACAGTGCATAAACAAGACAAGCATGGTAAAAATGTAAATCACTGTAACACAGCATAAATTATATGAGCAGTGTAGTCAAATACATATAATAGGATCACAATACTTATAAAGAATGAGCCTATACTTTAACTAAAACAATTTGTTTATTCTTGATCTGGATACCACAAGAATAATTACAGTCTGTAGAGGGGGGATTTATCATAGCTTTGACTGGTCTGCCCAAAAAGTGGTGCCCAAAAAGTAGGTTTTTTTTGTGCCCAAAAAGTTGTTTGCCCATAATTGCCCATAAATCCCCTCCACCAGTAAGTCTTTTGTTAATAAGTAAGCACCAATTTTGTAAAGAGAAACTATAAGGTTACAAGCCCCTTCTCCCACATTTATGAACGATTTACATATTTTAAATAAATAAAAAAAGAAACATACACATTTTATACAATTTTCTGTTACTTTCCTTGTGAAATATTAAAAGCTGTATGATGTAAAAAAAATCATGTTCTTTTGAAATCTCTTTTAAAGTTTCTTTTTAAATAATAAAGCAAATAAATCTACAAGATCATCGAAAAACACAATGATCACAAAAATGCAATACTCACTATTTTTCAGTATTTCATTGCTGTTACTGTATGACAAAATATCGTGTTTACTCTAAACTTCTAAGGTCACACAATCTTATCATTACAACCCTTTTAAGTTTGGGAGTTCATGTCTTCCTGAAAAGGAGCAGGTGTCTGCACAATGACCTTGTATGAGCTCTGTTGACCTTAGTCTTCTATGATTCATGTTTTCATGTTATTTATTGTTCAGGATATATAAAGAGCTTAAAGAAAAAAATGACCCATTTAAAACATATCATTGTTTTTACCAAAGAAAATAACAATTCAAACAACAGTAAATTTGCTAGCTGTGTCTTTTGACCTTTTCATGTCTATAACTATGTATTTTCATTTATTTTTTATATCATTAAAAAATGACAAGGGGAGTAAATAATACTAATTTACCAACCATATTAATCTCCATAGTCAAACCCAATATACCAACCTTAAGGATTTGTGGGGATATGCATATGCTTATCATAGAAATGTGTTATCTTCTTTTACTTGATTAAAACTGTAAACTATATTACAAGGTATTATAGTGCTAGCACTCGCAATTATTTGCTCTTTTCTGGCTCCTCCACACCAGGGGGGCATGATTGGGGTGGCGGCCTGTGAGATAATGGGCAGCTTGGGGCTTTCCTGTCCTCAGGCTGGTGCACTCACTGCAGCCAACAATTTCTCAAAATTGAGATGTCACTGGCTGCGTTTATTTCTACACCAGGTAGGGCCTGGCATAGAAAAAAAAAATCTGTACAGCTTGTTACCAGATACATTAAGAGGCCAAAGCCTATTGATGTATCCGGCTGCACTGCAGGGGCGGTGGGACTATCGTATACTGGTGCACGAGAGCTGCCATATGACAAATACCCCCCAATGTTTGTACATGAGACCCACACTTCTCTAATGCTTTGCACTACTTTTTAACATTGTTCTAGTTGCTCAATTGCCACTGTTTACCACCCATTTAGCTTCATTACAGGTTTTTCTACTGGTAGTATTTTCAACAGCTTGTCTACCCACTTTTACCACATATGTTAAAATCCCTTGATAACTCTGGTCATCTACATATGAATTCCAGGAATCCTGGAAAATCTCAAAGGGGCTGGAGCTAGGGGTAAGTAAAAATGGAAAATTAAGCATAAATACCTTATTGCATTGCTGCAGTCTTTGTTTCCTTAACACCGGTGGCTGATTAGTGCTCTCAACATGTTACATGAAAGTAAACATCATTGGGGACAGCTGAGGCAACTGATTGGCTAAAGTGGTTTCTGTGACTCCCAACACTTTTGGACAAGCTGGAAACGACCAAAGGGTCAGTAGGAAGTAGATTAATTTTGTAGTTTCTGATTACAGGGTTAGATTTTGTGGGTTAGGGCTTGGAATCTTGGGGTCAAAATACTTTTCTTGTTTGGTCTGAATGTGGGGCATTAGAGTCTAGAACGGAAAGTGAGATGCTAGGCCGTCCACCAATCCAAAAGAGAAGTAAGAATATGTTTTGCATATTTAGAGACTAAGTTCCGAACATTTTAGTCACTAACGCACATGAAAATGTTAAACTCTAGCTCTTGGAAATGATTGTAATGCACATCTTATAATTTCTCTCCATTTCACATGATTTCTCGTTGTAAATGTAAATCTTCACACATATCCTCTAGAGTTCTATAAAAGTAGGTTGTTACCTTTTCAGATGCGGTTGATACTTTTCTATTTTACTGGGGGTTGGGAATTAAACTGCCTACTGTATTTTAAGAAATACTTCAATCTAATATGACCACCAGCTGAGCTGTGAAACTTATCCTTAGGTACATTCTCTGTGAATTTCTACAGCAGACTGTGTGAGAAGTACAATATGTTGGCTAGAGGGAAGAGAAATTCAGTATGCAGTAATTATTACCATAGGGTATAAGGAAAGCGAAAATTATGGAAAAATCAAGCTTGCTAGAAACTGCATGCAATATGATTTGATTTTCTTGTTTATTAGGTTTTGAGAAAAATATTTCTGTGTTCTTTCAATTTTTACAAACAGTATAAATTATGTAATTTAGTGTTCAGGTTCCATTCTCTGGCTGTTTTGTCCTTCTAAAGTTATGTATACTATGGCATTCAAAAAGTTAAACAATCTTGGATACCATAGACCACTGCAAAATTTTCCCTGACAAATGACTTTTTGTTTTTCTAGATTTAAAAGATAAAACATTAATTCCTTCTCATAACACTATTATAGTATAGTAGAAAAAAAATAAACATTGGGGCACAATTACTTACATATTTGGACAGTTCACTAAAAGTGCATTGTCCGTCTATAATGCTGCGCGTGGCGATTCACTGAGATTGTGCGTCAGAAATCACTAATCTGGCGCTCACCCGCACTGGTCCGACAGAGTTCACCATTTTTTTTGTGGTGCACCTTTAACATAGGGCATGCAACACAATTTGAAAGCTAAATACGGAGCTCGGTCCGAATCAGTCGGACCGTCCGACGGCACGCCCCCTAATTTGTGTTGCATGGAAGCCAGCGCGGCTGCGCCACAAAAGGTTAGCGTGCACCACAACCCCAGCGCACCTGTGCAAGCTATTTTAGCCATGAAGAACGTGCACAGTCTGACAAAAGTGTGTGTACGACCCTTAGTAAATGTGCCCCATTGGGTATTGATGTGTGCATTATGACCCATGGAATAAAACTGTCCCATTTTTTATCCTATGTATAAAGGTCATCAGCATACTTCTAAATATAAATAGTAAAATAACCTTCCCAAAAACTTTGTAAAAACTAATTAAAGGAAATCTACCATCAGGATTGAGGATTGTAAACCAAGCATTGTAAACTGGCATACTGGTGTGTACCCCTTGTGGCAGGATCTACTCTTCTTTTAGTTCTTCTATTATGTCCATGTTTGTAAGAAAAAAAAGGAATTAACAATTATGCTAATTAGTCTGAGGAGCTCCAGGCCCCATTAACAACTATGAAGATGGAGCCCCTCAGTCTTATTTACCTAATTTTAAATGCCTTAAAAAAACAGGGTATAGGAATCTAAAAGAAGAGTGGATCCTGCCACAAACAGGGGCACATACTTGTAAGTTATTGTGCTTGGTTTTTTTAATCCTTCACCCTGGTGGTAGGAAATGGTAAGCAAATATGTATAGCTTAAAATGGAGCAAGTAAACACTACAACTTATCCCACAAAAACAAGCCCTCATAAAGGAACATGTCTCGTGATATGCAACCTGGAAGCAAAAATATAGCAAGCTTGCTGTCAACCCCTTCTCGAAGCAGGATATACTACTTCGTTGCAAAGGTGTGTGGAGAGAACTGAGCCCTTTTCATACAAGGTGGGCGTATTGCTGGCACGGATCATGACTGTTAACCATTTGAATTCCGTCTGTAAAATTGCCGGCGACATTTGTATGCTGGCAGCATTTGTAAGCTCTTTGATTCGATCTTGCCACGACCGGTCATCAGACGCCAGTAGTCTCCTAAACTGCCAGGATTCTGGATTCTGGATTTAATGGATTCTGCCAGATCCATTAAAGTCCAGTGTTCAAATTAAAAACCAATACATTTGCCACTGAATTTTCAGAATACAGTTATCTCGATATTACTTTCTCTTACTGAATGTTAAAAGGGAGTCTTGAATCTGTAAATCTATTTTATTCATTTCCTGGTATGGTGGAAAATAGTCTCTTAGTGTTTGCCACCACTGGGAAATACATGCTTTATTGAATGAACTATGTGATGTTGTACTGATAATAATAATGATCCATAACTGTGAAAAGCTGTAACATGCAAGGTCTTGTTTGCACTGTGATAGTAAGTCAATGAGGAGATTTTTTTTTTAGTGGCTCTTCCATTTCAGAGATTAATTTAGCTAACGTAGTGTTATTAATAATGGCAGAAGTTATATGCCACATTATTAATATTCCAGCACATGAACAAATTCATTTATAGTGCAGCAGAACAATTGCATTCATTTGCATTATACTGTAGACAGTATAGTCTTCTTATGTTTGTTCTCCACCACAACAGATATATACTTGAAATTTATGGTGATTTTAGGAAAAGGTCTGTGCAATTTAACTTGCTACAACCACTAAATATATTCTTACACTAATATTTCCAGTTACAAATCATTATTGGATGGTACATGTATGTAACAGGTATGTTTTGCAAAAAGTATAGAAGAAGATTAAAGGAAATCTACCACCAGGATGAAATATTGTAAACTCAGCACACTTACATGCTGGTGTGTGACCCCTTTGAGAGGATCCGCTCTTCTTGTAGCTTCTTATGCCTTTGTATTAATAAATAAAGGTTTTAAAAACTATCCAAACAAGCATGAGGGGCTCTAGGCTCCTTTGACATCTATAAACCTGGAGCCCCCTCAGGTGAATTTGCATGGTTTTTAAAACCTTTTTTTTTTTTTTAAAACAAGGTCCTAAGAAGCTAACGGAAGAGTGGACCCTGCCAGAGGGGGAACATATCTACATGTAAGTGTGCTTGGTTTACAATCCTTCATCCTGGTGGTAGATGTTCTTTAAGAGGGATAAGCGCTAGTTATGACTGCAGTCAGATGTTAAGTTCATCAATAAAGGGCGACAATCCAAAGCAAAATGGGGCCACTGGCATTCAGATAGCATTTTGGTGGCTTTGGTGGAAGATCTGTGCAAAAACCGATCGCAGGTGTTACTGGTGGAGGTTTGGGTTTGTTATCTTAGATGGGTTCACTCATCCATAGTACTGATGTAATATTATTTAGCACATTTTAAGGAACATATTTTGTGGAATAATGTGCTACATGTTTTTGAAGAGAAACAGCTCCTCTGTTGACCACGGGAGACTCATGCACCAGCCAGTTGTCTTACAGCCACCCACAGTTCAATGGGCGACGCAGAAAATGCATATTGTTATAGTTTTAACAGTTTATCAATACAACCTGAAGGTAGATAGAAAACATCAATGCATAGTCCAAAAGAATTTTATTTTATTGTATCATCGTATTTTATGGTTTTCATAAAGTTGCTGCAGGAAAAAGGTGCTTAAACAAACATTTTTTAAACAACATTAGCTAATGGGCAGATATTTAAATAGATGACCTGATCACTAGGGTGATTATATTTTGTGGTCGGGGGGGAGGGAATTTTCTTAAGTGTCAGTTGTGCCCAATGTCATTTTCTGTGCATTTTTTTAAAACAGCTTTTATGGTCCTATTATGTTCTGGTCTACATTGTTATCCTCTAAAATAAAATGAGCTACTCACGTGTCGTTATAAAGTGTGAATGGGACCACTTCTACAGTTAATCTTGGTATGCCTCCAATTTCATGCATAGATGCATACAGAGTATCATCATTCAATAGAAAAAGATCATGTCATGGTCAGTTGAGCAATATGTGGATGGAAAAAAACGTGCAGCCTTTGTGAACTACTGAAGTTTCTGTGCACAAAAACTCTCAAATTACATTTTTTGGGGAAAACACACATTATTGGTGGTTGCTGACGATTTGATGGGCAGTTCTAAAATTGCTTAAAGTAAATGTATTACTAGAACACCAAAAAATGACTTTTATATAAATCATATTTTGTTTAGGAATTTACATTTTTTTACATATTTTTTTACCATGTCGTGATTATAGATGAGTGAATATATTCAATCATTAAAAGATTTGGGTATGAATCTGGCAATTTTCAGGCATGGAAATCTGAATAATTTCTCTTCTACTTTGGATGAATATTGTACATACAATAAGAATGGAAGTCTGTTAGACTTTTCATGGTATCTATTTGAAATTTGGTGTCTGTTTAAAGCCTATGTGTGCTATTAATGTCTTAGAGAAAATTGAAAATTAAAACAAACTAAAAATCAGAGGGAACTCTGAAGGGAGTTATATACAAATTTTCATAACAATTAAAACAACAGACTGGATAGATTCATGAATAGACCTGAATCAAATCTTACAAATATTCAGCCAAGATTCAGTGAAATGAATCTTTGCAGCAGTCACCTCATTTACATCACTGACAGAATTACAATTTCTCTAGAAAACGCATTCTTTGAATCCACTACTAACAATCGATGATGTCCCATTGCATGAAGCTTGTCTAACAAATTTCCCATAGACCTCAATATACCTCAATATACGAGTCACAATTTGTGGCCATAAGACTGCAGCAAAGTGTATCCCTAAATGCTGTTACCAGAACAAAGTCAAAGCTTAAAATTAAAAACTAAATTTAAGTAAAATTTGTAATATATTCTCTTAAATGTCGTTGCAAATTAGTGTTGGCTTTTATGAGACTAAATGTAAATATTCATTTAGTCATCTCAGCAAAATACAATGCCCCGATATAAGTATTTATCAGGCAAGTATTATAAATATTTCTAGGGACAACGGATCTAAAAACATGATTGCACCCACTACTAGCAAAAATGAAGTCACAGATTATCCACTACGCTCTCTACACAAAGGTTGTCTAAAAGAGTTTATAATGAAGTCAGCTCCAGTCTATAGCTATAAGACTGCAGTAAAGTATATCAATAAATGCGGTTGCCAGAACAAAGATGGAGTTAAGATTCTAAATACTTCTAAGTAAATTATAGAATTGATAATATATTTTCTTAAATGTAATTGCCAGTTTTTATGATTGCTAATGTAAAAATTAACACCTTAACAATGCTTGATGTATTGTTACGTCATGTGCTCTCTTCATAGCCAGTGAGTGTTTGCTGCATATTGCAGAAAACACCCTCCGGTAACACCCACCAGGTGTCAACCGTGCGATCGGCAAAGCTTCTGGCGGCATTAAAAAGCCAACGCCTGGATGCCTTCATGTTGGCTCATGGTATGACAGCCTTGGGTCATACAAAGACCCGAGGCTGTCTCGTTTCACAACTTTTATTACAATGTGCAATTTTCTGTAGTATAGCAATATATGGTATGATCAATCAGACAGGCTAGGGTTAAAGTACCCAAGGGGTATGAAAAGTAAAAATAAATAAAGTAAAAAAAAAAAAAAATTAAGTAAAAAACCCATAAAATTAAAATCACCCCCTTTCCCTAGAACTGATATAAATAAAAATAAAGAGTAAAAATCATAAACACATTAGGTATCACCGCATCACAAAATGTCTGATATATTAACATATAATAACTGTTATTCCCGATGTGTAACCCCGTAACAGAAAATAGCACCCAAAGTCGAAAAGGCAATTTTTTGTCATTTTGAAAAATATAATAAAAAGTAATCAAAAAGCCATCCTCAAAATGGTAGCATTTAAAACAACATTAAAAGTTGCAAAAAATGACACCATGAAAAGCTCCGTACACTGAAGTATGAAAAAATTATAAGCACCAGAAGATGGCAAAATGAAGATTTTTTTTTTATACAGGAGGTTTTAATCTTTGTAAATGTATGAAAACATTATAAAACCTATATAAATTTGGCATCACCATGATCATACCAAACCAAAGAATAAAAAAGACATATCATTTGGAGCCCTCAGTGAAAGTCGTAAAATCCAAGCCCACAAGAAAATGGCGTAAACGCATTATTTCACCAGTTTCCCTGCATTTGGAATGTTTTCTCGCTTCCCATTATATGGCATGGAATATTACACAGCATCACCATGAAGTGCAATTTGTTGCACAGAAAACAAGCCCTCACACAGCTCTTTACATGGAAAAAGTTATAGATTTTTGAAGGTGGGAAGTGAAAAATGGAAACGCAAAAACAAAGAATGGTCTGGTGTTCAAAGGGGTTTAAAGGGGTTGTCCACCACAGGTTAAGGGGTGTGCACCTGGTGCAGACTGCACAATTTGGTAAAATTATTACAATCAAGTAGAAATCAGTGCACTATGGTGAAAATTGTTGAGTGTAAATGAGTCTTTGTAAATTAAAATACATCACACTACAAATAAAGCCTACACTTGCTAATATCCATAAAATAAAACCTCCATACTATCTCTCCGAAAAAGAAAGTAGAACAAAAGAAGTTTAATGAACTAAAACACCGATAAAATAGGTAACTTTCTACTTTCTACTTTATGTGCTTCCTATTTGATTAATATGCGCTATTATTTTGGAACGGAAACATCTGTTATGCTACATTGTTGCCATCATTATTATATGATCCTTGAATTTAATAGGCATTCGTCAAAGCAAATAAAAATGTATATACTGTCGATGTGCCTTCACGGCGAGCCATGGTTTCTTTCGAGATATACAATGGTTATCGGCTCCCGCAATGTTTGGACACATTTCAAATTTTGTCTTTTTTTTCTTTTTTTTTTGCAGAACAATGAATTTTTAAAGAAATGAATGATTTGCTCACAATGTAAGGTAATGCAAACTGTATGTAAAAACATGTAAAGCAGCATCAATAAATTTCAAAGTAAACAGCAGATTTTTCTTTACAAAGCTGTTTCTCTATGAAAGACTGATTTTAAAAAATGAGCTATGTTAATGACACATGTAAGCTTGATGCATACAAAATATTTTTTTTTCCCCCTTTTTAATGGCCTGCAGAATAAATCTGAGCATCAACACAATGCTTCACAGGCTTAGCATTTCTCAGCTGCTATGAATCATCAGCGCTAATGTATTCACAACAGACGAGGACCAACTGCTGCTATCAAAGGGCTTGCTTGAATAACTGTAATAACTGGAAAATTATTTTGATAGCCTGAAACAATCTTATATATCACAGAACTTTATTAAAATAATATCAAATCAAATTAGCCTGTATCCCCATAATGAATTAAGTAACAGGTTACGCTGATATTAATCTCAGCTAGCTTGCAGGCATTGCAGCAGGAACATTTAATAAGTTAGTCCCTGTTGCTCTGAACTAGCAGAAATCCTCAAATACTCATGCTAATTCAGAGAAAATACATCAAAAGCCTAGACCTAAATAATGTGCCTGGGACTGTGCTTTCAGTGGAAGTATTCTTAAGGCGAAGGGAAAAAAAAAATCTCTGGTGCATTATCATAATTTGTTGACCTGTAGAGAAAGCTATTTTCCTAATCCCCTAAACAATGCCTAATTTTTGCTTTAATCATCTCCTCAAATATGTTCTGATTTCAAAGATTGTAGGTTGATTTATGATAGAGATCAATCCCCCCACCCCCAATAGCAGAACACAACCTTTTAATAGATATGGGCCACATTTTCAGGCTGGGGGGTTCAACAATAAAATAAGTCACTAAGGTTGGGGTGCAGGTTTTTAGAGCTAAAAATGCAAATAGAACCAGAATAATGCTAAATGTAAGTTAATACAACATCCTTACATTAGACTTCATGGGGAAGATTATTCACTGCTTCTATGCACTGTGCAAGAATTTGTGATTAAAATTGCAAATACGCCATCTCCACGTTATGTGGGAGTGGAGGAGGTGTAGAGGGGTGCAGCGTCTGCTGGAGGAGTTGGTGAGTGTTTCTTTGATAAAGAATCTGCCGTAGTTTTGCCTGGAGGGTGCGGTGCCCGCTAGCTACATCCTGAGGCATGGGTGCTATCATACATCATACATCTCCCCCAATATTTTTTTTGGGCCTAAAACCAAAACCTTACTGTGGATATACATCATCATATACCCATTCTTGATGCTAGTTCTGTAGATAGCACTAGATGCAATGAGAGGCAATGGTCTCTATCTAGCCCACAATCAGAGCGCATCCAGGCATTGAAGGTTATAGCTACTGGAGGTGCTCAGAGGGGTAAAATAGTCGCAATTTCTGGCCATGAGCAATGAACTGTGACTTTATGCTGGTATAAGCTGTTATTAATACCCACCTATGTGTTAATAGGGTACCTGTGACATAAGTCTAGAATACTTATACCTCAACATAATGGGGCAGATTTATCAAGCTGTCTGAAAGTCAGAATATTTCTAGTTGCCCATAGCAACCAATCACAGCTCCCCTTTAAAAATTTCTGAGCACTGGTAAAATGAAAACTGAGCTGTGATTGGTTGCCATGGGCAACTAGAAATATTCTGACTTTCAGACAGCTTGATAAATCTGCCCCAGCGTTATTTCAGCAACTGTAGATGTAACAAAAAGGCTCATAAAGTACAAGGGCCCTTCAGTCAAATCCACAACTCGCATTGCTTTCACTTGTCACTACAATTATGGTAGAAGTTGAGAAATGTTCAGAAGTTTTTATCACAGGTGTAATATAAAATTGTGTCCCCAAACCAAAATTTGTATCAGAAACCCCACTTGCTATGTGCCATTTATACCAATGGTGTTTTCTGTATGAAATGGACTCCTATGTTGCTTTGGACCAGTTGCAACTTTTTCACAAACTATATTTTGACTTCTGACACTAGAAAGCTCATATCTTTGTCATGCTCTTAATTTCTGAACATTGTCCAATTCTCAATATTTTGCACTTGTTCTCGTCTTCAGAACTACCAATGCCTTGGGTAACGGAAACTGCTTTGCCCAATCAGTGGCCTATACAAACCATGCAGAGTCACTTCCTCTTATGTTACGAGGTCCTGTGGCCATAGGAGCTCCTGATTGGCCAAAGTAGTTCAATAACCATCAGTGCTAACAGAAGATAGGCAAATTTATGGATGCAGAAGATATAGTGGAGTAAATACACTTTCTTTCTGTTGTCAGGTTGGCGCCGAGAGGTTTTTCATGGATTGCTGGAAAATGTATTTATTATTCTCAATTCCCCAAAGCTGTCCTCAAATTCGAAAGCAACAACGAATTAAGAAATTTGAGCCCCTACTATGGTTTCAGTCTTCGCCATTTGAAGAACTTTGTAGATCCATCCAGTATTATAGCTCCACATTTATTAAATATCAGATAATGTACAAATTATTGGGTAACAGTCAAAATAATTGAAATGAAAAGACTTATGTCCATCAAAAGTATCCTAAAATTGGGAAGGATTTGGATAAAGAGAAAGGTTTATACAGTAGCTTAAATGTAGAAATATATATATATCTATTATATATTATATTATATATATATATATATACTTACCCAATGGAGAGTCAAATACATTAATGTTTGAGCCCAAAAATGTAAAAATGTAAAATGAAAAATGTTTTTACCTAGATTTGGATCAGACTGGATAAATATCAAAGGGAAATTCCTATATTGCATTAGCGTTGATGTTAAAAAACACAATTCAAGGTATTATTATTACCTTTATATCTTTCAAAACTCATAGTTATGCCAAGGTTTTTACCTTTTCATATCCTTGAACATTTGTGGTAAACCTTTGTAAACATCGTTACATTAGTGACATATGTAATACTGTAAGTCAAACAATGTAAATGCACCTCATTGTTTTTTTTTGGTAAACAAGCTGTCTTAATAGATGACTGCTGATGGCCGCTGCTTTTAAGCACATTTCTCTCTCCCTTTCTCTTTACTGGTCCAATAATTCTCTAATGTCACTCTGCTTGAATCCAATGGCATATTGATATTTTTATTGCCAGGCAATTAAGTGAATCCCAACTTTTCAGTTCTAAAACCTATTCCGTAATGAAATGTCAAATTTAGGAAGGAGAAACACTGAGCACACTGTGATGAGTATCAGGAATTTAAAGGGGAGTTGAAGTTCAATCAAAGCTTAATGTTGTTTTGTCAGATTTTGTTTGCTTCTTTGCTTAGTTTAGTTCATTGTAGACATTTAGCTTAGCACCATGCATTTTGGGGAAGTTAAATACAAAAGGAAAAACAATAATAGGGAGATTTAAAGGGGTTGGCCACAGACATTTTCAAAAAGGCCACAAAATTAAAGGGAACCCGTCAGGCACACCTAGACCCCCACACCGAAAGTCCGGCTGCATTTTCTGTAGACAGTTCCTTTGCATGATGATATTGAAATGAGTCAGTGGCTCCTGTGAATTCTGAAATGACCCCCCACACTCTGCATTGTAATTTTGTGAATTGAGTCGGCTGGGTGTTCCTGAGCTGAGTCATAATGCAACACCCCCTTCGGTCCTTAGTCCTCTTGTAACATGCCCCCTACACACACATCCTTCAATGCTGTCGATTACATATGAATGACATGTGCAGAAGGAGTGCAGGGTGAGTGCAGGGGCAGTGCAGTGGGAGGGAGGACAGAGATGGAATAGGGTGCTTCAGCCAGACTAAGCTTAGGAACACCCGTCTGACTCAATTCACAGGATTACACTACACAGTCTGGGGTCATTTTATAATTCACAGGAGCTGCTGACTTATTTCAATACCATCATGCACAGCAACTCTCTAGAGTAAATGAGCTTTGTTTTGGGGGGGCTAGATGATACCTGACAGGTTCCCTTTAAAATGGTATTTTAATTGTGATACTGAAGGATATTCCCTCAATATTGTTGATATAAACAACAAAGTCTCTTCTGTATCTATATGTTAAGTGACTTATCTCTACCAGCAACTTTCAAATTGTGCTTAGATTTCTCCACCTGAAATCAATGGATGCATTGGGGACATTTATCTGGACTTGTATGCCAGTTTCTTGGCATACAAGCCCTGAAATGACCGCAGTTACCAACGAAATACAAATAATTGTGATTATTTCCCCCTTCACGCCATCTTCATAATAAGTGACGTTGCTGCCCCACATCTACACAAGAGCCATAGCCTGTGAACATTCTGGCTGCTGGCAGGAAAGGCCTGGCTTAGAGTTTCCCACCAGTGCAGCTGCCCACCAGACATATCATAAGGCCAGAACTTCCTGATGTATCCAGTGGCCAACATTATATCATATCATCATCAAAAGTGCTGGCATATGATAAATGTCCTTCATTGGGTGCACGTACAAATACACAAGCTTCTGCTGCCTGTATTCGTGCTACTCTTTTAAGAGTAGCAATTTTCCATTCCTACTCTTAAAAGGGTTTGTCCAAATTTTTGTTCCTATAGTGATTTTTAAACAATAAAGATCATTTTACCCCCTTACTTTACAATTTTACTCAGTTTTATTGCTGCTCTAACTCCTATAACTTAGTGATGGTCAGTGTAAAATTCCAGAGTGTGGGTGGAGACTCTCTAAGCAGACACTTCATGATCCCCCTGTGCTGTGAGATACTGTGTGCTGACAATGTGCTTAGATTTTCAGGGTGCAGGTTTATATACACTTTTATTTAGCTTCTTAACATTCTACTAGTATCTGAAACATGAGGGGTCATTTACTAAGGGCCTGATTCGAGTTTTTGCGACCGGTTAACTGAATATTTCCGTTTTGCGCCGATTTTCCCTGTATTGCCCCGGGATTTTGGCGCTTGGGATCGGATTGTAGTGCATCGGCGTCAGCATCCCTGCAACGGAAATCGGGGGCGTGGCTGTATGAAAACCAGATGGATTGAGAAAAACTGCCGCATTTTTAAAAAAAAAGTGTCAATGGACTCGCCCTTACCTGCACTCGGCCCGGCTTGGTGAAGATCAGTGCATTCCGATGAACTTCAGCGCAACAGATCAGAGATGAGAGATGATGAGATCCATGATATGCACATAACAGACAATGACACTCTCATCTCTGCCATCTCACCTATAACACACACAGTAAGCTCAAATATATGCTTCACTCCCAGATAAAGACCTTATCTTTCCTATAGATAGTAAAGTAAGTCTCTGCACACTGCTGCATGCTGACCGGAATTGCCTGTGTCTAAGCTGTAAGTCTTGTAATGCAGGAGGAAGGGACAGGAGGCAGAGAGCACTGCAGTGGGCAGATAAGAGAAGCTATTCATGGGAAGAATCTCACCTTAAGAATCTTGTCTTCATGGGAATGCCCCTTTAATAATCGGAAACAGGGGTTATCATAGAAACTAGTTTGTATTATCTTGTTATGCATTTTCTTTTGGCCAGGTTAGATTTTCTTACATTCATGGAAAAATCATAGCTGATAAGATTTGCACTAAATAGAACAATAGGGGAGATATCAGAAGTGTCTGAGAACAAAACTGTTCTAGTTACTTGTGGCAACCAATCAGAGTCAGCTTTTATTTTTTAAACTGCTGTGGGAAAATGAAAGCTGAGCTCTAATTTACAAGAGCAACTAGAACAGTTTTTCTTTCCAAGATACTTCTGATAAATCTACCCAAATCTATGATGAACATGAACGGCCTATTTAATGACTTTTCTTTATAGCATAAACGTTTCACTTTGTTATGCCGTATTTAGTTCCAAGTACATTCATAACATCAGTGTTTTGTTTGTTAGCTTCCTTATTTCTTACATGGGTTACACTGACAATAAAACATCTAATCTTTCCAAGACCTTATATCACCTAAGCATTATACAAGACAAAAGACAAATGTTCAAGTCTAACAATAGTTATTATTAAATCTGAACATTCTTTATAATTTGCGTATTTCAGAGAGATCTATTTAATTTTCAACATAAACTCAACACATTTGGTAAAAAGAATGGAAAGTTTTCTTTCAATTTACTTATTGTATATACAAGTATATTGTATGACCTGATAGTTACAGCCTTTATTATAATGCAAACTTGCCTTGAGTATTCAATTGTAAAATTGTTGCAAATATAAATTGTAAGAAACTTTTCATTAGACACATCTATAATGGAGGGTTCTGGAACTAAAATAGTTTAAGCTTATTCTTAGGACATGCCACTACTATTAGTCCGCCGGACAAAAAGAGCTAAGAAATTTTTTTTTTGGGGGGGGATCAATTTGGTTTTTGGTTTGCAAATTGAAGGAAAAAAACTTTGATTCAGGCATTTAATTTTTTTCTGGTATGGCCATAACGCACTAATTATTTTTATTTTTTAATAGTATGGATATTTTTTAAGTGTGTGTGTGTGTGTGGGGGGGGGGGTATTTACAATGTTTGTACTTTTTAATTGTTTTCATATTTTTGAATATGCAGTCATTGGGGGACATGTATCAGACTTTTGGCTTATGTGCACTATGGGGCAGATTTATCAAGTGTCTGAAAGTCAGAATATTACCAGTTGCCCATGGCAACCAATCACAGCTCAGCTTTCTTTTTACCAGTGCTCATGAATATTTTAAAGGGGAGCTGTGATAGGTTGCCATGGGCAACTGGAAATATTCTGACTTTCAGACACTTGATAAATCTGCCCCACTGTGTTTAAAATATGCACATTTTTAAACAATTGTTTGTGAGTATTATGTACTACGCTATCTGAGTGTAAATTTCTTTTACCAATCCGCTATAACAGCTAGTGTGAACAATGGAAGATATTAAAAAATGCAATGGTGGTCGTCTGAATAGTGGCTTATTCTAATAGGAGGTTTCGTGAAATTGTACTGGTAGAGTGATGACATTAATTGGACTGACTGATTTGCTGACTGGAAGGAGAAGGATGCAGTGGAAGAAAGAAATTCTGGAGCTCCTGTCAGAGTAACTTTTTTCTGTTGATAATTTTTGACTACTGATTAATGGACCCAATGAAAATTCTGTTTGAGGACCAAACCTAGAAAACTCCTCCATTTACACCAGCAGGGGTGTTAACTGTTTAAATGTTAATGTTTAATGTGCACCGGCATTTGTGTGCTGGCACAGACAAGTTGACATTGCTGTGCAACAAGATTTTGAGGAGGATCATCCCCCAAAATGTATGCAGGTGCTGCTGCACATGCGCTGGATCAATTTAATTGTTGTCGGTGACAATAAACAGCTAACGGCACCAATCACCGTTGTTACCGACGGTGACACCGATAAAGTTCAGTATCTAGTCCGGAGGGACCCGAACCACCAAAGAACGATACAGACACAAAATTTGTAGTTCAGGTCCGCTGGATACTTTGTAACTTTTTTTTACAACATCCATAAGAGCGCCATAAAGCATTTTATGAATCCCCCTTTAATGTCTCCCTACAAAATCCCACAAATTCTTGTGACTGGAAAATCAAGTGTTTAGTTTAGTGTTTTTCTTTTCAAGTAGTAAGGATTAAATCCTGGTTTATGAAAATAAAATCACTATTGACTCATCTATTTACAACACCTTTTCCTGGATGATAATTTGCTTATATTTCATTACAGCTTCAGCTATACAATGTGTTTGAAAACAGAACCTGTGAGGTCATGTTTTCAAAGGCGCAAAATGTATCTAAGTAAGTGACAGTAATTCTCATAAAATAAACATTTGTCTTTGTAAAAGACTTTCTAAAAAGATCTACCTTTTTATTCCCTGAAAAAAAAACTACAAAAGAATGCAAACATTGCACATGAAAGGGATAAAACAGGTAGTATGTTTCTCAGAGATAAGCGGCTCTTAGAATTTGAATTGTTAGTATTTCCTATACTTTATGCCTTCAAAATGGTTAATGATACATATATATGATATGTATATACCCGTGTAGAAGCCGAGTTTTTCAGCACAAAAAATGTGCTGAAAAACGTCCCCTCGGCTTATACACAAGTCAATACGGGCTATGAGGAAATGGGGGGCTGTGGAGAACATTACAGGGGACTGTGGAGGACATGAAAGGGGGCTATGAGAACATGAAAGGGGGCTGCGGAGGACATGAAAGGGGGCTATGAGGACATGAAAGGGGGCTGTGGAGGACCTTTTTGGGGGCTATGAGGACATTACAGGGGGCTGCGGAGGACTTTTTTGGGGGCTATGAGGACATTACAGGGGGCTGCAGAGAACCTTTGTTGAGCCTATGAGGACATTACAGGGGGTTGCAAAGGACATTAGAGGGGGCATTTTTGGTGGCATTCGGCTGCCATAGGAGTGCCCGGTATGGTGAGCACACTTTTGCGCTACCGAGCCATTGCTGGAAAAAAACTTTCCGGAAAGAACAGTCTGGCTCCACGACTTGATATGGAGAGGGGAGGAGTAAGGAACACTCCCACCTCTTCTTCAGCTGTCCTGGCCTAGGCGTAGCTTGCATGTGTGTGTGAAAGGGGCTTTACAGTAAAGGAGATAAAGTTTTTTAATATAAGAACATAAGATTTCTGTGTGATAAACTCCACAGGGGTGACCCATGGCTGAAGAGGAGACGTGGTGCCGGGCTTAATGGAGAAGATCGAGAAACAACTACACGTCACCTTGTGATAGATGTAATAGGTAGGGATTTCTCCTGTATTTTCTGTAGCTGTTAGGTACAGTTGTTATAGGCACAAACACACGTGAAGGGGGTTATGTACAAGATACACTACTGAAAATTTGGTACATATGCATTGGGGCCCATGTCCCAGATCTTTTGCGACCTTAGCAACGCCCCTGGTGAAAAGTCACATAAAAATTAGATAAGACGATTCAGATTTTGCCTGAGATGAGTCAAATTTAGATGCTGCGGGGAGAGTATAATTTAAGGAATCCCTTTCTTGATTCAATACTTCATAAAAATGTGGTATCTTAAAGATAAAAATCTCATCCTTCAGATCATAGTATACTACTGGGGCAGGCTGGGGTGGCTGTATACTACTGGGGGCAGGCTGGGGTGGCTGTATACTACTGGGGGCAGGCTGGGTCAGGCTGTATACTACTGGGGGCAGGCTGTATACTACTGGGGGCAGGCTGTATACTACTGGGGGCAGGCTGTATACTACTGGGGGCAAGCTGTATATTATAGGGGGCTGGCTGGCTATATACTTGGCTGGGTCTGTGACCAAAGCATTTCCCACCCTCGGCTTATTCTCGAGTCAATAGGTTTTTCCAGGTTTTGGTGGTAAAATTAGGGGTATATATATATATATACAGGTGGTCCCCTACTTAAGAACAGCCGATTTACAGACGACCCCTAGTTAAAAACCGCCCTCTGGATGTTGGTAATTTACTGTACTTTAGTCCTAGGCTACAATAAGCAGCTATAACAGTTATCACAGGTGTCTGTAATGAAGTTTTATTGTTAATCCTGGTTCTTATGACAATCCAACATTTTTAAAATCCAATTGTCAGAGAGACGAAAAATAAAGTGGCTGCGGTAATAATTATAAAATATACAGTACCAACTTACATACAAATTCAACTTAAGAACACACCTCCAGAACCTATCTTGTACATATATATGGAGCTAATTGACAAGAGAAATGTACAAAGTCGTATAAGCCATCTTCTCAACTCTGCAGAAGTTGTAAAAGCTGTATAGTATGTTTTTTTTGGTATTTTATATATTGAGGTCTATAACATGATAATTAAGTTTTTATTATGACTGTTACTGTGTTTTTACACTATAAAACCACAAAACAGAATTTGACAATATATTAGGCAAGAATACAATAAAATCAGTGATCGTTGCTCAACCTTTAACATGCTCTGTCTCTACTATTTAAATTCTTATACTTAGGATAGTTATCACCTTTATTGTTTGAAGACTGGAACATGCCACTCTACTCTAGAATCCATAAAGCAATTCACATACAATGCTTCTGACGTTACCAAGACGAGAACCAGAGATTTTGGAATCACAACAGAAAACTATGGAGAAAGGCATGTATACATCTTTCAGGTCATCTTTCAGTTACATAAAATAAAATGTCTTTATTCCTTATTCTCACAGAAGAGCTTTAAAAACTTTGCACATAAAAGATAATAGCATAAAACGCCAAGATAATATTGCCCAACATAATTTTGGCTGTTCCGACTTTTGCCAGGGCATACATAAATACTGTGGGTACAGAAAGTATTCAGACCACTTTAAATATTTCACTTTTTGTTTCATTGCAGCCAATTGGTAAGATCAAGTAAATTTTTTTGCTCATTAATGTACACTCTGCACCCCATCTTGACAGAAAAAAAGAGAAATGTAGATATTTTTGCTAATTTATTAAACAAGAAAAAATAAAATATCACATGGTCATAAGTATTTAGACCCTTTGCTCAGTATTGAGTAGAAGCATCTTTTGAGCTTGGGGTTCTTCTTTACCTTTATCACCAAGGCTCTTCCATCATGATTAATTTGTTTGGCTAAATGGCTAGGTCGAGGAGGAGTTGTGATCATCCGAAATTTCTTCCATTTAAGGATCATGGAGGCCACTGTGCTCTTAGGAACCTTGAGTGCTGCAGAAGTTCTTTTGAAACCTTGGCCAGATCTTTGCCTTGCCACATTCAGTCGCTGAGCTCCTTGGGCAGTTCCCAAGGAGAAACTGAACTATTGAAAAGAAACAGCATCAAGAAATTGCACTGGCAAATAAATTTTGGGCAAACATTTCAGAAGGATGCTGATAACAGCAGTGTCCAATTTGTGCAACCAAAAAAAAACGCGTGTTTCTTTGTGGCGCCGACAGTTCATAATTATGGTGCAGACATTCTGAACATTAAGTATGGACCCAAGACCACCAAAAAACTGGCATAAAGACGATAATGAATTCCCCTGTATGTGCACTCTGCTCAATTCCTCCAACTTTATTGCATGCTGCTCACAGATAGGACACTACACAGTGGGTTTTCCAACATTTTTCGGGGATCGCACCAGAGATTGCGTCACACGCGATCGGATTTTGGCACATCGGCACCGGGTTTTACGTGACACAAATCGTGGAACGGGCTGTCGATCAGACGGATTCGGACAACGTGCGGGATTTAACATTTAAATTGTGTCGCAGTACCAAGCACATACACCAGAAAGAAGAAGGTGAACTCCAGTGGACCTGAGCGGGGAAGCAACAGATGCAGGATATCGGTCGCACAATCTTTGTGAATCGCGGCAGCTGTGTAGGATCGTCGGACAACGCACCTCGGTGATCGCACAGGGACAGGTAAGTAAATGTGCCCCAGTGTGTTCAGTTCCTCCTGCTCTATACCAACAGGATACTTACATGTGTCCTTATATAACATGCTGCCTGAATATAGGACACTATAATCTGTAGAGCTCCCCCTTCCCTATACATCTGAATCAGGTTCATTTTAGTTTATACCCAGTGATTCAGTATCATACATGAAGCAGGTATTGGAGAAAAAAATACACCCCCATTATTTATAACTCCCAACATCCCATGCACTGTACTTTGTTTGTTCTCCAGTAAACCTGGCAGTGTAAGTTGCCTTAGGTTTTAGTATCTTCTATGTTATGCATCAATTGGTAACTCTGCTACGTGCCATCCCATGGGTTGTACAACACTAATTCATGTTTCTGCATGTGAGAAGTAGGACATATCCCATCATGAAGCTGTTCCTAGAAACATCTTCACATTGTTTTGATGTGTACAGTATACTTATCTTCTTCTGAAATTGTTCACTTTTTCGCTCCACTCCAGACGTTATGCAAAAACGACAGATAATAAGATTCCATGAAACAGAATTCCATGAATATTTTCTAGGATTTTTTTCATTGTAATGTGAGTATGTCATCTTTATTGTGGACAAAAATATAATTTTTAGCAAACTGTAAAAGAATTTTAGGAAGAGATGGCACTTTCAGGATCTATGGGTGTTGTTTATCAAGAGCATTTGTTTTCATGTATGTTATGTGGAAAAAAGTATTTGAACCCATTTTGTATTATTTAGTTTGGATCTAATTTGTTGGAAAGAGATATTTCCATCCTCATTTTGATTCCATCCTCATTTTTGAAGAGTCCCCTCAGGTAGGGGATACAATGTCCCTTGTATAATTCCCTTTTTTATGTTAAATGTCCCCTGTTTAGCTATAAAATATCTCTGTGGAAAGCAGGGGCGTCGCTAGGTCAAATGATCCGGGGCCCGTGCCCCGGATCCTTTGACCTGTGATCCGAATGTCAGCTGTCCGGGAAGATTTCCCCACTCTCATCACTATCTACGTCCTCAGGACGTAGATAGCGATGAGCACTGTAGTAGTGAACGGAGCCTTCAGCTCCATTCACCAGTGCAGAGAGCAGGAGACACAATTACACAGAGTCTCCTGCTTCTAGCAGCTCACTACAGCTGCAGGGAGCAGGAGACGCTGGGTGATGACGTCACCGCGCCTCACTCCTGAAGTCCTCCGAGAAGCCGGAGGGAAGACACGGGTGAGTATGTTTTTTTTTTTTTTTTCTAATTCTGTATGTATGGGGGGGGGGAATTACTTGTGGCTAGAGGCTATGAGAACATGGATTGGGGGAAGGGGGGGCTAGG
Source organism: Engystomops pustulosus (assembly GCA_019512145.1). NCBI lineage: Eukaryota > Metazoa > Chordata > Amphibia > Anura > Leptodactylidae > Engystomops > Engystomops pustulosus. Next base: position 191,022,167 of record CM033643.1, on the reverse strand, counting down.
TGGAACTTTTTGTAGGCTGTGGAAAACATTTAGGAGACTGTGGGGACTACTACAGGGGGTTATGAAGATATGGGGGGGCTGTGGGGCAAGTTACCTGCGGCTGAGGGATAATGGGGGCTATGCGGAAATGGTGGGGCAGTGGAGAACATTAAAGGGGACTGCGGAGGACATGAAAGGGGGCTGCGGAGGACATGAAAGGGGGCTGCAGAGGACATGAAAGGGGGCTATGAGGACATGAAAGGGGGCTGTAAAGGTCATGAAAGGGGGCTATGAGGACATTACAAGGGGCTGCAGAGGACCTTTGTTTAGGCTATGAGGACATTACAGGGGGTTGCAAAGGACATTATAGGGGGCATTTTTGGTGGCATTCGGCTGCCATAGGAGTGCCCGGTATGGTGAGCACACTTTTGCGCCACCGTGCCATTGCTGGAAAAAAAAACTTTCCGGAAAGAACAGTCTGGCTCCACGACTTGATATGGAAAGTGGAGGAGTAAGGAACACTCCCACCTCTTCTTCAGCTGTCCTGGCCCAGGCGTAGCTTGCATGTGTGTGTGAAAGGGGCTTTACAGTAAAGGAGATAAAGTGTTTTAATACAAGAACATAAGATTTCTGTGTGATAAACTCCACAGGGGTGAGCCGTGGCTGAAGAGGAGACGTGGTGCTGGGCTTAATGGAGAAGATCGAGAAACAACTACACGTCACCTTGTGATAGATGTAATAGGTAGGGATTTCTCCTGTATTTTCTGTAGCTGTTAGGTACAGTTGTTATAGGCACAAACACACGAGAAGGGGGTTATGTACAAGATACACTACTGAAAATTTGGTACATATGCATTGGGGCCCGTGCCCCAGATCTTTTGCGACCCTAGCAACACCCCTGGTGAAAAGTCACATAAAAATTAGATAAGACAAGTCAGATTTTGCCTGAGATGAGTCAAATTTAGATGCTGCGGGGAGAGTATAATTTAAGGAATCCCTTTCTTGATTAAATACTTCCTAAAAATGTGGTATCTTAAAGATAAAAATCTCATCCTTCAGATCATATGAGGGTTGTGATTCTGAGGGCTTCCAGGGAACCTGCCACCAGGAGACCAATTTTTGGCTCCCCCTAGTCCCCACAGAGCATATTATATACATCAATTTTTGAATTAAAAATAGCTTTTACTGAAAATAAAATGTTATATTTCAGCTTACAATTCCATGGGGGACATTTCATTTTTTGGGACTTTTTTTGTGTCTTTTGAGACTTTTCACTGCAACATTTGCCATCATTGTTTAAGTGCAGTGTCTTATGTATCTTTATTCTCCAGATGCTCCGTGTGACTTTTCACTTATTTATCACTTTTTTTGCAACTTTTTAGGCGCAAATCTGCACCTGAGCCAGGGCAGGTGCAAAGGAAGGATTTTTTTCCATGGACCCTGTTTTAACATGTAAATTGGAATTATTTCACATGCTTTTAATGTTTAAATTTTTTTTAAATGTGCAAAAAAAAACCTGTTGGGCATTGAAAGTTTGACCTGTTTTTTTTAAATGTATACATTTTTGACATATACATCGTTCACATGCTATTGAAATTTATTGCTTACTTCTAAGAGAGCAGTCAAACATGGTGCTAACACAAGCGTTTTCAACGCATCACAATAGTTGAGAAGAGCAAATTTGCTTAACTACATTGCTGTCAGCATGGCGTTTACAAAATGTATGCATTAACACATTTCTTTTTGTCAACAATGTTGACAGCTCGTGCATATAACCTCCTCACATGGCTTATGTCCATGTGGATTTGAGACATTTGCAACAAAAAGTCTCAAAAAAAAGCACCTGCCAGGATGGGAAAAAAACTTAACATATTCAACACGAAAAAATACATGATCATACATGACCTGCAAAAAAATCCTCAATTATACACCAAAGAAAAAATAAAATAAGATACATGATCCCCCATGTGAGCTGTGACTAAGAACTCGTCCCCTGGGAGTGGCTATAGAGGAGCGATTTCCCCCACCAAAAACCACGGAAACTGCTACTCCATGGGACTTATTTAAGGGTCCGCACATCTCATTTGCATTATGCCACTGGGACAGGGATTTAGCAGGGGTTTGTGTCGCACACGATCGGATTTTGGCTCAGCGCCACCGGCTTTCATGCGCCACAAATCGGTGGGCGTGCCGTCAGACTATCCAACTGATTCAGACTGAGCACAGAATTTAAGATTAAAATTGTGTCGCAAACAATGCACTTACAATCACTAGGAAGAAGATGGTGAACTCTGGCGGACCTGAGCGGGGAATCAACAGGTGCCGAATATCGGGTGCACGATCTTAGTGAATCGAGGCATAGGAACTCTGAGGGACCGGGTAAGTAAATGTTCCCCCATGTGTCCTTTTCCAATTAGAAAAACCTCCCATCTACCAGTTGAGCTCTGCCCCCTGTTCTTTTTCCCCTGCGGACGTCTTCTATAGATGTTCTGCCTGCTGTCTGGTCTCCGCATTCATCTGTGCATGCGCCACTGTACGCTTCTGGATACTAGACAATGAGGTTTCTGTAGGTAGGCAAACTCCGTAACGAGTTGTGTCTAGCAAGCAGAAGCTTACAGTGGCGCATGCAAAGATTGTAAGGTGAAATATAACATATCTTTTTTCTGTAAAAGCTATTTTTAATACAAAAACTGTTCGGCAATGTATGTACTATGCTCTGCGGGGACGGGGTCTCATGGTGACAGGTTCCCTTTAACTTCTGGTTTTGTCATCACTGACATATGGACATATGTTCCATCAAGGGTAAAGGTAAGGCTGAAAGAGGTGCACATTGTCTTGGTCCAGCTAGCCTGTAATGGCATCTTCATGCAGCAATTGTCCAGTAGATCATGTCGAGACCCTCCCATCCTTAGGTGTGTTAATAATGGATACAATCATATTGTTAACCTTGGATTAATAGAGATGCAATGTTTTAATTGTCGAACCCAAAGGACTTTCAGCATCACGATATCTTCTATAGGGAACAGTGCAAAAGGCAAAAAATGGAGCAATTCTATGAAAAAAGGATTAAGTCCTTAAAATGAACACACACCTCAAGTCAGACCTGACTTTGTGGTCTGTATCAATCCAGGAAGCAGCACTCCTGAAGAACACAGATGTTTATTCATTTTATAGAGTACAAAGCATAATGAGGGACATTTATTAATTTTGGCGCAGGGTGGTGCTAGTTCCGTGCTATATTTTTCAGTGGAATGTTAGTTTGTGATGCTAGGGATTAATGAATTGTCACATGGACTCCCTAGACTTGCTTTTAGCTGCTCAGATTTGCGCCCATTAATAGAACAAGTCAAGAGTGTCGGAAAACACCAATATTATGCCTCCGAAACTTCATAAATTAGGGTGCAAGAGGCACAGAAAGGGGAAAAAACACTGCCATAATAAATGACCCTCAATGTGTCAGCTCTTTAATAGTGCTATTGTTATGCTTCACTGAGGAGCTGAACATTGTTCTACACTTAATCATAGTATGGCACACCCAGCACTGCCGGGCAATTCTTCAGAATTTCCTGTCTGGCACAGCCTGCACCCGTGTCAGCCCAGTCTGCCACCTGGTATGGCCCCATTCACGCCCCTTGTTGCTACTTGGCACCAGGAGTTGCAACTGTTTCAAGGCTTGTCCACCAGAAAACTGGTGTAAAAGCCCTGAAAAATTTACTGCAACGGGTGATTGAGAAGCTACCTTCATCAGGAATACTGCTTCTGTGGATTTAACTTTAGCTTATAGACCATGTGAAAGATATTACATGACTATTCCAGTCCTATTCTTGGTTTCTACCTATCTCTTTGTTGGACCAAAGTGTCGGACTGATCATTTTCAACCTTATTGTACTGATAAATTATTTTAAGGATTTTGAGAATTTATTTATCTATTTTCAGTACATGACAGATGATGCCCATTGTCTTGTTCAGTTGGAGAGATCTACAATATGCCGACAGCGCAACAATTATACAAAAACAATAGTTCTTTTTAGTATAACAGGAAACAAAAAAATTTTTGAACACAAATCATTATGTCGCAGGTGAATAATGAATTCATCAAGATCATTAAAAAAATATCTCTGTTCATTTTCTCGCGACTTGATTCTTTATTCCCTGGTGGATGGTTGGTCTAATGTGGTTGGGGAAAAAAATTAACGTTAAAGTAGAATCTATACATTAAGAAATGTAACACATCTACCCCCATCAAAGTTAATCAGCTGAGAACATAACTATCTTCTTAATGTTGGATTTGGGACCTGTTAAGAACAGAACTGGTCTCTGAGTACATCACATTATCCTTTTTGCTTTGAGCAAGAACAATTTACCTTTCCTGCAATCTTCTGGTGTTGTTTTACCCTAGACATTTGATGAGAAAGAGCAACCTCAAGGGTGGGCTCTTAATCTGTTGAGGAAAATGGAGCAATGATAATCTGAGCACCAAGGTGCATTCTAGGGCATTCTTACATCTATGAAAAGACCCCTGTAGGATTAAATAGTAAAGCACTAAATAGTAAATTACTAAGCACTACATTAAAACTATTGACTGTGTAAAAAGAAATTTGTGAAAATGCTTTCTTTGTTGGAACATCATAGTTGTTAGGTCTTGTTCCTTGGAGGCGATAATTGTGTGCTGCTGTCCCAGAAGGGAAGTTTGGTTTTAATGCCACCCACCTTTATGGAAGTTAAACATGATGGAAAAAATTACCTAATTGTAATTGTATTATTTATATATATACATATATATGTAAAGAAACAAAAATCCAATGAAGCACTGTTATATGAGAATTTCTTTAAAAACAGTTGGGTGCAAGCCAAGAGAGCGAGGCATTTACTCCATGTTATACATACTTCCTTCTCTCTCTTAAATGGGCTCTGAGATAAGGTTTTTTGCATGGAATGTTAGGGGTCTCAGCTATAAAGTAAGGAGATGTATGATTTTTGACCGTATTCACAGACACCTTCCTGCTATTGTATGCCTGACGGAAACTCACCTGATAGCAGCACACCAGGGTAGGGTAAGGAAAAAATGGGTTGGAAAAGAGTTTCATTCGTACAGAAATATATACTCACGGGTGTTTCGGTATTCATACACGCAAAAGTCGACTTTAAATTGTTGAGTAAACAAATAGACAATACATACTTCCAAAAACTATCAGCACTCCCAAAGATTCTAAGTACCAAGTGGATTTATTCAAACAGCAACGTTTCAGCCTGCACTACTGAATTCTTACTCAGACTATACTTGAGAAAGGTTTCAGTGGTTTAGACCGAAATGTCACTGTTTGAATTAGTACACTTGATACTCACAAGCATTGGGAGTCTTGATAGGTTTTTTTAAGTATATATATATATTAATACAAATTCACATAATACAGATTAATTTACATGGATAGATAAATTTTTCTTTCTTTATTATGGAACTCTGCTCTTGGATCATTGGTCATTTTCCCTTGAGATTTGTGTAGATTGTCTATCTCTTAATGAGGGGTTACTACCTTACACATCAATAGCTTGCTATAAGATATGTTATTAATAAGGTTGAATGTACTCCGTGTATCCATGTCAAATGTCCAGGTTTAGAGTCCCCATCTTGGATTTAAGCCAAAGGGTTGGGTTTAGCATTCGTGCTCAGCTCCACTGGTAACAACCTACCAGCAGCAGGTGTTAACACCTTTAAATGCCCCCGGCATAGTGAACCCCAGCCTGAATAGGTTCCCTCATCACTAGTCAACAATATCTAACTGGTAGAGGCAACAATGGTGCTTAGAAATGAGCCTCTCTTGATTGTTTTAGATAAAAATCACTGGATTACCTTTATTTGAGAATTATTAGTGGTCACAGAAGTTGTACCATTTTGTATCAAAATCTTATCAGCAGGTCCTAATGCCATGGACTACTACTTAAACTTCTCGAATGCCTTTTCCAAGACTTCTGTTTAGTGTTATAAATATAAGTGGTAAAAAAATGTTTTAGCATTTGTCAATGGGGGAGATTTATCAGAATTGCCTGAGAGCAGAACTGTTCTTGTTGCTCATGGCAACCAATCAGAACCAAACATTTTCTCACAATTGTTTATAAAATGAAATCTGAGCTTTGATTGGTTGCCATGACTAGCAACTTGAAGAATTCTGCTTTCAGACACTTCTGAAAAACCTCCCCCTATGACAAATTTACTGCAAACTATCCCCAATAATGTTTTGTTCATTGAAATAAAAAATTTGCATGTTGACAGACTGCTAAATCTTCAATCTATGAATATGCTATAGATCATATTGTACGATTTTCAATGTTGAGAAACTCCGTGAACAAAGTTGTCCTCTAGCAGGTGCCGTATCTATTAAGACTGAGCTGAGAGTTGATGTCTTGAACTCCTACAATTAAATCACAAAAGGCACGGCTTTCTGTCGTCCATACAGTATTCCCTGTTGCTTAACTGAACTTAACAGTAACAGTTCCATATTTCCAACCCTGCCATGCTGGGATCACTGATGCCTGTGGATTAGGGAACAATGAAAGAAAGAAGAATAAGGTTTTGAACATAGACCCTAGTAAATCTGCTGGTAGACTCTCTGCACACGAGCCCGACTAGTGGACTATCAAAGTCTTCAACTAGTTAAACTTCTTTTCACCTTTATTACTGGCCTTTTAAAGTGAAATGAAACGATCTTCAAAAGGTGTAACAAAGTCATGTCACAAAAGTATCATTTGTACAATCAGTCACAGATAAAAGTAACTCCATGAAAAGTTGGTTCATATACTGTATCAATTCTGGTGACACATGAACACAGAAAATGTATTGAATGGCAAAAAGCAAACAGAAATTTTGGGCCATTACCCCATAGGCTTATTCTTCAATTTCATGAAAAAATGTAGAAATCTTGAGACTTGGTTAATTTTATTCTTACAGGAATTTTTTTCTTCTAGTTTAAAGACCGTGAGAAAAGGAAAAGACCTGTAAATATCATTATGGAGTCCCAGGGTGTACATGTTGAATAATCTTTGATATGATTCACAATGACAAGATATATAGTTTCTTCCATATCTTGGTGGAAACAACACAATTGTGTGCATTTTATTCTCAAGCTTTTGGATGTATATATCTTCTGTGAGATATGTCATAAAGAAACATGGATCCTAAGATTAGTCATGTGTCTATAAAGTAGGTAAAGTCAGTGGATGAATGGGAAGGGAAGTGAAAATGGCTTTGCTTTCGAGAGTTTACATGTGCCAGATCTGATTCAGCCAAACACATTTTACCAAGGGCTAATGGAAGTTACAACAGGCAAATAGTGGACTCAGCAAATGTTCTGTAAATTAATAATAGGCCCTTTTGTAGCGATTGTTCTGTGAATTAATAATGGGCCCTTTTGTAGCAATTGTTATGTGAACATTTGAATTATTTTTTAAAAATAACTTTAAATTAAAACGAATGGGTTCTGTTTAAGATTGCACAGTTTTTGCTACCTGTCCAAACGTACATTACATTCACTTATTGCAGTAGTCACTGCATAAGGGATCTCTGAAAACTTGTCTTCAACTAATAATTGTCATTAACTTTAATTACATACAAGAATTACAGCTGAAAGAGTGCCTGCCCGGTCGATTTGGCCCCTAAACCAACTACAAGTCCATATGGACCCGTGGTTTAGGGACTCAGATCGAACTGTATCTAAACATTGCGTGGCCTCAATAATAAAAAAAACTTTTAGATTCTTACCTGCATGTGAGTCCAATGAGGCACATTGGACTTACCTAAGATCTTGTGCTCTTCCTCATTTCGCATTGTGGGTATTAAAGCCGCCACACTATATTGGCTTCACTGCGCATGCGTGGGGTAACAGGAGCTCCAAGCAAAGGTAAGCATAAATGTTTTTTTTTTTTATATGACCATGTAGGGGGTGATTTTGGAAACAAAATCACTGATCTATAAGGACCGGTGAGTGGTTAAGTGTCCTAAATCTCCCCGAAAGATTTCTTGTGTTGAAATGCAATTTTCCATCCAGGATTCCCCACTTTACCTTTATAAATACTTGAGGAAGATTCATAGTCTCTTCAAAGTGATATTAAGAGAGAAAACAACAAAAGAACAGCTGAGAGACATTGGGATACATTTACTAAGGCTTTGCGCCACTTTGCGATGCTCTTTTTTCTGAATGTGCCCTATCTTCAATGGTAAAATGGCTTGCACAGGTATTTCAGTAGCGGGTGCATTGCTATTGTGCCGCACACAACTCTCTTTTTGGTGCAGCTGCGCTGGCTTCCATGGGAAACAAGTTAGGGGTGTGCGGTTGGACAGTCTGACTGATTAGGGCTGAGCGGGGGATTTAACTTTCAAACTGTGTCGCAAGCCCACGCACTTGGATGCACCACTAAAAAGACGGTGAACTCTGTCGGACCTGAGCTGGGAAGCAACACATACATGATATTGGGCACACAATGTTAGTGAATCGAGTTCTGTGAACTCTGGTGACCAGGTTAGTAAATGTGCCCCATTGGGATGGATGTTGCCAGGACATTTAGGCTCCTGTTTTGCTTGAGAGAGCATAAGCAAACAGATTGAGCAGGCACAGCTGGCCAGACAACTCTATTCAGAATAACACTCCATTTGAGGAGCTGCAGTAACATGGAGACTGAATTTGGCCCCACAAGTTGGAGGCACAGTCACAGACAGAAAGTTATATAAATTTATCATACGAATACCTTACTCTCTTTTGGAACACTACCAAGAATTCCTCTTATGTTTTCTAAGAAGAATCTGTTGATTTGAAAATGTCTATATAATTTGTGAACTGTAGATCTTTGTGGGTGGGGACATTAATGGTTGGGGTTAGGGATATTGACTATATTGGATATTGGTATGGATACCTACTCACTATGGATCATATTATTGATCATAATGTAGGGTCAATTATAGCATAAACATAGTCTCAAAACTATGTTTTCTATGACTCTACATATATTTAAATCAGTTGATCACCGGTGGCACTCATTTAGAGAAGATAAAAGTAGCTATGTAGAAAAAAACACTATAACTAGATAAGCTTTGCAATAGGGAATGCCTTGTGAACTAATTTCGCTCTGCCTTTGAAAAAATGTCTACTATTAAAATTACTGCTAAAACATGTTAACTGGATCATTTTAGTTATTAAGTGATTATGTCCTTGATACAAATTTATACTTGCTTTAACCCTTAACTAGGGATGAGTCAACCCAATAAAGAACAGTAAAAGTTCTTTTCAGTAAAAGTTCTCCTTATTCATGCATCGGCAAGTTTGGGAACATATACAGTGAAGAAACATCACGCATTTCGGCTGTTACCTAGTTCTGATCCATGGCTCATGATTCATGGATCATGACTAAGGCGTACAGCCGAAATGCGTTGATCGTTTCAGTCAATGTACAGCGCATGGCTACTTAAATGAAATATTTCTAACTTCATCAAAAAACATTTCCTTTTGTTTTTACCTTGGACGCAGACACCACTATGAGGCATAATCTTGAGAACCAGGATATTTACTTCATGGAAAGAAAGAAACTAAGAACACACGATTCAATTTGTCAATTATAATCTACACCTGCTATAAATTGGATGCCAAATTACCACAGTCATGGGCATTGAGCCCTAGGCCCCTTTCACACTTGCGTTTTTCATGCGCGTTTTCTGCGCGTGCTTTTGACGCGCAGAACTTGCATTGCCACTCTGACCATTGTAACCATGGGTCTTTTCAGACTTTTCAGCATTTTTTTTTTCACGCACACACGCGCGTTTTTTTAACACTGTTTAAATCTCGACATGCTCTACTTTTTTCGGCGCGTGAAAAACGCACCATACAAGTCTATGGACGCATCAAAAACACATTGCACTCTGAGACACTTGCAAGTGCACTGCAAGTGTCAATTTTTTTCACGCATCAATTGGCCATAAAAAGATAGAGCTCAGTCCTGAGTCCATTTTTACGCGCGTTTTCTGCGCGTGAAAAAACGCATCTGAAATTGCATTGAAATTGCATTGAAAACGCGTGTGAAAACAAATGTTTCAACAGTTTTTTTGGGGTGGCAACTTATAAACTCAATTGCCTTCTGTATCTGCATTAGGGAAAACAGTAAGACATGTTCATAATTTTTTCCACGGCCAACGGATTAGCTGATAATAAGCCATGTGAAAAACACCATAGAAATGGCTTTGTGAGCATCTGTGGAAATCACTGTTGTGAAAACAACATCGATGTGAAAGAGCCTTATATTGGGGAGAAATGGAGAAAACTTAAGCAGGTGAGTGTCAATACTTGTACAGTAACTTGCAGAGTATGTGAGATTTGAACTAATTTCTATTAGCATGAGCCAATTAAACACTCCTACAAGGTCCTATTTTCTCCATGTGACCTAGTAGAGATGAAAATTAATAGTTGATAGCCATTTTTCAAATTATTTGTTTGGGGCCAAATCAGTCTAGAGCACTCCAATTGTTTTGGAAATTTGTATACAATTGCTGGAGTCCTTTAAAGCACTATTTTTTTTAGAAAAGGATCCTATTTTTGTTTAAGTCTCTAGCAGTAGAGTTGCCTATGTGCGTAGAAAATGAACAAAACAAATGAACCATTTTAGGTAAAAAAAAACTCTGCGGTTAGAGGACTAGAGGAGGTTTATATCCAATTTCCAGGACAATTGGAAATATATTGATTTGTCCAAAACAGATTGAAAAAATTCAGATTTCCATTAGGTGGCAGGAATTGGGCAGATTGAGCACCTTTTTTGTCGGGGGTTGGACTGTGGTCCTTTTGTTAAAAATTTAACACTTATGTATTTTAAATAAAATAGTTGTTCCACAAAAACTGAAGTTTTCAGCAGGGAGATCTGATATAGATATTTTTAGGTTTGTTTATATTTCTTAGTATTCACTTATACATTTTAGTAATGACAGAATAAAATGAAAATAACACAATAAATAAAAATTAATTCTTTCTTTCTTCTCAACAATTGTTTCTTTCTTAGTCTGATTGATTTTATTTTCCGGTCCTACAATGAACTTAATGTAGCTTTTTCCCACCCTTTGGACCATCAAAGTTTCAGTTATGCACTGCTGATGAGTTTTTTTTCTGTGAGAGGATAAGATTGCTTTCATGAAATGTACGGCACAGATATTTATTTCAAAGCAAAAGTCAGCAATTTAGAAAATCATAGCATGTAAATGCGCCTTCATATAGAGTCCAGCTTTGCCTAACTAAAAAAAATGAAGTATACAGGTAATTGGGGTGAGATGTAACCATATGGGTGGTGATATTGAGTGGTAGAAAGTGAACGTCATCTTGCAGCTTATTTATATAATATTATTATATAAAGCAAAAAAACTCATATTATAATAGTAATTATAGTAAAAGAAAACAACCACATAAAAAAGAAAAAAAATAGTGAATGATATATGATATTTAAAATACACTACAATTTTCATGAAAAATAAGTTAAAATAAATAAAAGAAAAACAGTAATATAAATCGTAGCAACTGCAGATTTGATTTGAAAGAAGAATATGTTTTGTGGGCCACTGGGTAAGTGTATATATAGAATGTAATACCCAAAACCCCTTATCTGCCTCTTCTGGCTATCAGCTTCATTCACATCCATAGTATGTGGTCTAATTTTAAATTGTACTCTTCAGGTCAATGGGTTATTTATCATTAGGCGGTCTACTTGAGACAGTTCTTTGTCTATTTTGGAGATCTGCTGCCCATTAGATTCATAGAGTGGCTTTGGCCCCTTTAGTAAGTGTTCTTACATTCTACTTCTGCCTGGGAAATTTTTTTCAAAATATTTCAAATATTCAAAGTCCCATAAAAGTCTTAAAATGCATACAAAGTCCCAGGAATATGTTTTCTAGGTGTTGAATGGAAAACATTCCACCCTTTGCTACCTTGAAAGGCAGCCACCTTAACACCAAGTATGACCGACAAGAAGTCTAATAACATGATGTGGGATTAATACAAACCATATATCTATTCCAGAAGGAACAGATTCCCAACTGTAGACAGCACTGTTTCGACCTGATTGGTGTCTCCTCAGTACAGTGTAGGAACTGGTTTGGCTGATTGAGAAGCCATTCACTAGTGTCAGAAAGTAAGAGTTGTCCTTACGGATAGTTTGGCAGTTAAGGCCGCCTTATGGCGTGTGGAGACTAACCATAGATGCTCCACTAGGAATTATGGGTAGTAATGCAATTATATTTTCAAGGTGTTAAATGGAAAACAATGGGGCACATTTACTAAGGGTCCGCAGCCGCCGAATCCGCGGGTTTTTCCGGAATATTTCCGCTTTGCGCTGTATTTACAGGGATTGTGGGCGCACGCGCTCGATTTTTGGCGCAATCGCGCGACTTTCGCGCGACAGAATCGGCGTCCGTGGCCACTGGACAACCCGACGGATTTGGAAAAACGCGAATTTAAAAAGCCATTTGGTGTCGCAAGATCCAGCACTCACACCTATCAACTATTAATTTTTCATCTCTACTAGGTCACATGGAGAAAAATATGTCCTTGTCGAGTTGTTTAATTTGCTCATGCTAATAGAATTAGTTCAAATCTCACATACTCTGCAAGTTACTGTACAAGTATTGACACTCACCTGCTTAAGTTTTCTCCATTTCCTCCCCAGATATAAGGCTTTTCACATCGATGTTGTTTTTCACAACAGTGATTTCCACAGATGCCTCAAAGCCATTTCTATGGTGTTTTTCACATGGCTTATTATCACTAATCCGTTGGCCGTGGAAAAAATTATGAACATGTCTCTACTTTTTCCCTAATGCAGATTACAGAAGGCAATTGAATTTATAAGTCTCCCAAAAAAACTGTTGAAACATTTGTTTTCACACGCGTTTTCAATGCAATTTCAATGCAATTTCAATGCGTTTTTTCACGCGCAGAAAACGCGCGTAAAAATGGACTCAGGACTGAGCTCTATCTTTTCTATGGCAATTGATGCGTGAAAAAACTAATTGCACTTGCGTGCACTTGCAAGTGTCTCAGAGTGCAATGTGTTTTTGATGCGTCTCCATAGACTTGTATGGTGCGTTTTTCACGCGCCGAAAAAAGTAGGCATGTCGAGATTTAAACACTGTTAAAAAAACGCGCGTGTGTGCGTGAAAAAAAAAATGCTGAAAAGTCTGAAAAGACCCATGGTTACAATGGTCAGAGTGCAATGCAAGTTCTGCGCGTCAAAAGCACGCGCAGAAAACGCGCATGAAAACGCAAGTGTGAAAGGGGCCTTAGGTCTCAATGCCCATGACTGTGGTAATTGGCATCCAATTTTATAGCAGTGTGTAGATTAGTAATTGACAAATTGAATCTGTGTGGTCTTAGTTTCTTTTTTCCATAAGTAAATATCCTGAGTTCTCAAGATTATGCCCTCATAGTGGTGTCTGCGTCAAGGAAAAAACAAAAGGAATGTTTTTTGATGAAGTTAGAAATTTTTCATTTAAGTAGCCATGCGCTGTACATTGAATGAAACGATCAACGCATTTCGGCTGTTACGCCTTAGTCATGATCCATGAATCATGAGCCATGGATCATGACTAAGGTAACAGCCGAAATGCTTGATGTGTTTCTTCACTGTTATGTTCCCAAAACTTGCCGTGCATGAATAAGGAGAACTTTTTACTGAAAAGAACTTTTACTGTTCTTTATTGGGTTGACTCATCCCATTAAGGGTTAAAAGCAATGGATAAATTTGTATAAAGGAATAATCACTTAATAACTAAAATGATCCAGTTACAAATGTTTTAGCAGTAATTTTTATAGTAGACATTTTTTTTCACAAGGCAGAGCGAAATTAGTTCAAAAGGCATTCCCTATTGCAAACTTATATGTTTATAGTGTTTTTTTCTACATAGTACTTTTATCTTCTCTAAATGAGTGCCACGGTGATCAACTGATTTAAATATATGTAGAGTCATAGAAAACATATTGTTGAGACTATGTTATGCTATAATTGACCTTACATTATGATCAATAATATGATCCATAGTGAGTTGGTATCCATACCAATACCAATATAGTCAATATCCCTAACCCCAACCATAATGTCCCCACCCCACAAGATCTACAGTCACAAATAATATGACACTTTTCAATCAACAGATTTCTTAGAAAACATAAGGAGGATTCTTGGTAATGTTCCAAAGATAGTAAGGTATTCTTATGATAATTTTGATAACTTCTGTCTGTGACTGTGCCTCCAACTTGTGGGGCCATTTAGGTCTCCATGTTACTGCAGCTCCTCAAAGTGAGTGTATTCTGAATAGGTTGTCGGCAGTGTGCCTGCTCAATCTGTTGCTTATTGCTCTCTCAAGCAAAACAGGAGCTAAATGTCCTGGCAACACATCCATCCAATGGGACATTACTAACCTGGTCACCAGAGTTCACAAAATGATTCACTAACCTTGTGTCCCAATATCATGTATGTGTTGCGTCCCAGCTCAGGTCCGACGAGTTCACCGTCTTTTAGTGGTGCATCCAAGGCGTGGCTGCGACACAGTTGTGAAATTAAATCCCACCGCAGTCCTAATCAGTCAGCTGTCCAACCGCACACCCCTAACTTTCTCCCATGGAAGCCAGCGCACTGCACCAAAAAGAAGTTGTGCGCACAATAGCATGCACTCGCTACTGAATACCTGTGCAAGCCATTTTACCATTAAGATAGGGCACTTCAGAAAAAAGAGCATCGCAAAGTGGCGCAAAGCCTTAGTAAATGTATCCCATGTCGCTCACTGTCTTTTGGTTGTTTCTCTCTTAATATCACTTGAAGAGACTATGAATCTTCCTCAAGTATTTATATAAAGGTAAAGTGGGGAATCCTGGATGGAAATGCATTTCAACACAAGAATCTTTCGGGAGATTTAGGACACTTAACCACCCCACGTCCTTATAGATCAGGGATTTTGTTTCCAATCACCCCCTACATGGTCATATAAAAAAAAAAAAACATTTATCTACCTTGTTGACTCCTGTTACCCACCATGCGCAGTGAAGCCATATAGTGTGGGGGCTTCAATACCACATACGAAATGAGGAAGAGCACCAATCTTAGGTAAGTCCAATGTGCCTCTATTGGCTCACATGCAGGTAAGAATCTAAAAGTTTTTTTATGATTGAGGCACGCATGTTAGATACAGTTCATCTGAGTCCCTAACCACGGGTCCATATGGACTTGTAGTTGTTTAGGGGCCAAATCGACCGGGCAGGCACTCTTTCAGCTGTAATTCTTGTATAATTAAAAGTTAATGATAATTATTAGTTGAAGACAGTTTTCAGAGATCCCTTATGCAGTGACTACAGGCATAGTGAATGTAATGTGCTTGGACAGGTAGCAAAAACTGTGCAATCTTAACACAACCCATTCGTTTAATTAAAAGTTATTTTTAAAAAATATTCATGTTTTCACATAACAATTGCTACAAAAGGGCCCATTATTAATTCCAGACAATCGCTACAAAAGGGCCTATATTAATTTACAGAACATTTTGCTGAGTCCACTATTTGCCTGTTGTAACTTCCATTAGCCCTTGGTTAAAATGTGTTTGGCTGAATCAGATCTGGCACTGTAAACTCTCGAAAGCAAGCCATTTTCACTTCCCTTCCCATTCATCCACTGACTTTACCTACTTTATAACACATGACTATCTTAATCCATGTTTCTTTATGACATATCTCACAGAAGATATATACATCCAAAAGCTTGAGAATAAATCACACAATTGTGTGTTCCCACAAGATATAAAGAAGAAACTATCATCTTGTCATTGTGAATCATATCAAAGATTATCAACATGTGCTCCCGGGAGCTCCATAATGATATTTAAGGTCTTTCCTTTTCTCACGGTCTTTAAAACTGAAGAAAAAATCCTGTAAGAAAAATTAAGCCAATCTCAAGATTTCTACATTTTTTCATGAAATTGAAGAATAAGCCTATGGGGTAATGCCCAAAATTTCTGTTGCTTTCTTGCCATTCAATGCATTTTCTTTTGTCTTATGGTCACCAGAAATTGATGACAGTAATGAACCAACTTTTCAGTGGAGTCTTTTATCTGATGATTGTACAAATGATCTTTGTGACATGACTTTGTTACATACCCTTTGAAGATCGTTTCATTTCACTTTAAAAGGCCAGTAATAAGGTGAAAAGAAGTTTAACTATTGAAGACTTTGATAGTCCACTAGTCGGGCTCGTGTGCAAGAGTCTACCAGCATTTACTAGGGTCTATGTCAAAACAACCTTATTCTTCTTTCTTTCATTGTTCCCTAATCACAGGCATCAGTGATCCCGCATGGCAGGGTTGAAATATGGAACTGTTACTGTTAAGTTCAGTAAGCAACAGGGAATACTGTAGGCCGACAGAAAGCCGTGCCTTTTGTGATTTAATTGTAGGAGTTCAAGACATCAACTCTCAGCTCAGTCTTAATAGATACGGCACCTGCTAGAGGAAACTTTGTTCACGGAGTTTCTCAACATTAAAACTACATAGACTATATCATATTCATAGATTGAGATTATGCAGTCTGTCAACATGCAATTTTTATTTCATTAGGAACAAACATTATTGGGGATAGTTTGTCAGTAAATTTGTCATAGGAGGAGGTTTTTCAGAAGTGTCTGAAAGCAGAATTCTTCAAGTTGCAGTCATGGCACACCAATCAAAGCTCAGACTCATTTTATACACAATTGTGAGAAAATGTTTGGTTCTGATTGGTTGCCAGGAACAACAAAACAGTTCTGCTCTCAGCAATTCTGATAAATCTCCCCCTTTGACAAATGCTAGAAACATTTTTTATACCACTTATATTTAAACACTAAACAGAAGTCTTGGAAAAGGCATTCGAGAAGTTTAAGGTAATACTCCATGGCATTAGGACCTGCTGATAAGATGTTGATACAAATGGTACAACTTCTGTGACCACTATAATTCTCAATAAAGGAATCCAGTGATTTTTATCTAACAATCAAGGAAGGTATTTCAACACCATTGTTGCCTCTACCATGTTGAGATTTGTTGACTAGTGATGAGGAACCTATTCAGCTGGGGTTCACTATGCCGGGGGCATTTAAATGTTAACACCTGCTGCTGGTAGGTTGTTACCAGTGGAGGCTGACACAATGCTAACCCCAACCTTTTGGCTTAAATCCGATGGGGACTCTAAACCTGGACATTGGCATAGACACACGGAGTACCTTCAACCTTATTAATAACATATCTTATAGCAAGCTATATGTTAGGTAGTAACCCCTCATAAAGATATGACAATCTACCCATCTCAAGGGAAATGACCAATGATCCAAGAGCAGAGTTCCATAATAAAGAAAGAAAATTTATCTATCCATGTAAATTAATCTGTATTATGTGAATTTGTATTAATATACACTCACCGGCCACTTTATTAGGTTACACCTGTCCAACTGCTCGTTAACACTTAATTCTAATCAACCAATCACATGGCTGGCAACTCAGTGCATTAGGCCATGTAGACATGGTCACGACAATCTCCTGCAGTTCCAACCGAGCATCAGTATGGGGAAGAAAGGTGATTTGGTGCCTTGAACGTGGCATGGTTGTTGGTTGCCAGAAGGCTGGTCTGAGTATTTCAGAAACTGCTGATCCTACTGGATTTCATCACAACCATCTCTACTAGGGTTTTACAGAAAATGGTCGCGAAAAAGAAAAACATCCGTAAGCGGCAGTCTGTGGCGGAATGCCTTGTTGATGCCAGAGGTCAGAGGAGAATGGGCAGACTGGTTCGAGCTGATAGAAAGGCACAGTGACTCAAATCACCACCCATTACAACCAAGGTAGCAGAAGAGCATCTCTGAACGCCACAGTACTTCGAACTTTGAGCAGATGGGCTACAGCAGCACGACCACCGGGTGCCACTCCTTTCAGCCAAAGACAGGAAACTGAGGCTACCTTTGCACAAGCTCATTGAAATTTGGACAGAGCAAGATTGGAAAAACGTTGCCCTGTCTGATGAGTCTCAATTTCTGCGCGACATCCGGATGGTAGGGTCAGAATTTGGCATCAACAACATGAAAGCATGGATCCATCCTGCCTTGTATCAACGGTGTCAGCTGGTGGTGTTGGTGGTGTCATGGTGGTGGGGAATATTCTCCGGCACTCTTTGGGACCCTTGGTAACCATTGAGCATCGTTGCAACGCCCACAGCCTACCTGAGTATTGTTGCTGACCATGTCCATCCCTTTATGACCACAATGTACCAACATCTGATGGTACTTTCACCAGGAGAATGTGCCATGTCATAAAGGCTGGAATCATCTCAGACTGGTTTCTTGAACATGACAATGAGTTCACTGTAATCAAATGGCCTCCACAGTCACCAGATCTCAATCCAAAGAGCATCTTGGGATTAGTGGAACGGGAGATTCACATCATGGATGTCAGCCGACAAATCTCGCGCAACTGTGTGATGCCATCATGTCAATATGGACCAAAATCTCTGAGGAATGTTCCAGCACCTTGTTTAATCTATGCCCCACGAGATTGGGGCAGTTCTTAAGGCAAAGGGGGTCCAACCCGTTACTAGCATGGATGGTGTACCTAATAAAGTGGCCGGTGAGTGTATATTATATATATATATATATATATATATATATATATATATATCTATATACACTTAAAAAGCTATCAAGACTCCCAAAGCTTGTGAGTATCAAGTGTACTAATTCAAACAGTGACATTCGGCCTAAACCACTGAAACCTTTCTCAAGTATAGTCTGAGTAAGGATTCAGTAGGTGAAGGCTGAAACGTCGCTGTTTGAAATAAATCCACTTGGTACTTAAAGCTTGGGAGTTGCTGACAGTTTTTGGAAGTATGTATTGTCTATTTGTTTACTCACCAATTTTAAGTCGACTTTTGCGTGTATGAATACCCACCCGTGAGTATATTGAAAACTCTTATATATATGACTCTTTTCCAACCATTTTTTCCTTACCCTACCCTGGTGTGCTGCTATCAGTGAGTTTCCGTCAGGCATACAATAGCAGGAAGGTGCTTGAATACGGTCAAAAATCATACATCTCCTTACTTTATAGCTGACCCAAACATTCCATGCCAAAAAACCTTATCTCAGAGCCCATTTAAGAGAGAGAAGGAAGTATGTTATAACATGGAGTAAATGCCTCCGCCTCTCTTGGCTTTCACCCAACTGTTTTTAAAGAAATTCTCATATAACAGTGCTTCATTGGATTTTGTTTCTTTACATATTATGTATATATATAATATACATTACAATAGGTAATTTTTTCCATCATGTTTAACTTCCATAAAGTGGGTGGCATTTAAAACCAAAACTCCCTTCTGGGACAGCAGCACACAATTATCGCCTCCAAGGAACAAGACCTCCAACAACTATGATGTTCCAACAAAGAAAGCATTTTCACAATTCTTTTACACAGTCAATAGTTTTAATGTAGTGTAGTATTTACTATTAGTGCTTACTATTTAATCCTACAGGGGTCTTTTCATAGATGTAAGAATGCCCTAAATGCAACCTGGTGCTCAGATTATCATGCTCCATTTTCCTCAACAGATTAAGAGCCCACCCTTGAGGTTGCTCTTTCTCATCAAATGTCTAGGGTAAACAACACCAGAAGATTGCAGGAAAGGTAAATTGTTCTTGCTCAAAGCTAAAGGATAATGTGATGTACTCAGAGACCAGTTCTGTTCTTAACAGGTCCCAAATCCGCATAAGAAGATAGTTATGTTCTCAGCTGATTAACTTTGATGGGGGTAGATGTGTTACATTTCTTAATGTATATAGATTCTACTTTAACGTTAATTTTTTTTCCCCAACCACATTAGACCAACCTCCACCAGGAATAAAGAATCAAGTCGCGAGAAAATGAAACAGAGATATTTTTTTAATGATCTTGATGATTCATTATTCACTGCGACATAATGATTGTGTTCAAAATTTTTTTGTTTCCTGTTTATACTAAAAAGAACTATTGTTTTGTTATAATTGTTGCGCTGTCGGCATATTGTAGATCTCTCCAACTGAACAGACAATGGGCATCATCTGTCATGTACTGAAAATAGATAAATAAATCTCAAAATCACTTAAAATAATTTATCAGTACAATAAGGTTGAAAATGATCAGTCCGACACTTTGGTCCAACAAAGAGATAGGTAATAGAAACCAAATAGGACTGGATAGTCATGTAATATCTTTCACATGGTCTATAAGCTAAAGTTAAATCCACAGAAGCAGTATTCCTGATGAAGGTAGCTTCTCAATCACCGTTGCAGTAATTTTTCAGGGCTTTTACACCAGTTTTTCGGTGGACAAGCCTTGACAACAGTTGCAACTCCTGGTGCCAAAGTAGCAAACAGGGGCGTGAATGGGGCCAACCAGGTGGCATACTGGGCTGACACGGGTGCAGGCTGTGCCGACAGGAAATCTGAAGAATTGCCCGGCGAAGTGCTGGGTGGGCCATACTATGATTAAGTGTAGTAACAATGTTCAGCTCCTCAGTGAAGCATAACAATAGCACTATTAAAGAGCTGACACATGAGGGTCATTTATTATGGCAGTGTTTTTTTCCCCTTTCTGTGCCTTTGCACCCTAATTATGAGTTTCGGAGGCATAACTATTGGTGTTTTCCGACACTCTTGACTTGTTCTTATTAATGGGCCGGCAAATACTCTGGCAGCTAAAGCAAGGTCTAGGGAGTCCTGTGACATTCATTAATCCCTAGCATCACAAACTAACATTCCACACTGAAAAATAAGCACGGAACTAGCACCCACCCTGCGCCAAAATTAATAAATGTCCCTCATTATGCTTGTACTCTATAAAATGGAATAAACATCTGTGTTCTCAGGAGTGCTGCTTCCTGGATTGATACAGACCACAAGTCAGGTCGACTTGAGGTGTGTGTTCATTTAAGGACTTAATCCTTTTTTCATAGAATTGCTCCATTTTTTGCCTTATTGCACTGTTCCCTATAGTAGATATCGTGATGCTGAAAGTCCTTTGGGTTCGACAATATAAACATTGATCTCTATTAACTCCAAGGTTAACAATATGATTGTATCCATTATTAACACACCTAAGGATGGGAGGGTCTCGACATGATCTACTGGACAATTACTGCATGAAGATCCCATTACAGGCTAGCTGGACCAAGACAATGTGCACCTCTTCAGCCTTACCTTTACCCTTGATGGAACATATGTCCATAGTCAGTGATGACAAACCAGAAGTTAAAGGGAACTGTCCCATGAGACCCAGTCCCCGAGAGCATAGTACATACATTGCCGAACAGTTTTTTGTATTAAAATAGCTTTTACAGAAAAAAGATATGTTATATTTCACCTTACAATCTTGCATGCGCCACTGTAAGCTTCTGCTTGCTAGACACAACTCGTTACGGAGGTTTGCCTACCTACAGAAACCTCATTGTCTCTATACAGAAGCGTACAGTGGCGCATGCACAGATGAATGCGGAGACCAGACAGCAGGCAGAACATCTATAGAAGACGTCCGCAGGGGAAAAAGAACAGGGGGCAGAGCTCAACTGGTAGATGGGAGGTTTTTTCTAGATTGGAAAAGGACACATGGGGAACATTTACTTAACCCGGTCCCTCAAGGTCTATGCCTCGATTCACTAAGATCGTGCACGCCGATATTCGGCACCTGTTGATTCCCCGCTCAGGTCCGCCAGAGTTCACCATACTTCTTCCTAGTGATTGTAAGTGCATTGTTTGCGCCACAATTTTAATCTTAAATCTGTGCTCAGTCTGAATCATGGATAGTCTGACGCACGCCCACGATTTGTGGCGCATGAAAGCCGGTGGCGCTGAGCCAAACATCCGATCGTGTGCGACACAACCCCTGCTAAATCCCTGTCCCAGTGGCATAATGCAAATGAGATGTGGGACCCTTAAATAAGTCCATGAGTAGCATTTCCGTGGTTTTTTGGGGGAAATCGCTCCTCTATAGCCACTCCCAGGGGACGAGTTCTTAGTCACACTCACATGGGGATCATTTATCTTATATTTTTTCTTTGGTGATAATTGAGGATTTTTTTGCAGGTCATGTATGATCATGTATTTTTTCGTGTTGAATATGTTAAGTTTTTTTCCCATCCTGGCAGTGCTTTTTTTGGACTTTTTGTGTGCAAATGTCTACCAATGACATAAGCCATGAGGAGATATATGCACGAGCTGTCAACATTGTTGACAAAATAAATGTGTTTAATGCATCATTTGTAAACGCATGCTGACAGCAATTATTAAGCAAATCTGCTTTCCAACTGTGTGATGAGGTTGAAAACGCTGTGTTAGCACCACGTTTGTGCTCTCTTGAAGTAATCAATAATTTCAATAGCATGTGAACGTGTATATGTCAGAAATGTATACATTTAAAAAACAGGTCAAACTTTCATGCCACAGGTTTTTTTTGCACATTTAAAAAAATTTAAACATTAAAGCATGTGAAATAATTCCAATTTACATGTTAAAACATGGTGCCAGGATAAAAAATCCTTCCTTGCACCTGCCCTGGCTCAGTCAGTATTTGCGCCTAAAAATTGCAAAAAGTGATAATAAGTGAAAAGTCGCACGGAGCATCTGGAGAATAAAGATACATAAGACACTGCACTTAAAAAACGATGGCACAATGTTAGTGAAAAGTCTCAAAAGCACACAAAAAAGTCCAAAAAATTGAAATGTCCCCCATGGAATTGAAAGCTGAATATAACATTTATTTTCAGTAAAGATATTTTTATTCAAAATTGATGTATATATATGCTCTGTGGGGGAACTAGGGGGAGCCAAAATTGGTCTCCTGGTGGCGTTCCCTGGAAGCCCTCAGAATCACAACCCTCATATGATCTGAAGGATGAGATTTTTATCTTAAGATACCACATTTATTAGGAAGTATTAATCAAGAAAGGGATTCCTTAAATTATACTCTCCCCGCAGCATCTAAATTTGACTCATCTCAGGCAAAATCTGACTTGTCTTATCTAATTTTTATGACTTTTCACCATGCGGGTTGCTAGGGTGCAAAAGATCTGGGCACGGGCCCCAATGCAATGTACCAAAATTTTCAGTATGTATCTTGTACATACCACCCTCTCGTGTGTTTGTGCCTATAACAACTGTACCTAACAGCTACAGAAAATACAGGAGAAATCCCTACCATTACATCTATCACAGGTGACGTGTAGTTGTTTCTCGATCTTCTCCATAAGCCCAGCACCACGTTCTCCTCTTCAGCCACGGTCACCCCTGTGGATGTTTATCACACAGAAATCTATGTTCTTTGTATTAACACTTTATCTCCTTACTGTAAAGCCCTCACACACACATGCAAGCTACGCCTGGCCAGGACAGCTGAAGAAGTAGGTGGGAGTGTTCCTTACTCCTCCACTTTCCTATCAAGTTCGTGAGCCAGACTGTTCGTTCGGAAAGTTTTTTTTTTTCCAGCAATGGCACCGGTGGCGCAAAAGTGTGCTCACCAACCGGCACTCCTATGGCAGCCGAATGCCACCAAAAATGCCCCCTTATAGTGCCTGATCCACCCTTTTTATTACTTCTCTCCCCTCTCCCCTTACTCACCCCGACTTTTCTGTCCTTTCTTCCTTCTTGGCGTGGTCTGCTCATTTTGGTTGCCTTGCTGCTTCTTTTCCACCTCCCCTTTATACCTCCCCTTTCCTCCCATTCCCCAACTTACTCTGTGAATTTGTTGATTGCTCCGTTGTTTTTTCTTTCGCCTGTTTTTCCGCTTTTTCTGTTCTTTTCTGTCTCTCCCGTATTTCCGTCCTGTTTCTCTCCGCCTGACAGGCATCATCCGTCCCCCCAAACTTTGTTTCTGCTTCCGTCCCAAATTCTCCGTCTTCCTCTCTTCCGCTCGACTCTCTCTGCTTCCGTTTTCTTATACTTTTTTTGTCCTGGTTCTCTCTCGTCTATTTTGCGGGACCAACTCGTTCTCACTATTTCCCCCCCCCCGCCCCCCTCCCCCTCCCCTCTCTCATCCCCCGCAATGCACTCTGTTTTTCCGTTTACGTCTTTTGTCCAACACAGACTGCTCACTCCGCCTCCGCTGCGTGGAATGTCCTCATATAGCGCACCCGAACAAGTTCGTCGGTCCGCAGCACGCACGCCGTACTTCCTCATAGCCCCCGTGACTACCCCCTATCCACCCCCGTTCCGCTTTGCCCTGCCTGTCTCCCTCTGCTTCCTCCACCCCCCCTTCTCCTGCCTTCCCCTCATTCATATCTTGAGTTTCCCTCTTTTTCACTGTGGGTCTTTCCTTATTGTCTCCCCAGCCAACTTATTCCCTCCCTTCATCCCTCTCTCATTTAGCGCTTGGTAACTATCCCTCGTCGTGAGATTACATCCTCTGCAGCGTTCCTTCTCTCGTTGAGCTTGTCTTCCCTTTATCTTGCCCTTATTCACCTTTCTCTCCTCTCAGTTTATTGGGAGGTTCGTGACTTTTGTCTCTGGTGCTTGATTCCTACCTACTCCCTCCCCTCGGGCTAGCCTTCTCCCTGTCTCCAACCACCAATATTGCGTCCCCGCTCCTTCGATTTTCGCTTATTCCCGCTCATCGTGGTCATGGGAGTCCTCCCAGGACCCCCTTAGGGGTCATGTGTGAGCATAAAACTTTTGTGGCGCTGTTCTTCCATTCTCTCTGTGTCTATATCCTCCACAGTCCCAATAAGCCTTTACATTTCTGTCTGTTCGGTGCCTCGATCTCCGTCTCCCTTTCCCCTCCTTGTGATCCCTCTCTTTTGCACTTCCTCTCCGTGCCTCACCCCCTCCCTCTGTCAATCCCTAGCCCCTCCCCCCCCTTCCCCTTCGCCCCCACATCAACTCTCCCTCTCCCCCCCTCCAGGTCCTTCTTCCCCTCTGGTTTTCCCTTTTCCTTTCTCTTTTTTTTTCTACCCCCCCACCCCCTTCCTCTCCTTGAACATATTGATTCATCAACTCGTGCTCAAGTTACTCATGTTAGGCTTTTTGTGCCGCAGGGAACGGGGTGCTGTATGGGCCACAGCCGACTCGCCCGTAGCTTCTTCATAACCCACCTGTAGTATACCCCCACATCTCCTAAATGTTTTCCACACCTAAAATAAGTTTCCACCTACCCCCCCGATGTCCCCCAATCCATGATTCTCATGCCGTCTGTTGATTCCACAATAGTCCTCCTCTTTACGTTCTGCCCCCCATCCATACAGACATGTTTTTCTCCTGTTCTGCAGGTGTTCACTCCACGATGATTGGCCAAATTTTTCAAATTATTTGTTTTGGGGCCAAATCAGTCTAGACCACTCCAATTGTTTTGGAAATTGGTATGTAATTGCTGGAGTCCTTTAAAGCACTATTTTTTTTAGAAAAGGATCCTATTTTGTTTAAGTCTCTAGCAGTAGAGTTTGCCTATGTGCGTAGAAAATGAACAAAACAAAATAGAACCGTTTTTAGTTAGAAAACTCTGCGGTTAAGAGGACTAGAGGAGGTTATATACCAATTTCCAGGACAATTGGAATAATATTGATTTGTCCAAAACAGATTGAAAAAATTCAGATTTCATTAGGTGCAGGAAAATTGGCAGATTTGGACAGAATCTGCAAATCGATTCATAGATTGGCTAATTTCTAGTCCCTAGCCTTACAAATCTGACAACTTTTTGTAGGTTGGACTGTGGTCCTTTTGTTAAAAATTTACAACTTATGTTATTTAAATAAAATAGTTGTTCCACAAAAACAGAACATTTTCAGCAGGGTGATCTGATATAGATATTTTAGGTTGTTTATATTTCTTAGTATTCACTTAGTATAAATGACAGAATAAAATGAAAATAAACACAAATTAAATAAAAATTAATTCTTCCTTTCTTCTCAACAATTGTTTCTTTCTTAGTACTGATGATTTTATTTTTCCGGTCCATACAATGAACTTAAATGTAGCTTTTTCCACCCTTTGGACACATCAAAGTTTCAGTTAATGCACTGCTGATGAGTTTTTTTTCTGTGAGAGGATAAGATTGCTTTCATGAAATGTACTGCACAGATAATTTATTTCAAAGCAAAAGTCAGCAATTTAGAAAATCATAGCATGTAAATGCGCCTTTCATATAGAGTCCAGCTTTGCCTAACTAAAATAAAAATGAAGTATACAGGTAATTGGGGGTGAGATGTAACCATATGGGTGGTGATATTGAGTGGTAGAAAGTGAACGTCATCTTGCAGCTTATTTATATAATATTTATTTATAATAAGAGCAAAAAAACCTCATATTATTAATAGTAATTATAGTAAAAGAAAACAAACAATAAAAAAGAAAAAAAAATAGTGAATGATATATGATATTTAAATACACTACAATTTTATCATGAAAAAATAAGTTAAAAATAAAAGATAAACAGTAATGATAAATCGTAGCAACTGCAGGATTTGATATGAGAATGAGAATATGTTGTTGGGCCACTGGGTAAGTGTATATATAGAATGTATACCCAAAACCCCTTTATCTGCCTCTTCTGGCTATCAGCTTCAATTCACATACATAGTACTGTGGTCTAATTTTTAAATTGTACTCTTCAGGTCAATGGGGTTATTTATCATTAGGCGGCTACTTGAGACAGTTCTTTGTCTATTTTTGGAGATCTGCTGCCCATTAGATTCATAGAGTGGCTTTGGCCCCTTTAGTAAGTGTTCTTACAGTCTACTTTCTGCCTGGGAATATTTTTTCAAAATATTTCAAAATATTCAAAGTCCCATAAAAGTCTTAAAATGCATACAAAGTCCCAGGAAATATGTTTTCTAGGTGTTGAATGGAAAACAATGCCTCCTTTTGCTACCTTGAAAGGCAGCCACCTTATCACCAAGTATGACCGACAAGAAGTCTAATAACATGATGTGGGATTAAGACAAACCAGTATATCTATTCCAGAAGGAACAGATTCCCAACTGTAGACAGCACTGTTTCGACCTGATTGGGTCTCCTCAGTACAGTGTAGGGAACTGGTTTGGCTGATTGAGAAGCCATTCACTAGTGTCAGAAAGTAAGAGTTGTCCTTACGGATAGTTTGGCAGTTAAGGCCGCCTTATTGGCGTGTGGAGACATAAACCATAGATGCTCCACTAGGGAATTATGGGTAGTATGCAGATATATTTTTCAAGGTGTTAAATGGAAAACAATGGGGCACATTTACTAAGGGTCCGCAGCCGCGAATCCGTCGGGTTTTTCCGGAATATTTCCGCTTTGCGCTGTATTTCACGGGATTGTGGCGCACGCGATCGATTTTTGGCGCAATCGCGTCGACTTTCGCGCGACAGAAATCGGGCGCCGTGGCCACTGGACAACCCGAAGGATTTGGAAAAAACGCAGAATTTAAAAAGCCATTTGTGTCGCAAGATCAAGCACTCACACCAGAAAAAAGCAGTTGAACTCCAGCGGACCTCGGCGCAGCAGCGACACCTGGTGAATATCGGCGCACGGACCTTAGTGAATCCCGGCAGAACCCTAATCAGCGCCGGAGAACCCGCTGCTGGATCGCGACTGGACCGGGTAAGTAAATGTGCCCCAATGCCTCCCTTTGTCACCTTGAAAGGCAGCCCCTTTAACATCATGCATGACCTACAAGAAGTGTAATAACATGATGTGGGATTAACCCAAACCAGTATATCTATTCCAGAAGGAAAAGATTCCCAACTGTAGACAGCGGTGTTTCAACCTGGTTGGCTCTCCTTAGTACAGCGTAGGGAATTGTTTTGGCTGTGTAAGAGGCTATTGACTAGGGTCAGAAAATAAGAGAAAAGTTCCAGCACATACAATAGCAGTAAACTGTTTTTATGGGATTTTTTTGCAAAAGTCATGAATCTGGCTTTGCACAGTGTTTCACTAGCAGTAGTTCTATGTTTACACCATACTATTGAAGATGTGTGAATAGTCCAGAGAGACTTTTTAGTAGTGAAAGTCTCAAAAGATCTCAATGTGACCCTTTTGAGACTTTTTTTACATCAAAAAAGCCCAGGAAAACCCAGTGATAAATCACCCCAATGTGTACCAGTTTATGGGGCACAGTTACTAAAAATACTATCCACTATGTGCAGTTTGCCTGTGTAGTGTGCAAAGGGCGGCAGATTCATGAATTGTGGCGCTAGTTTTTCATGAATCTGTCGCCACCTGCACTACTCCAACAGAGTGTACCTTTAACATAGGTCTTGCAACACACTTCTGTGGGACATTTCCTGATAAATGTGGTGCATGGTCGGACTGAGCACCAGAACACCCCTTTCAGTGACGAAATGCAGCTGTGACACAACATTGTTGCGTGGAAACTTCTTAAATACACATGCAAGCAGTTGAAACAAAAATGAATGTACAAAGTCCGATCGAAAACTTGTGCAGGGTCCTTAGTAAATGTGCCCCTATGTGTCAAGGTTTGCATTAGACAATATATCCAGAAATGTTGTGTGTTGGTCATATGTCATCTTTAATAATGTATTACAACATGTTTCATCTAGACTCCCAGTTCACTTAACAGTTTTTATAAAACGGGTTGGGTTGAGCAAACCACAATGTTCAAGGCTGTGCTAAAAATTGTGGATTTGGGTACTAAAACTCAAACCTGTAATTTAGGGAGATTTTCATTTTGGGCTCATCCAGAGAAGTTGGTTGATGGGCTGCTAAGTGGCTGCACCCACTATTGGTGCCATCACCCATTGCAGATGTTATCCAGGGTGTTTGCTGCTCCCATAACAGAATGAAGTCATGTCATTTTATGTGATCTCTAAAGAATTACCGGTTGCACGATATTACAGATCAGTAGGCAGTTCGCCATAAACTGCAATACTGTCCTACTGCAGTATTTGGTAAAGGCAAACGCTGGGTCTGGGTTAAGATAATCAAACCACACTTGTTTAAAGAGTAACTGTAAAGGTTTTTTTCCACAAATCAATAGCTCTTGGGATGTAAAACAACTTTGCCTATTATCTTTGTTACCTAGATCCAGTAGTTTCTTTGCTATCCTCCTCAGATTGCCTCAGTGCAGCAATGGCTGCTTCCTCTCCATGTGCTGACTAGCCCTATGAGTAGGTAGTTTGTTTATACTTTGTTTAAGGTTGGTTTCTTGGGAGGGGAGAAGCTGCTGCTCCCTGCTCACAGGGGAGGAGGTTATGTCACAGTGTGTGTAGCACAGCTGAATGTGTGAATGCAGATGTCTCCTCCACAGAATATTGAGGTATAAGATTTCCTTATCATCGGCAGTATCAGCTCTGTGCAAATAAGCTATTAACCCTTAATGCTCACACAGCATCGGCATAGACTTCATGTACTGATGATTTCTACCGCTTATTACATGTTCTCTGCTCCTCCATGCGATGGAAGCTGCCAGGCTAGTCACCATATACATCCTGTATGTGCACTGGCAGTGTTCAGTGGATTTACTTGTGGGAAACTAAATAGATTTAATGCTAAAGTACTTTGAGAGAGAACACAAGGCATCATGGGATCTGGGGGCAAGCTAACTGGCCTCAGACTGAGTGTATAGACTGACAGATATTAGTCTCCACCCACGTCACCATTAGTGAGAGAGATTTTTGTCACTTTCAGAACAGAAAATGCCAGAACCTTGGAAAGAAAATGGTGAGCAGCGCAAAGTAGGCATCATTCTGTTTGTTTTCAAAGGGGGAATCACATGCAATAATTTGGTAAAATCATTATAGCTTTACAGTTACGCTTTAAAGTTTGTAAACTTTGCTATGATTTGATACAGCGGATGCGATTTTTCAAATATGTCAAAACACTGGAAGCTCTTGATATATTTGATGCAAGAAAAGGAGCAAGGGCAACATTACATGCTGGTACACGATGCGCCAGCATCGGATGAAACTCCTCATTGTATAATGCATTTTTTTGCAGAAAGAGAAGCCTATAGAAAAATGTAAAAATACAATGCCCCTCATAGAACATTCTGTGCTGTTAAATAAATCCCATAGCCAAATGAAATCTGAAAAAAAGTGGAAAAATTGCCAACAATAATTTACTGTGTGTAGCACATAGCAGACTTCCCTCTTACCATACAACTAACATCTTATTGCATTTTTAATAGAAGTTTGACAGTTAATACGCCATCTTATTATAGTAAAATACCTTATACAAAAGTATACATGTGACGAATGACATGAATTCAGCTCAAATTACTTGAGAAATGTCAAATTATATTGTGTACTTTCTAAAAAGAACATTAAGTTTTGCTAATTTCCTAAACTCTGTGTCTGTAGTGCAAGTCTTTCAATAAAGAGTCTAATTTTCCTAAGGGGGCAGTTATCATTGAAATCCCAATAGCACACACACATTAGTGAGGATTTACGCCTTTATGATGCACAACTTATGGCTTGAAAGCTCTGAGGTAAGTCTCAAATGGCTTATTTCCTTTCCTGGGGTGTGCCACGTCGGCCAGCTCTGTAATTTTATTTACTGGAAATGTTGATTGATTTTGTTGAAATATGTTTAACCATTGTGTTTTTGGTGTATAAACAAATAGTATTAGGAAATATTGCTTTATTTACTGAACCTGACTCACTACCTTACAAAGAAAAGGTTGGGAGAAATAACCTAAATAGTTCCCTATTGATGGGAAAGTGATGCAAAAAATATAAATTTTCCATTTGTTGTTATTTTTCAGTTATTTTTCCTATTGTTCTTAGTACAGTAGTAAAACATAATTTACATATACATTGAAACAATTAGAATATCAATATTTTCAGTATTGCTATATAATAAATTGCACTGGTATACAATAAATTTTCTTCTAAATAAAAATCCACAATAAAATTGCAGCTGCCAGAAAACCTGTCATCAAGAAACGTCAATCCTTGGCAAAATGCTGGCCAATCCTTGGCATGATGCTAGCACTTGACATTATACGTAGTGTGTGTCGACCGCTCGTGGGGGCCCAAAGATGGAGCGCAAGCACTGAAAGCAAGAAGAGGACCTGCGGGAGGCGTCGGAAAGGCAAGTACCATGTTCCTTTTTTTACAGGCTTGGCATACTCAGGGCAGGGGCTATATACTGTGGAGCAGGGGTCGGCTGTCTATTTACAGGGGGGAATGGGCTGGCAGGCTATATACTGGGGGGCAGTTGATGACAGGGTATAAACTGGGGGGCAGGGTCTGGCATGGTATATACTGGGGGACAGAGTATGGCAGGGTATATACTGGTGGGCATGGGCTTGTAGGCTATATACTTAGGGCAGGGGCTGGATAGCTATATACTAGAGGGCATGGGCTGGCTATATACTGAGGGGAAGGGGACTGGCTAGCTATATACTGGCTAAAGGCTGTGAGCAATGCATTTCCCACCCAAGCCTTATACTCGAGTCAAAGGTTTTCTCAGTATTTTGTGTTTAAATTAGGTGCCATGTCTTATACTCGAGTATATACAGTAATATCCTGCATCAGCACTTAAAACAGCAGGTAGTATTTGTTATGTGAGATGGTTATTATAACCTTTGATGTATGAAAGTTAAGGGAAAATAAAGAATTATCATTATCAGGAACTGGCAGAAAATAACAATACGCTAATACCTGTTAAAGAACTTTAAAAAAAAGAAAGGAGAGGTTAGAAGCAAAAACAGTTGAGCTTCAAATGACAAAGCTCTACAAGGGTTCTTCAAGTTTTAAGAGCATTCATAATTTTTGTAACCCTTTTGTCCACCAAAGTAACCCATTTCAAGAATCATTCTTGGCTGTGGTTGACTCTGCTTTATGAAATCCGAGCTTTAACTATTTTGTAACAGTGCCTACAGCAGTGGTGGCGACCCTATGGCACTAGTGCCAGAGGTGGCACTCTGAGCCCTCTCTGTGGGCACCCAGGCCATCGCCCCAGCATGAAGTTCACCAGACAGGACTCAAAGAATCTTCCTATAGAATCTTCCTACAATGATAGGCAAATTTGCCCTCCTCCTTTCAACTGCATTGGTGTCTTTAGGAGGCTGAACAATTGAAAGTTGTCAAAGAACAAGGAGAAATAAATAACTGCTTATATTGCTGCACTGGCACTTTGCAATAAATAAGTGGCTTTTGGTCGAAGTTTGGGCACTCAGGCTCTAAAAGGTTCGCCATCACTGGCCTACAGGGAAACTGTAGGGCCTAACATAGTCTCAGACATATATCCAGTCTCTTGGTTGATGCTGCTTCTATCCTTCTCCATATAGCAATTCCCCCAAATACAATTCTATCACACTGCAAACAAAGAATTCAATGCTTGTTTAAGGAGAACCTGTTAGGTCCATTTGGGACCCTAAACCAACTACAGGTCTTTACGGACTTTTGGTTTAGGGTCCCAAATTGAGATGTATATTAGTTTTGGGTGGTCTGAAAAAAAAAATACTTAAACTCTGATGAGGAACATCGCCCTCACAGGTTTCCTTTAACTATAGATAAAAAATATTCATGTAAACTACAGATAACTAAATTGCCCATTTGAAAATGATGAAAATCACCTAACTTTAATCTTAGAAAGGGATCATTTGGGAAATAGGAAAAAATGTCCAACTATCCACAAAAACGTCAGAAGATTGTATGCTTTGAAATTGCTTGCTCATACACTTAAAATATATGTTTGAGTTGTAACCATTTGCTCACAAAGTAAACAGAAAATGGCAGAAACAAGAATAATTTGCGGCAAACGTGCTGATATAATGGGGGTCATTTACTAAGGGGCCGATTCGCGTTTTTGCGGCGGGTTAACCGAATTTTCTCGTTTTGCGCCGATTTTCCCTGTATTGCCCCGGGATTTCGGTGCACGCGATCGAATTGTGACGCAGCGGCGCATGCACGCAACGGAAATCGGGGGCATGGCCGTGAAAAAAACCCTACGGATTTGGAAAAACCGCCACATTTTTTTTTTTAAAAAGTGTCGCTCGACACGCGCATACCTTCATCCAGGATGGCTCGGTGAACTCCAGTCCGTTACGATGCTCTTCAGCGCATCCACCGAATCCACCGCAGAGAACGTGCCGCTGGATCGGGTAAGTAAATCTGCCCCAGTAAATATTTCTATCTGTTTGGAGCTTACTCTCCCTACAACTCTTAGGCCCCTTCTACACTTGCATCACACTCCGGCCCGAGCGCTGCAAACTAGAACTGAACTGACATGCTGAGTTTAGTTCTGCTTTGCAGAGGTCGGGCTGGGAGATTCGGGCAGCACGCATTACGAGTGTAGAAGGGGCCTTAAGGTCTCTTACAGTCTATAAAATAAAAATTGTGGAGCATATTTTCTAAAAACTGTGTTGTACCATTTCGCTGCTTCCTTTCCTAGAAGTTTTTCAATAAAATGCCAAAAGTGTATAACCACTCCCCAAGTCAAAAGGGCAGGTCTCTACACAATCTGCAACTGAAATTTGCACACACTGGAGCTCATTTATTAAGGGTCAATGCGCACACTTTTGTAAGACTTTCCGATATTTTCAGGGATTGCGCGTCATTGACAGGTATTTAACAGGGGTCTGCGCTGGGATTGTGTTGCACGAGATCGGATTGTGGCGCAGCTATGCTGGCTTTCATGCAATAGAAATTGGGGGCGTGCCGTCAGACGATCCGACTGATTCGGACTGTGTCGCAAGCTCAAGCACTTACATGCACCAGGAAGAAGAAGGTGAACTCTGTCGGACCTCAGCAGGGAAGCAACACATGCAGGATATCGGGCGCATGATCTTCGGACAATGCACTTTCGGGGAATTCCGTGGACTGGGTAAGTAAATGTGCCCCACTGTTTGACTTATGTTTAGCTTTAGAATCACTTATTATATATTAGCAAAAATAATTTTTATAGATGAGTAAATCAATCACTGATTCATCAAATAAATTATTGATTCATAGATTTACTATGTATCTGCCCATTTTCCAGTACAAAATTGAATAAAAAATTTTTCAGAAACAGAATTCAGAATTTCGTTTTGTTCATTTTATAAAAATATTTACATTGCAATTCAGTATTAGGTTTTGTTGCCTAGAAAATGAATGAAATTACATAGGACATAGAACAATTGAAGCAATATGGGTTCAGTTCAATTTCCTTCTGACTCAAACCAAATCATTGGAAAAATTCAGCAGATCACATCTTGATTTGCTCATCTGTATAATAAATTTGGGTCTCATGGGCTGAGTACTCTACATATAAGGTTGTTTTTTGCTGCCAACACCCACTGGTTAACCCTTTGATCAACAGTGGCATGGGTGCCGCCATCTTGGCTGAGATTGTCCCTGCCCATGATATCATCGGAGAGAGATAAACTGTCATCATGACAGCTGTGGGTCTTTAAAAGTTTTACAACATCTATGGCAATGTGTTTGTGGAACATTATAATAAATGATATGTAAAATCCAAATATACTACCATACTATAGTACGTCATTTTTTCAATATTTTGCAACAAATAAAAAATTTTTATAAAAAGTGATCAAAATGTCATACAGTCCCCCAAATTTTTGCAAAGGAAATGTCAGCTCATCCCTAAAAGAAATTACACCTCACACAACTCTGTACACGTATGAAAACGTTATTACTGCCAGAAAATGGTGAAACAAAGCATTAAAACACAATTTAACCGATATAAATTTACCTGAAGGATAAAAACACATGTTATTTGTCGAGCTTACATCAGCTTACAAGTTCAACAAGCAGAGGTTGGGCAAAAAAGGAGGGAGACGGATGGGAGGAAGAACCCAAGAAATTTGGTACAAACCTAGTCTTTGCAGATTTGGTATGCTCAACACTAAATATTGATGCCTGGCTTGGCCTAGGGTGCATATTTTACCTACCTACTATATGTTCTTCCACCAGGGCACATCACCTAATGCATAACGTTTAGAGATAGGCGAATTTTTCAAAATTCAATTCTACCCGGTTCGCCGAATTTTTTTAAAAATTTGATTCGACCCGAATCAAATCATAATGAATCACGACATGTGACGTAACAGTACATCACATGCCAGGTGCGGGTGCATGGAGAGGGCCACCACAGCCAGTAAGTCTTTGCTGCATATTGCAGCAAAGGCTTACCGGTAACACCCGAAGTCGCATGGGCGCCACCATCTTGCGGAGGATTGTCGCTCCCCATGATGTCATTGGAGAGCGGAGATACATCGCCATGACAGCCTCGGGTTTAACCCCTTCATTACAATGTGCCATCAGCACATTGTAATGAATGAGGAGGGAAATCCGCATATACTGCCATACTGTAGTATGGCAGTATACGATAGGATCAATCAGACAACCTAGGGTTAAAGTACCCTAGGGAATCTGAAAAATAGTAAAATTTTTTCAATATTTTGCAACAAATAAAAACATTTTATAAAAAGTGATCAAAATGTCATACAGTCCCCCAAATTTTTGAAAAGCAAATGTCAGCTCATCCCTAAAAGAAATTACATCTCACACAACTCTGTACATGTATGAAAACGTTATTACTGCCAGAAAATGGTGAAACAAAGTATTAAAACACAATTTAACCGATATAAATTTACCTGAAGGATAAAAACACATGTTATTTGGCGAGCTTACTTCAGCTTACAAGTTCAACAAGCAGAGGTTGGACAAAAAAGGAGGGAGAGGGATGGGAGGAAGAACCCAAGAAATTTGGTACAAACCTAGTCTTTGCAGATTTGGTATGCTCAACACTAAATATTGATGCCTGGCTTGGCCTAGGGTGCATATTTTACCTACCTACTATATGTTCTTCCACCAGGGCACATCACCTAATGCATAACGTTTAGAGATAGGCGAATTTTTCGAAATGCAATTCGACCCGGTGCGCCAAATTTTAAGAAAAAATTAGATTCGACCCGAATCAAATCATAATGAATCACGACATGTGACGTAACAGTACATCACATGCCAGGTGCGGGTGCATGGAGAGGGCTCATGGCTGAGCCCTCACCACAGCCAGTAAGTCTTTGCTGCATATTGCAGCAAAGGC
The DNA here is from genome assembly GCA_019512145.1 of Engystomops pustulosus. Taxonomy (NCBI): domain Eukaryota; kingdom Metazoa; phylum Chordata; class Amphibia; order Anura; family Leptodactylidae; genus Engystomops; species Engystomops pustulosus. The sequence goes on along the minus strand of CM033643.1, from coordinate 190,986,158 downwards.
TTACCGGTAACACCCGAAGTCGCATGGGCGCCACCATCTTGCGGAGGATTGTCGCTCCCCATTATGTCATTGGAGAGCGGAGATGCATCGCCATGACAGCCTCGGGTTTAACCCCTTCATTACAATGTGCCATCAGCACATTGTAATGAATGAGGAGGGAAATCCACATATACTGCCATACTATAGTATAGCAGTATACGATAGGATCGATCAGACAACCCAGGGTTAAAGTACCCTAGGGAATCTGAAAAATAGTAAATATAAAAAAAAAGTTAAAAAAAAATTATAATAAGAAAACCTAAAAATTCAAATCACCCCCCTTTCCCTTGAACTGATATAAAAATAATTAAACAGTAAAAATCACAAACACAATAGCTATCGCCGCGTCTGAAAATTCCGAATCTATCAAAATATAATAACAGTGCGTTTCACTGCGGAAAATAACGCCCAAATTCAAAAATGGCATTTTTTTGCCATTTTGAAAAATATAAAAAATTCAATAAAAAGTGATCAAAAGGTTGTACAGTCTTTAAAATGATAGCAATATAAACATCATCAAAAAATTACACCACCCACAGCTCTTTACGTACACCAAGGAACACTATCGCCATACAGTGAGGAACGCTACGGCCATACTTTGAGGCACACTATTGCCAAACAGTGAAGAGCACTATGGCCATACAGTGAGGAACACTACCTCCATACAGTGAGGAACACTACCTCCATACAGTGAGGAACACTACCCCCATACAGTGAGGAACACTACCGCCATACAGTGAGGAACACTACCTCCATACAGTGAGGAACACTACCCCCATACAGTGTTCCTCACTGTATGGGGGGAACATCTGTAATCTATTCTTCACTGTGTTCTTCACTGTCTTTTTCACTTAAATGATCCTGTGTTCACTGTGTTCACTGTTTTTATTCTATTCTTCATTGTTCTTCACTGTGTTTTTTTAATTAAATGCTCGATCTCGAGCGGGGGAAATACTCGTCCGAGCAACGAGCCGTTTCGAGTACCTTAATACTCGAACGAGCATCAAGCTCGGACGAGTATACTTGCTCATCTCTAGTGAGACTATTCATCCCCATTAGACCCACACAGGTAACTGAATTCTGAACTGTAGTCTTACCTTTTTATTTGTACTATGCTGTGTCTATATTATATATATAATATATATATAATATACTGTCATGCTTGATGGGGGGACAAGTGGGAAGAGTGCTGTGGACCCACGGGACTGCCCGCTGTGGTTGGTATGGGACCCGGTGGTGCGGGCCAAGGCAATGGATGCAGGAACATCATAACTTGAGAAGACAGCAGGACTGCAGAGAGCCCTGGAATGCTTGTATGGAATGAAGACACTGCTGGGCTGGACCCCTGGCAGGCACGGCAGAAGCACAGGAAGGGAGAGGTAACCATTGCTGGAACCCTGGGCGGCACAGCAGGAGCACAGTCGTACAGGCATGCCTACAGAACGGTACCGCAGGAGACGAGCACAGGACTCGACCACAGCTGCGGACCCACCGGACACTGACCACAGGATATTACCGCACAGACACAGACTACAGGGTACGGACCCCGGACATGGACCACAGGATACGGACCACCGGACAAAGACCACAGGATACGGATAACGGCCCTTTAAGTTCAGGGAAGAGACTTGCACGCCCTAGGAGCGAGCGGACAGCTGGAGACAGAGGCAGGACACCGAGCACAGACAGGACCGGAAGGTAAGTGAGGGCAGGGGGATGGGGCCCGCAAGGCAGCAGCTGGGTCTACCCGCCATCCGTTGACTGGATAATATATTGTTGTGCATTCAGTTTTCTGGCTTTCGTTAAGGAATTAAATAAAAATGTAACCTGTGTTTTATCTCAATACATGGATCCCCATGGATCAATATAATCCTCCACCGATTGGTTCCTCACCCTATATAATCCCGATACAGACCGGGCTTATATTAAATGAGAACTGTGGCAGTTTTGGTTAAAAGGTCTCTTTCACCTTTTGTGAAAGTGGTCTTTCAGCCATTCAGGGTTGTGATCACTTCCTGCACTTCCAGAACCTGTGCATTCTGGGAGTGTCTATAAATGGAAAATTAATTGACCTTGTATACTCCTCAGGGGTCCACAACGTCACTTTTTTGTCACACAACCCTGGTGGACCTCTCTGCCCCATGTGACCTCTGGAGAGCTCTTGATGCTAATAAATTACTATACTTCAGCCCCAGGCTGCAATTACTTCAAGAGTTCTCAAAGTGTCCGGAATTAAACTTTTTGCTAAACCTGTGTGTTATATATATCTATAGTCAAAATGCCACAATTTTCCATTTATGGTTACATTTTTGGGACTACTTGAGATTATGGTCTTAACATACCTTCCTAACTTGTATTATACCTGTTTGAAAAAAGTTTAGAGTATTGCAAGTGGAAAAATAAAGTAAAAAGAGAAAGTGAATAGAGAGTAATAAACCAGGTATATATATTCTTACAAACAGATGGTCAAATGTACCTTAGGTAAAAGCAGAATTGTTTCTCCAATTTTCATACACCGTCATCAAAGAACCTGCGCTGATGTTCACTAGCGACACTGAACCCTATAACAACAAGCAACTTAATTAACAGTTTATGCTCATTATATTCTTCAATCTTGACCTTTCAGCAGTGAACCAAAATGTTAGGGAAACTGTGAGTTACATGGAATTTGAAACCCATTTTAACGCATCATTTTTTTTAAAGATGATTAAACCTATGAATGTAATTAAGAGACTGAAAGCCAAACTAGATAACAAATGGACTTGTTTGCACTATGAAATATGTAACCGAACACAACAACTTCTAAATGTGTTCGTGTTTGCCTTCATTAGCATCTCACGTATAGGGTACACATATGTTCATCTTGGGAGAATGAACTTGTTACGTCGTAAAAACCAGACACTTGGGGAACATTTACTTATTTGTCAGATGTGTTCACAGAAAGGCCCGATATCCTGCATGTGTCGCTCCCCGCTCAGGTCCACGGAGTTCACCTTCTTCTTTTTGGTGCATGTAGTGCATTGTCTTGCAACACAATTGGAAAGTTAATTCCGCGCTTAGTTCATCAGTATGATCGCTGAAGACCACACCCTCCAATTTGTGTCGCATGGCGGCCAGCACAGCTGCCCAAAACTGATTGCGTGCAACAGAATCCCAGCGCAGACACCTGTTATTACCTGTCCCAAGCTCTGACAAAATCGCGAATCCACCTTAGTGTTTAACTATTTGTATATATTACTCCAGCTTCACTAAACCATTTCTCAGAAGTGTATTTTACAGAAAGGACCCCCTGCAATTTTATCACAGCAAAGCAAAGACTACTATGAGTCCCTCATCCTTCAAGTCAATCCAGAAATCCTATTCATTTGCCTTGTTCTCCAATTGATTTCTGTAAGACTCTCAATATAGTTATAGGATGAGCAAAGCTAATAAATCCTAAGTATTACAGGACAAAGGGAGGTCAAAAGTGCATTTGAGACATTTCGATGTTTTAGTTCAGTACGGAGTTTATTGCATTGAATAATTATTTTAACAGTTTTTATAGATTGGACATTTGGGACTGATTATGTTTTTTTATTTATTTGAATTCCATTCTGGAAGGAGGTCTTCTAAAATGTTATCACATTTAATTGATGTAACTATTTTTTTCAACCCTTGCTCCAGCAGTGTCTATTACATTTGTTATACAGCATGTTCACATCCTGTTGGCACTTAAAGGACATCTACCACCAGATGAAGGGTAAAAAAAGACACTGCTCACCTGCGACACCGAGACACATACTACTAGTGTGTTTCCCTCTGGCATGATTGTCTCTTCTTTTGCTGCTTCTACCCTTTTTTTACAAAAGGCTTTAAAAACGATGCAAATTAACTTAAGGGGTTCTACGTGCACAATAGGTATTAATGGATGACTAAAGCCCCTCTGGCTAATATGCATTATTTTAAAGCCTTTTTACTAACCAAAATCAAGGGCATAGATGCCTGAAGAAAACAACGCACACACCAGCATTTAAGTTGCTTGGCTTAATAATCCTCATCCGGTGGTAGATTCCTTTAAATGGGTGAACACCCATGTTCAGAGCTGTGTATGGATAGGGATCAGTCCCCAAATTTATACATATATAATATCCTTCTTTTTGACACTGTAACATGGGAAAATCTATTTATTTGTTTAATTTAATATAACAACAATTTGAATAGTGGGACTGTTCAAACTGAATGCAAAAATAGTGACAGATTTCAATGAATGTCACTTGAGCTCACATTATTATGCCAGTTGCAATTAGGCATTAGCGCTATCATAATTTTGTGCACTTGCAGTGGGTCATAATGTTGAAGGTCTTAACCAATAGATCTAATTGCAATCCTTTACTTGAGCTGTGATTGTGGGTTTTAGGGCAATATAAACAAATACTAATCAACTAACTTGATACCTCCAAGTAGAAATGTCCCAATATGAAATTGCAGCTGTAAAGACAAATCACAGTAATTTGGTGTGAAGCGCTATTTGTTTATGTTAGTAAAATAAGCCAAAATCAGTTTCCAGTTATTGTGACTATGGAATGCCCCCTGTCTTTAAACCACAGTTATCAGTAAGAGCCTAAGTTAAATACTCAAAAATACATCTTGTTTGTTGAGATCTATTCAAATATAATCTAAGATTTAAATATTTTTTACAAATTTGTAATGATTATATGAATGGAGTTTATAGAAGGGCCTTTTTTAAAACATTAATGTGTGAGAAAGGGTGCGAATCACTCCATGCACCTGTATGTGGATAAGCAATAGTTTACCTTACCGACATGGACTGTAATACTACGTCACATTCCGGGTGCGGGTGCTGAAGGCTCACGGCTAGCCCTCCATAGATGTAAGTCTTTGCTGCATATGCAGCAAAGGCTTACCGATACACCCGCGATCGGTGTGCCAGCGCGAAGCTGCCGGCTGCTTCAAAAAGATGGCGCCGCCATTTGCCGAGGTCGTCGTGCTCCCTATGACATCATCGGGGTGGCAATCCATCGCCATGACAGCCTCGGGTCTTCCAAAGACCCAGGTGCTTTGTGTTACCCTTTTTTCACGATGTGCTATCAGCACATTGGAATGAATAAGGAGGAAAATCCCCTTTACTGCCATACTGTATATGGCAGTATATGGTAGAATAATCAGACAACCTAGGGTTATTTAGTACTCTAGGGAGTCTGAAAAATAGTAAAGATAAAAATTTTAAAAAAGGTTAAAAAAAGATAATAAAAAAACATAAAAATTCAAATCACCTCCTTTCCCTAGAAGTGATACAAGTATAAATAAGCAGTAAAAATCATAAACTCATTAGGTATCGATGTGTCCGAAACATGACGCCGATCCATCAAAATATAACGGAAAATCGAAATGGCACTTTTCGTACAGTCCTAAAAACCTTACCTAAGATCACATTGATCAAGTTGCACTGTTGTCACTATAATCAATCAAAGTAACGCAGGGGTTTTCATCTACCCCGCCCGGCCGCAAGACTGGGCCATGGACCACCCGATCCTGCCTGGTCCGGCAGTTGTAGACCACTGGTATATAAAAACTTGAAAAATATTTGGTGACCTTACCTTCGGTGCCCTCTTCACCCCGCGGCTCCAGCATCTTCTATCCTCAGATTCCTTTCAGTGTGGGCAAAGGCATGTCTATGCGTGTGCGGAAGAGAGGATAGATGTGCCTCTGCCGGCACTGCAAGGAATCTGAGGATAGAAGAAGCTGTATCGGGGTGAAAAGGAGCATGGAAAGTTGGGGTTTTCTGGAGTCATTTTTTGGGAGGACCAATGCCAGAAACATATTATGTGGGGAGCAATGCTAGGGACATTCTTTGGGGGACCCTGCTGGGGAGATTCATTGGGGGGGAGCGCGCTGGCTGTTACATTTCATTGGGGGGCTCGATGTGGACATTTTATTATGAGGAACTGCTGCTGGACATGTTATTAGTGAGGGGAGGTCGCTGATGGAAATGTTTTAGTGAGGGAGGCCACTGGCGGACATGTTATTAGTGAAGGAAGCCCCTGCTAAACAGGTATTAGTGAAGGAAGGCCCCTGCTAAACATGTTATAGTGAAGAAGGCCCTGCTAAACATGGTTTAGAGAAGGGAGGCTGCTGGCTGGGTATGTTTATTAGTGAAGTGGAGGCCGCTGCTGGACATGTTATTAGTGAGTTGAGGCCACTGATGGACATGTTACTAGTGAGGGAGGTCACTGAGGGTATGTTATCAGTGTTTATAGTGAAGGGAGCCACTGATGGACATTTTAAGTATAAGTGAGGGGAGGTAGCTGCTGGACATTTATTAGTGAGGGGAGGCCACTGATGGACACTGTTATTATGTGAGGGGGCCACTGATGACGTTATTAGTGAGGGGACCACTGATGGACATGTTATTAACGAGGGGAGGTCGCTGCTGTTGGCATTTTAGTGAGGGAGCCACTGATGGACATGTTTTAGTGAGGGGAGGTCACAGCTGATAGGATGATAACCTCCTCCATGCAGCCATTAGTGGGAGGTGAAGGAAAACTTCCCATCTCAAATGAGGCAAGTCTCTCCAGTGTATGATAGTACATATGGGGTAAGGAGGTAAAGTAAGCATGAAAAAATCCCTACGTATGGCTCCAGTATGCTTTTGGTCCGTGCAGTGGAAGCGCAAATGGGCCTCACTGTGTTCACTGTTTTATTCTATTCTTCATTGTTCTTCACTGTGTTTTTTTAATTAAATGCTCGATCTCGAGCGGGGGAAATACTCGTCCGAGCAACGAGCCGTTTCGAGTACCTTAATACTCGAACGAGCATCAAGCTTGGACGAGTATACTCGCTCATCTCTAATCATCATCTACTTAGTAATGTAAGTATTTACACTTGTTAAAAATAGCAAATCATAAAGAGGTTGTCTATGAATTCATAGGGACTGGAGAAAGTACAAGGGAGAAAACAAAGTACAGTTGAAACCAGATGTTTTGATATACTATATAAAAAGACACATATGCACGTTTTTCTTATTATCTGATACAAAATAAGAATAATAAACCAGCAAGTCCACAATCTTCTCCCTGATATCTTGGTTGATTTCTTTAGACTTTGCTATGTGTTTCAGGAGTGCTTCAAATACATCCACAGGTTTTTCTCTAATCAGAAGCTTCCACAACCATTACACACAATGCCTTCATACTGCCGACCGAGTACGGCCGGCCCATTAGCCCCTAGTACCCCAGCTCCCGGCCCCTCGGTCGATATTGCAGCACGCACATCACAAACTCGCGGGACATAATGCCCCCACCTGGTCACTCACGAGCACCGTAATCCCCCTACAGCTCCCGATAAGCAACCGCCACCCTGTCCCCCCGGTAACCACCAGCCACCCGCCCCACCATGGTACTATCTGTACCCATATCGCAACTGCTCGGCCTCCCTAACCGCCGGGAGCACTAGGTATACGCCGTACCCCAGTGCGGACAGCGAGTACTAGCAATCATCCAAATTCACCATTTAACTGCATACACGTTCCCGATGCCCCGCGCTGCTTTCTCGTCCCCCTGCTTGATTCCGTCCGGCTGCGTAACAGCTCGTACGGTCCGGCTCGCACAGACCAGGACGTCGGCAATCGGCTTGGGCGTCCTAATCCCGCGCGCGCCGGCCCGTACGAGCTTTCCCCGGCGGCCGGACTGAATCAGCAGTGGGCAGCTCGGGCATCGGAGATTGGTTTCATGTGTTTTTTTTTTTCCACCGGCCCCACCATTCCAGACCGGCCCGACCGGCCAAAACCAATCGGCCCACCGGAATTTCTCCCTTGGTCCTATTGGCCGTCGCTCGCCCCTTCCCCTCATGACACTGTGCAGACTTACATGGGGGACACTTGCTTGTCTTATCTGCAACTTCTGCAAGCTTTCTGCAAACTTGTGAAATTTCTCTTCTCTCTTGCTAAAAGTGATGAACTGTAAATAGCGTCCTGCAGCTCCTGTCCTGTAATGGTATCTAATGTATGCTATTATAGTTCCAGGTGTCTGGCTGAGCTCTGCTGCAGAAATGATCTTCTCTGCAAAGGGGCCTCGTGTCTTTCTTTCTTCTCATATAACCCAACTTCGGGCTGGAGTGTGTTTTTTGCCGCCCTTTTTCGTCCGAAATTCCGATGGTGCCAGTTATGACTATCTTAGGCCACAGCAAAACATCTGGATTGGTAAGATAGATGAGGGAAAGCTGGTTATTTTAGCTGCGGCGCTAATTTGACATTTAATCACAAAATGGCGCCTGAATGAAAAGGCTCAAAAAAACAGAAAAAACTAGTGATACATGTGGCCCCTATGGTTTTTTAATTGGATCTGCTTTTACCCGTTCAATTCTTTTCAAAAACACCAAAAAAATGGTATTTGACTGAATTAATGATTATAGTTATACTGACATGGTCAAGTCAAGTATCACACTGTTCATTTACTGGATTTTATTTTAACTAGACATAATTTATAAACAATATAGGAATTATTAGAATGTTTACTAATGGGATACGTAGCACAGTAAAGCTAAAATAATACAATTCCAAAATAATATAATTGCCTAATATGATAATCGTAATTTGAACTTTATCTTCAAATGGGACAACTCCTGCTGATTTTTTGTGCCTGTTAGGTTCTCTATTATTTCTCTACGGTGACCTTTTAAATGTTTTAACCATAACTACCAGCTTTCAGGATGCTGAGGTTCATCTCCTCAACAGTACACATTCCCCTTAGAAACATTCCCACAGCAACATTTCTGAGGTAATACTGATGTACCAATAAATACAAGTTGCTTTTACAGTGTAAAAACCACAGATCAAAGCTGACCGAACTGTATTGTTCTGGTAATGTAAAAGACTGCCTTGTATTTTCAAAAATAACCACCAGCATCATTTACGCTGACGAGACCCTTGTAATCTTAATCTTCTTTTATGCTTTTATGTATCTGAAACCCCCAAGGTTAAAGATAGAGATTTCAACTAAATACAAATCCCCTTCAAACTTGAATTATGTCTGCTTTTTAATGCTACTGATCAATACATCTCTTGAAAAAATAAAGAAAAACCTTTTTGAACCCTGTAATCCATGTGCTTCCTAATGTTTATCTTTATGTACTATGAGTTGATAGAAGACACGATAATTTTTTACCATTATAACCAACCGGGACCTGGATCAAATCAATGTAATTGTGTGAGATCTGGTCCAGGAATGATGCCTGGAGGTAGAATTGTACTCCCATATTTATTGCATTTTCTGTTGGAACAGATCAACTCACTTCTTATATATAAGCTATTTGCATATTTATTTCAACTATTAATATTATATTATTATATTTATATACAATAGAAGACAGACATAATGGGGCTCATTTACTAAGGGTCCAATTGCGTCACATTTACTGGGTTTTTTTGCCATGCAATCGGATTTTGGCACATGGGCGCCAGCTTTCAAGAGACACAATCCGGGGGCAGCCATCGGGATCTCTGACCACCCCCGGATTTAACCTGATTCATACAAATTGTTTTCGCGGACATGCACATACATCACCAGGAAAGCAAGGTGAACTCACGGCGGCCCTCACGGGGGAACGACAGATGCAGGATCTCGGGCTGCACAATGTGGTGATCGCGACGGACTTCATCTTGGTTTGACCCGTCCCTATCAGGGATCACGACAGGACCGGGTAAGTAATGTGCCCCAATATTCTTTTGAGATTTCTGTGTGACCTGGCCTCAACTTATTGTTGTGTTCTAAGATCTTAGAAGGGTCATTATTAAAGGTATTGTCCAGATACCTGACAAGCCCTCCTCCTGTAATAAATTCTACCGGTCAATGCTGCTCCGCTGGCCCTTGTTAATCAGCCCGCGAATCATGCTGATCAATATGTAACAATTATTGTAACAATCCGGTGCCTTTCAATCAGGTTTTTGAACCCGTCGTTCAAGATCACTTTACAACCCAATTGTGATGTCTGACCATGCCCCTCAGTTTGTACCTATAGAAAAAAGGAGAAAACTTTAGTGAGGACTGTCTGCCTGTCTCTTTTCAAGCTTTTTTCCAGGTTTTGTACTTGCTGGTTTATCTCTAAGTTTGATATCAGAACAGCTGAGTATATGGTTTTTGCACTTTTTTATTAAAAAGTCCACACAGACTTCTCAAACTGTTTCGCAACTTCATCTAAGTTTTTCCTACGTTTTGTCAGCACTGGAGTTTATTTGTACTTTTAACCAGTGATTTGCAATAGTGAAAAGTTGCCCATTTATGCTCAAATATTTCAAAGTGGCCAAAAATCACAAAATATACGGGAATACAAGGGGAAAACTTCAAGATAAATGCCCCTTTGAGACCAGTTAAGGGGTTATACCTGGTGTAAAATTACTTAGGGCGTGGCTCGGGGTGGGCTATGTTAAAAAACAATAACATGTACTAGCATGTTCCATGCCACGTCCGTTTGAATTATCCGTGCCCCTGTTTGTTTCCATGGCACAGAGCCCGCTCCAGGAGCTTTCCGTCCGCGATGTGTCCCGCTCCTCCCTCCTCCCTGTCTCTCAGCGTTGTAAGCGCTGAGAATGGGTTGGATTGGGAGCTCCCTGTCCCCTGATAACGGACCGTGGCACAGTGTAGACATACTAGCGCGCCGGGAAGGTTAAGTACATTTTATGTTTAAATATCCCACCGTAGCCCTGCCCTCAGTCATTTTCAACACCCGGATAAGCCCATTTAACGTATAAACTCTCCCCTGGCTAATAATTATTAGTGCCTCATTTTTTTTTATGTTTAAAAGGTTAGAAGTGGTCTGACTACCATTTTTGGTTCTTTGCTTAGTACCAAGGTGGTAACTTGGGACTTACTAAGGGTCACCTGATAGGAATTTTTATACCATTGAGAGAGCAAAGAGACACACTCACCAACAGGAGCATACCTTATCAAGAAGCTTTTAGCATCACAAGCAAGCTCAACATACAAATCGGTTTTTTTTTTTATGGCAGATGTAGACATGGGGAAGAAAGACGTACAAAGAACTGCCAGATTAATTCAGAATCCACCAGAAATACATAATAATATTTATGAAATCTGGGGAGGAGAAATGGCCAAATAGGGGGATCGAGGATAGAATTGCAACACATTTGCCAGCTTTTACATATCATAGTATAGTTGTTGGGGGATTAACTTTCCAAAATTGACAATTGGTGTAGGAAGCCATTTTGGATGGGTTCTAATATCATTGAAAGTTTGAGGAGGATGGTGGATCCCGGTGTAGAAATATAGAGGTCAATTCTAAAAACCCCAGTGTGTTTGAGACATCTGAATACAATTTTCAGAGGGGTTGGGTTGCTGAAAGATAAAGTAAAAATGAAGCGAGGAAGAGTAGAGTAGATTCCAACATCATTAATACAATGTAATTTTTTACAATAATTTTACAATCTTTTAATTTTCATAAAGAGTTGTGGAAAAACATAACAATACGTTGAACAAGGTAAGTGGAAAAAAACCAAAAAAACAGAGAAAAAGACTACCAAATCAATAGAATTAACATAACAATTACTACACTCTCTGATATGAAATATTCTATGTCGAAAGTATGCTAGACAACCATGTGCTGAAACCATCAGGATGACTGAACTTTTTCGAAGTAAGAAGTAAGTCAACATTTTAGTCATGTGTAAGATGAGCGAGCACTAAAAGCGTGAGTTCTCTTACTTCCGAGTCGTAACTTTGTCCGAATGCTCCAAGTTCTTGTGTTCGAATAATCAGCCCCATTGAGTCATGGGAAGACTCGAGCAATTTTTAAGGGTACCAAGCTCTGCACAGGGAAGTTTTGGCCAAAACCACCTGTTGAACCTCAGAACTGAGGAAACAACACACGAAATGGACGGAAACAGCATGGTCCAGCATGCATGATCGCTCGAGAGCTGCTTAAATCGCACCCATTATATCAAAATTATGGGCAACATCATGGTGATGCACAGAGTGACCGTAAGAGGCGAGATAGCATCTATAACACCCAATACTGACCCTGACACTATGGGGATGAGATGCAGAGCCAACGCAGGCTAGAAGTGTATTGTGACATCCCCCAAATGGACCTCAGCTTCAAACCATTATTAATAAAATTCCTTTTGGTGAGGATACGTGTAGTCAAACTGTACGTATCATATCTTGCCTGGTTTATGGTGGCAGAGTAGGAACCAAAGAGGTGAGCAGAACGCCTGAATGATTTCCTATGGTGAAGAAAAGGTTTGACAGTATATTAGAACTCGATAACACAGCATGGTGGCAACAAGTGACCAAGTTCCATACGTATCTGGGAACACCCGAATAGCCTGACACTCTCGTTGCTAAGGGACACATGTGTTTTTTCATTAGAATAATTGGCACAGTCCCTACCCCTAGACATGACCATCCCTAGATGCAACACAAATCAGTTTATATTGTGTTACTAAGTTTTATATCCCATTTTTATGGATGGTATTGGGTTGTTGTGGCACTTTAAGAACCATAATGTGCCAAAGATAAAAGGGCTTCCTATTACCTACCCCAATTAAAAAAAACAATAGTGAGTCAACACAAATACAGCCTTCTATTACCTGGGTAGGAAAGCCATGTTTAACATGAGAAATTATAAAACAGTATGGTATCAGCTGTCAGTTAACATTTAGAAGAATCTCAGGAACATTATCAAGAATAGAGACTAGAGGCACAATCATCTGGCATCAAAGTCATTCAGAGTATGGTGATATAACAAATAAGTCAAAACATTCAAAACTTTCCTCCAGGTTCAGTGAGGAGATTGCCTTCATCACCAATTGTTACTGCTTGGAACACAGGAGTTTTTGGGTTTGAATTCTTTTATACCACTAAACCACCTTGTATGACAAGCCAGGACATCTGTAAAACACCAGCTCTTGGAGTGTGAAGACCATAAAATATAAATCTACATAAAAGCAATAATATTACTCGTATTAAAAACAGAGTATGTGGGTCTACTAGAGATTTTCTCTAGGGCTGATGGCCTTGGTTTGCAACACAACACTAGTTTCAACCGGCCAACGGAAACTATTGGGTTGATCGGCCTTACCCCTCTACAGTTGTCCCATGTTCTAAAATACCTATTTTCTGCATATGTATTACTATTGCTATATCCGAGTCATATTCCCATGACCAATACTTTTCTGAGAGAATTTTATCTCTGTGGCCACTGTGTAATAGCAGATATTCATGAGAGCAGTTTTCCTTCAGTTTTCCAAATGTAAGCAGAAGTGGTATTTCCAAAGCAGTGTGTTGCATTTATCAATGTCAGTACAGGTGTAAGTGTAATTGTCCTAAAGCATTTAAACAATTAAGCAAACTCTTAGAAATTTCTCCATGACGAGAAAAGAGGTAGCTGTCTACCATGACAAAAATAGAAAGACAATAGAAAGTGTCACCGTGGCCAATTAAAATAATTGCATGCACGTGAGTGTACAAGCATCTTCTGGCAGTGGTCTCTAATTCTAGAGCTTAACACTGAGAGATGCACAATATACATTTCACTCTCATTTACTCTTGATGATTCATTGCAATCTGGCCATGTTAATGTGGGAGAATAGTATGTCACATCTTACTTTTAAAAGGTTTGGGAAATATATACTGTATGCACATCATCACAAGCTAATGTTCAAATATAACGATTCTGATGATCTCATTACAATGCTACATGTTAAAGGTGGAATATATATGTCAACATTTCTTTTCAAAGTAATGGGCTCCATTTTTTTTTCTTTTTGCAACTTTTGGATTTGAATGTATGTGAAAAATTTGTACTTTCTCTTACCTCTGGCAGCAAGTTCACCAAGATGTTTTTCAGTGTTACGTCTGATTCATCTTTAAAATCCAAACGTGGATGTATGCAAGTCGCAAATTAGAAAAAACTAAAGTGATCATTCACTAAGGAGCAATGCTGTGAAGCAATACACAGTCTCTTCCTCCTTCAGGAGTTTGCGCCACCAAAGGTAATCTTTGAAAACTGACACAAGATTGTATTTTACCCCATCTAGTTTAAAGTAAAATATTTCCAATCCGTTGGAAAGAACATACTTTTTGGTCTTGCCCAAAGAACAACCTATATGTAGAAGCATTTAGAAATTAACCAATTAACTAATTTAGCAATTATTAACATCACAACCTTCACCAGAAACTCCATACTTCTGATGGAAATAATAGAACAAATTTAATGGCGTAAGTTGAGGATCGTTACTAGATTATGGAAAAAAGTCCTTTCCTAACATACACAAGCTATACACTAACGTGTAGTATGAAACAGTGATTTTCTCCAAAGTAACCGATTTCAGAACTTCCAAAACAAGTGAGATCTACGCATCTAAGCATCATACTACCAGTGAGTAGAGTGCACCATCACCAGTGGGTCCAAAGGCTAAGTTTTCGGATTGACAGTTTATACTGGTTTGTTTGGATTCATATTTTTCCTTTTAGAATAATTACCTTGTGCCACACATTGATTAACTACTTCTTCTCATGGAATAGAAGGAAGTCACTATAATAATAACTTCCCTAATATTTACAGGTTGTAGCATGAGAATGCACACTATAACATGCAAATGTACCTTATATACTATAATATCTGTGCGCTTTTATTATGGCATTAAATTTATCTAGTACATTTCATTTACTTCTGTACAATTGAGGCCTATGGTGGCATATGTTGTATGACACAACATTTTTTATGGATTAAAACTTTAACAAAAATTGTTGTGAAAGAAGTTGCATCCTTCTTGCACCCAGCGATATGGCTATAGAATGAATGCCAACATCCCTTGGGGGTCTTAAAACTAGTAAAAAAAAATAAATGACAAAAAACTAGTATAAATAAATTAAAACCAGGCCTCAGGTGTCGGTTGCGGGAAAACCCGGGGCCACATGTATCACTCGTTTTTTTCAGTTGTTTTTGGCGACTTTTTAATTCAGGCGCGCCGTTTTTTGCGTCCATTTTTTTGCGACTAAACGCCAAACTAGCCGCGCAGGCAAAATAACAGCTTTCCCTCATCTATCTAACAATCCTGCGCCTATGATATTCATCACTTGCAACATTTTCATTTAGGCGCAAAAACACTCCAGCCCGAAGGTGGCGTTAACTGAGAAGAAAGCCGGAGCCCCCTTGCAGAACAGCTCATTCTACAGCAGAGCTCAGCGAGACCTGGTACATATAAATAGATACCTACATCACTGCAACGAACTGCAGACTCTTTTTACAGTTCAACACCTTCTATTTACAAAATATTCTGCAAAACCCTAGCTCAAACAAAAGAGCTCTAACTTTGCAGAATTTTGCAGAAACTACAGACAAGTGTCCCCCAATGTAATTCTGCACATATCACCAGTGTGTCTGAGGGGGGATACTGTGCAGAATTAACGGGGTGCAGCAGGAAACCAGCACTGTGGGATCCCCTCTAGGAGAAGCCCTGCTGAGGAGATCACGGGGTGCAGGTGCCACCCACCGGGTGCTACTGTGGGGGTCATTCCCTTCTATGGGTGTGGGAGAACATAGGTGCTTGTACAGGATCCCATGTAAGTGGCTGAATCTAAACATTGTGCCTAACTGGCCAAAATTGCGCCTAAACTGTGTTAAAGTAAAGTGATTAATAAAGGCAGGAAATTACCTTATCACATTTGGTGTAATTCTGACAAAACATTGCGCCAAATTTAGGCGCAACTACTACACTTAGCACACAAAGTGATAATGTGGCCCCAGTGTGTATGTTTTGAAAGCAATATAAACCATAATTTTTAAGGGGACATGGAGAAAACAATGAAGAAAAAAGGAGATACGACAAACTCAGTAGATGCGCAACTGAGCTAGCACCTACACCAATATGTGAAAGAGCTCTTATTGTGTCATTCCATACATTGGGCACATCTACTTACCTGTCCTACGTGATAACCGAAATGCATTGTCCGACGGAATGCACATCTGCCGCTATTCACACGAAATCATGCGCCCGATTCCTCCATCTGTGCCGCTGGAGTTCACCATCTTCTTCCTACTGCATGTAATGCATTGTCTTGCGACACAAATTGAATCTTAAATCCTGCGGCAGTCCATCAGTTGGATCGTCCCAGGCCCCACCTGATTTCTGTCGCATGAAAGCCGCGCAGCTGCGCCACAATCCCCAGTTAAATACCTGTCCAGCAGTGAAAATCCAAACCTTGAGAATCCGATTATAGCGATCCGCTGACCCTTAGTAAATAAATACAATTATGGGGCCCACAGTATCAGGGGGCCCTATCATCCTACCTGACATACTGAAGAGTGAATGATGTGCACCATTATATACATATATCTGCACATTGTTCAGCATAATATGTTTACCATATATGTGATGTATATATGTTCTTATGTGTGTATAAATGTGTTATTGTAACTTCCATGTGTAAGTATATGCAACACCCCTGTCAATGCTAGGCAGAGTGAGTAGCTGTGAATAAGCCCCTTTGTCTGTGTGTCCTCAGTAGTTGAGCCTGTACAGCTCACTTCAGATAGTTAGATAGAGTAATTAGCAGCGGTAGATAAGCCTGGATTTACTAAGGTTTATTTTCCATATGTTTCACTTTGTAACTGGAGTGTGATTAGAGAGTGAGCACCACCTGACCAGAGTGTAACAAAACCCACTACGAACTGAGGAGCACCTCTTGCCAGCAAGCTCTCTTACGCAGAGACCCAGAGCACATGCTCTGCCCCAGGCCTCCTAGGCCTCCCCGCCATCAATAAAGAACACCCTGAGAGAAGGAGACAGAGTGTCAGTGCCCACTAGACACATAGAACACCCAGGACAAAGCTGCAGCTTCCAGCATGATAAGCTATCTCCCAGCCGCCCTACACCAGGCTGGGTGAATCTATTCCTGAGGACCACTCCCTGACCACTCGAGTAATCCGGACTTCTCCAATAATCCGGCATCTGTTCTGAAATTGTTCGGTCCGTTGCCTGCAGTTGTTCCAATAAAGAACCTGAGTTACTTTTGCACAACGTTGCCTCCATCTGGTCCCTGAATACGGCTGCACCATCAAGGGTGCCCCCATCCAATACCAGGGACATATGCTACGGACACTAGGGGGTTACCCCAGGAGATTCGGTACATCACCTCTCCCTCTCATTTAATTTCTTGCACACACCACCTGCTGGAGACCTCCAGGCTGTAGGACACCCCTCTGGTCCCCTACCATGCACCGTGACCACAGCATGCCTAGGCCGCAACCGCCAGCCACTCCGGTATTCTGGGCCTGGCTGCCTCCAGGCCCCAAGAAAAGGACTAGGCCCTAGTGGGGGATGTTGCATATACAAATATGAGAAAAGGAGAAGGCCACAGCATCCAATATGATGAAAAAAGGTAAACCTTTATTCACACAGGCATAGAATCTTGTCAACATTCATGGGTAATCGAAACCTTGCAGTTTTTCTAGGCCTGTGTGAATAAAGGTTTACCTTTTTTCATCATAGTGGATGCTGTGCCTTCTCTCTTTTCTGGTCTTGGACTATGGATCTTGCACACTAGGACCCTGGGCTGCGTGCATCAAACAAGCAGTTTTGGTAAATACATTGGTTGCTGTCTTTTTTCTCTCTTTTTTTGCATATACAAATATGTAAATTTCTTTAGTGAAAGGGGGGCCCATGCAGAAGCCTGCTATGGGGCCCTGCTTCTCCTAGTTACGCCACTGTATATATATCCACATAGAACACAACTGATACAATAGTAATGATAACTTTATCTATAAAGTTCAACACCGTCAGTTATGCCGATAGCAAATTTAAGTTAATTAGTATAAAATTTCTGAACTCGGTGGACTTACCCAAGTCTGTTTTTTAAACCCATTTACTTTTTACGGTGTACAGCTTAGAATATGCTAATAGAGTAATTTAGTCACCAAAGCATCTTCTTCAAAAGCACCAACAACACAGATGCATAAGGTCATTTTTTGATGGAAATGATTTTTGTTTTGAGAAGAGTGTAATACCTTAATTTGCCATAGAAAAGAAAATCAAAAAAGCACAAAATACTTTCTTTAATTGGCACTTTGTACAAAGATTTTTGTTGATCGTCTTCATGTCTCATCTTCTGTCACGTTTCTAGTGTAACAAAGCTAAACACAATACTTTTGCAGAACGTTTAAATTATGGAACAATATGTATTAAGTTAGATAATCCTGGATTCATTCATTAAAAGTTTCATTGTTTGAAAAAGTTTTCTTATAAAAATGCATTAATGGCCTTTGGCAGAAACCTTTATTATGTTTCACCATTTGTGCTCCTCACAGAATTCTATAGGTTGAATGGCAGTAGGTTTCTGTACTTCTTTCACTAATCACCCACATATAAATTGCCGAATTATTTAAAGGTTGAATATAAGTCAACTGATTTTCTGTGTGTTCTAGTAACATGTTCTCTACATGTGAAATGTTACTAATTTTTTTCTAAAATTTTAATCTTTAAAAGATACTTTAAAACTACATGCATGCTTCAAAACAGAGAGTCTGCACAGGCTAAAAAGACTATAATTGCCTAAATGACACATTAATACATAACTAACTGGCATTTGTAGCAGGTGTAGATGACTAGATTTTTACATTATGATTTTTATTTAAACAAAGCATAAAGGTAAATCATTTTTATTAATTTTTTTTATTTTTACACCTACAGTAGGCTTTTAAAACACTTTTGTATTATAAAGTAATTAGATACTTTAATTAATAAATATGCTCACCTACAGTAATGATGATGGACTGTTCCTGACTTCTTATAACTCTACTGAGTCGGCAAGATCACCGTGGTCCTGCTGTCTCGGAGCTGCTGTGTCCTGCTTCCTCTCTCGATCGGGTCACATGCTTCCTGTTGCTGCGGCTGATGTCTCCTAGGCTGCAGTGCTCAAGATTATATCAGGTCTTTAGAATTAAGAGGTTTCTGCACTCTGTTTCATTTCTCAATTCTTTATTGTGACCCCATTTCTGTTTCAAGAATATGTTTGCGATTCCGTTCTGTTGACAACCTTGTTTAACCTACCTCGATCTGTAACTGCCTACTCTGACCTCTGGTCTGCTGCCTGTCATGGTGGATTGTATTCTGGATGTTACTAATGTTATATTTGAGCTTTGAGGATTCATTTTAGCACCTTTTGGGACAACAATATGACTTGAACTCTCTATCACTAAATTAAAATGGGGCTGATAATGTGCCTGGCTATTCTTTTTAATAAAACACTGTACAGTAAATTTAAAGGTGGTGAGGGGACTACGATTCCTACTATTCAATGATTATAGGGTATAGATTTCAAAATCATGTCACAATTTTTTTTGTTTTAACTTTTCTGGTATCTAAGGGGCTATGCAAATGTGACATAGTCTGGCAAAATATGCCCTCCAAAAGCCCAATTACACTGCCTTTATTCCAAACAGTGTGTCTGTACAACAGTTCCTCACAAGTAGGGCATATCTTTAGTTAGGAAAAATTGAATAACAAAATGTGTGATGCATTCTCTCCTTTTTAACCAATTGTAAAAATGTTGCGGCCAATTTCCTTTGCAAAAATATAATGTTTCATTTCATTAATAAAAATAAAAGAATAAATCAGTGGATGGTTATTGGACCACTGATAAATATTTGAGGGTTATAGTTTGTTTGGGGTTCCCACTGTTCAAGTTTGAGAGGTTAAGTCTTTTTATGACTTTTTCCAATAAAGGACTTTCCACATAAAAATGTTATCACTAACTTAAAGTACAAAGGCAATTCAATCCAAAATCACCCTGGGTAAGTTACAGCGTTCTAAAATTATTTTCCCAAAATGTGACACCTTTAAAATGGAACTAGTTTCTCAAGGTGAAATAGCCCAGCCTCAAAGGACTAACCCTATTCCAATGTTTTTATTCCTTTCTTTCAAATAGTTCTCATTGTCTACTCACAACACATTAGGGGTTTACGTTATTTAATAAAAATTCGCCAGCAGCACACCCGTTCACACCTCCCATGTCCCTTCTGACATGGAGGTGACAGAAACAGGGCAATAATAGCAAGTGCTAGCTTTAAAGCTAGCATTTGCGATTTTGAGGAATTCTATGCCAGTGTCTAGGCACAGAAGGCCTGATAAGTACCACCCTTTTCTCTAACATACACTTCCCATGACTTACCGACTACCTATGAAATATGACCGGGGGGACGGGGACTTTTACTCGTGAGTGTTGGTACAAAAACTCCTCTTTTCTCCAGCCTCATCTTGATTAGCCTAATTGAGCTAGATTATTATCGAATCTGAAGGAGGTAGAGCTTAAAAGACTTCCTCGGATGCACGGCATCAAGGCGTCCCTAAACGTGCAGACAAAGGGTCATATACATCTCAGACCAAGATGTTTGTTATGGATAGTTATAACATTAGCGTTATGATCCATCTCAGCCTAAGCCAGATACATTTTTACATGGTATAGAGAGGGGATTATATCTTTGACTAAAAAGGCTCTAACATTCTTCGACACAGAGATATAATATCTTTAATGAGACCACAACCTATACCTTCCATTGAGAATCTAGAACTCCTCCCAGGTGGAAGGTTCCCTAAGCCCTCCTTGGGGGGAAAGGGCTGTTTCTGCAACCTATTATAATAAAAGCAGTGAGGACTAGAGATGAGCGAGCACTAAAATGCTCGAGTGCTCGTTATTCGAGACAAACTTTTCTTGATGCTCGAATAACGTCTCGAATAATGAGCCCCATTGAAGTCAATGGGAGACTCGAGCATTTTTCAAAGGGACCATGGGTTCGGGAAATAATGTGTTATTTAATTGAAAAAGAATGTTTCTGATAAGTTAGCAGATGTATGCAAACTCTGCAATCTATTCTTCACTGTTCCGCGCGTATATTATCTCCCGACAAGTTAGCAGATGTGAAGAACAGTGATGAATAGAATAAAAACAGTGAACACAGTAACACAGTGAACAGGATCATTTAAGTGAAAAACGCAGTGAAAAACACAGTGAAGAATAGATTGCAGATGTTCGGCCATCTGCTTACTTGTCGGAGATACGCTGTCCCGGGATCCCGCCTCTTCTCCACTGAAGTCTCCCCGATCTCTTTGCGCTGCTCCCCGATGCTCTCGCTGCTCCCCATTGCCTCTGCTCTCCCCTGATCCCTGCGCTGCTCCTGATGCCTCTGCGCTGCTCCCCGATGCCTCTGCACTCTCCCGAAGCCTCTGCGCTGCTTCCCGATGCCTCTGCTCTGCGCTGCTCCCCGATGCCTCTGCGCTGCTCCCGATGCCACTGCGCTGCTCCCCGATGCCTCTGCGCTGCTCCTCGATGTCTCTGTGATGCTCCCCGATGTTTCTGCACTGTCCCCGATGTCTCTGCGCTCCCCGATGTCTCTGTTTTTCTGCTCCCGATGTCTTGTCCTGCTCCCCGATGTCTTTGTCCTGCCCCATGTCTCTGTCCTGCTCCCGTGTCTCTGTCCTGCTCCCCGTGTCTCTTCCTGCTCCCCGGTGCTCTGTCCATCCCCGAGTCTCTGTCCTGTTCCCCGATGTCTCTGTCCTGTTCTCCGATGTCTCTGCCGCTCACTGTGTTCTTCAATGTGTTCTTCACACATATATATCACACATATACATCTGTAATCTATTCTTCACAGTGTTTTTCACTGTTTTTCACTTAAATGATCCTGTGTTCACTGTGTTCACTGTTTTATTCTATTCTTCATTGTTCTTCACTGTGTTTTTTTAATTAAATGCTCGATCTCGAGCGGGGGAAATACTCGTCCGAGCAACAAGCCGTTTCGAGAACCTTAATACTCGAATGAGCATCAAGCTCGGACGAGTATACTCGCTCATCTCTATTCTTCACATACTATTTGTTTGCACCGTTTCGCGCGTATCTTTGACAGGTAAGCAGATGTGCACGACATCTGTAATCTATCTTCACTGTGTTCTTCCCTGTGTTTTTCACTTAAATGATCCTGTGTTCACTGTTTTTATTCTATTCTTCATTGTTCTCACTGTGTTTTTTAATAATGCGTCGGTCTCGAGCAGGGAAATACTCGTCCGGCAACCAGCCGTTTCGAGTACCTTATACTCGAACGAGCATCAAGCTCGGACGAGTATACTTGCTCATCTCTAGTGAGGCTATTCATCCCCATTGACCCACAAGTAACTGATTGCTGAAGCTTGTAGTCTTCCCTTTGTATTTTGTACTATGCTGTGTCTATATATATACATATATACTGTCACGCTTGATGGGGGGACAAGTGGGAAGAGTCTCTGAGGGCAGAGTCTAAGGACCCACTGGACTGCCGCTGCGGTTGGTATGGGACCCGGGGTGGCGGCCAAGGCAATGGATGCAGGAAACCGTCACAACTTGAGAAGCCAGCAGGAACGCAGAGGAGCCCTGGAAATGCTTGTACGGAATGAAGACACCACTGGGCTGGAACCCTGGAAGGCACGGCAGAAGCACAGGAAGGCAGGAGGTAACCACTGGGCTGGTACCCTGGGCGGCACAGCAGGAGCACAGTCGTACGGGCATGGACTACAGGAAACGGACCACAGGAGATGGAGCACAGGATACGGACCACCGGACACAGACCACAGGATACGGACCATCGGCCCTTTAAGTTCAGGGAAGAGAGCGTGCACGCCCTAGGAGCAGGAGCGGGCAGCCTGGAGACAGGAGGCAGGACCCGGAGCACAGACAGGAGCCCGGAGAGGTAAGTGAGGGCAGGGGGATGGGGACCCACAAGGCAGCGGAGCACGGGTCTACCCGCGATCCGCGACATGGATATATATATATGTTGTGCATTCAGTTTGTCTGGCTTTCCGTTAAGGCAATTAAATAAAAAATGTAACCTGTGTTTTATCTCAATACATGGATCCCCATGGATCAATATAATACATACTACCGAGTTGGTTCCTCTGCTGATCCTACTGGATTTTCACGCACAACCCTCTCTATGGTTACAGAGATAGTCAGAAAATAAAAAACATCCAGTGAGCGGCCGTTCTGTGGGGCGGAAATAGCCTTGTTGAATGCAGAGTTCAGAGGAAATGGCAGACTGGTTCGAAGCTGATAGAAAGGCAACAGTGACTCAAATCGCCACCCGTTACACAACAAGGTAGGCAGAGAGCATCTCTGAAACGCACAGTACGTCCGACTTGGAGGCAGATGGGGCTACAGCAGCAAAGACTCACACCCGTGTCCACTCCTTTTCAGCTAAGAACAGGGAAACTGAGGCTACCATTTCAATTGCACAAGCTTCAATCGAAATTGGACATTAGAAAGATTTAAAAACGTTGCTGGTCTGATGAGTCTTCGATTTCCTGCTGCGACATTCGATGGTTAGGGTCAGAATTTTGGCGTCAACAACATGAAATCATGGATCCATCTGCCTTGTATCAACGGTTCAGGCTGGGTGGTGGTGTGGTGTCATGTGTGGGAATATTTTTCTTGGGCACTCTTTGGGTCCCCTTGGTAACCAATTGAGCATCGTTGCAACTCCACGCCTACCTGAGTATTGTTGCTGACCATGTCCCTCCCTTTATGCCACAATGTACCCAACATCGATGGTCTACTTTCAGCAGGTAATGCGCCACGTCATAAAGCGGAATCATCTCAGATTGGTTTCTTGCACATGACATGAGTTCCTATACTCAAATGGCCTCCACAGTCCATCGGATCTCCAATCCAATAGATCATCTTTGGGATGTGTGGACGGGAGACATTCGCACATGGATATGCAGCCGACAATCTGGCGGCAACTGTGGTGATTCCATCATGTCAATATGGAACGCAAAATCTCTGAGGACTGCTTCCAGCAACCTTGTTGAAATCTATGCCACGAGAATTGAAGGCAGTTCTGACTGAAGGCAAAAGGGGGTCCACCCGTTACTAGCATGGTGTACCATAATAAAGTGGCCGGTGAGATGTATATATATATCTTGTCGCGGATCGCGGGTTTCTGAAATACTCAGACCAGCCCTTCTGGCACCAACAACCATACCATGTTCAAAGGCACTCAAATCACCTTTCTTCCCCATACTGATGCTCGGTTTGAACTGCAGGAGATTGTCTTGACCATGTCTGCATGCCTAAATGTCTACGCCTAAGTTGCCGCCACGTGATTGGCTGATTAGAAATTAAGTGTTAACGGGCAGTTGGACAGGTGTATCTAATAAAGTGTCCGGTGAGTGTATGTTGTGCATTCAGTTTGTCTGGTGTTCCCTTAAGGCAATTAAATAAAAAAAACCTGTGTTTTATCTCAATACATGGATCCCCATGGATCCATATAATGCATACTACCGAGTTGGTTCCTCACCCTATATAATCCCGATACATACCGGGCTTATATTAAATGAGAACTAGTGGCAGTTTATTGGGTTGAAAAGGTTCTCTTTCACCTTTTGTGAAAGTGGTCTTTCAGCCATTCAGGGTTGTGATCACTTCCTGCACTTCCAGAACCTGTGCATTCTGGGAGTGTCTATAAATGGAAAATTAATTGATCTTGTATACTCCTCAGGGGTCCACAACGTCACATTTTTGTCACACAAACCCTGGTGGACCTCTCTGCCCCATGTGACCTCTGGAGAAGCTCTTTGGATGCTAATAAATTACTATACTTCAGCCCCAGGCTGCAATTAACTTCAAGAGTTCTCAAAAGTGTCCGGAATTAAACTTTATTGCTAATCCTTGTTGTTTAGATATATACTACTAGTAACAAAATGCCACAATTTTCCATTTATGGTTAAATTTTTGGGACTACTTTGAGCATGGTCTTAACACACCCTCCTAACTTGTATTATACCTGTTTAGGAGTTGCAAGTGGAAAAATAAAGTAAAAGAGAAAGTGAATATACAGTAAATAAACCAGCAGTTAATTCTTACAAACAGATGGTTAATGTAACATTAGGTAAAAGCAGAATTGTTTCATCCAATTTTCATACACCGTCATCAAGAGAACCTGCGCTGAGTGTTCACTAGCGACACTGAACCCTATAACAACAAGGCAACTTAATTAACAAGTTTATGCTCGTTATTATTCTTCAATCTTGACCTTTTAGCAGTGGAACCAAAATGTTAGGGAAACTGTGAGTTACATGGGAATTTGAAACCCATTTTAACGCATCATTTTTTTAAAGATGATTAAACCTATGAATGTAATTAAGAGACTGAAAGCCAAACTAGATAACAAATGGACTTGTTTGCACTATGAAATATGTAACCGAACACAACAACTTCTAAATGTGTTCTGTGTTTGCCTTCATTATCATGTACTCACTGTATATGGTACACATATGTTCATCTTGGGAGAATGAACATAATGTTACGTCTGTAGAAACCAGACACATTGGGGAACATTTACTTACCTGTCAGATGGTGTTCACAGAAAGACTCGATATCCTGCATGTGTCGCTTCCCCGCTCAGGTCCGACGGAGTTCACCTTCTTCTTTTTGGTGCATGTAAGTGCATTGTCTTGCAACACAATTGGAAAGTTAATTCCTGCGCTTAGTCTGAATCAGTATGATCGTCTGACGACCACCCCCCCCCCAATTTGTGTCGCATGGAAGCCAGCATAGCTGCGCCAAAATCTGATCGCGTGCAACAGAATCCCAGCGCAGACACCTGTTATATACCTGTCCAAGCAGTCTGACAAAATCGCGAATCCACCCTTAGTGTTTAACTGCATTTGTATATTACTCCAGCTTCACTAAACCATTTCTCAGGAAGTGTATTTTTACAGAAAGGACCCCCTGCAATTTTTATCACAGGGGACTAAATCTGCCAAAGCTAGCAAAGACTACTAGGGTCCCCTCATCCTTCAAGTCAATCCAGAAATCCTATTCATTTTGCCTTGTTCTCAATTGATTTCTGTAAGACTTCTAATATAGTTTATAGGATGAGCAAAGCTAATAAATCCTAAGTAGTACAGGCAGAAGGGGAGGTCAAAAAGCTGCATTTGGGACATTTCGATGTTTTAGTTCAGGTACGGAGTTTATTGCATGGAATAATTATTTTAAAGTTTTTATAGATTGGACATTTTGGGACATGATGTTTTTTTTTATTTATTTTGAATTCCATTCTAGGGAAGGAAGGTCATTCTTAAATGTTATCACTAGAGATGAGCGAGCACTAAAATGCTCGGGTACTCGTTATTCGAGAACTATGTTTTCTATGACTCTACATATATTTAAATCAGTTGATCACCGGTGGCACTCATTTAGAGAAGATAAAAGTAGCTATGTAGAAAAAAACACTATAACTGAATTAGCTTTGCAATAGGGAATGCGTTAAGAACTAATTTCGCTCTGCCTTGTGAAAAAAAATGTCTACTATTAAAATTAGTGCTAAAACATTTGTAACTGGATCATTTTAGTTATTAAGTGATTATGTCCTTGATTACAAATTTATACCTTGCTTTTAACCCTTACCAAGGGATGAGTCAACCCAATAAAGAACAGTAAAAGTTCTTTTCAAGAACCTGAAAGTTCTGTTCCGGCTCATGTTCAAACCCAAACCCCCTTTTTGGTAAAAGAGGAAACAAAAGGATTCCAGCGCAAATCTCCAAGTGGTCTAAAATCTCCTTTATTCGTGCATCGGCAAGTTCGGGAACATATAGTCGATCCCATGACTGTGGTAAATTGGCATCCAATTTATAGCTTGTGTAGATTATAATTGACAATTGAATCGGTGTTCTTATTTCTTTTCTTTTCCATGCAGTAAATATCCTGTCGCCAAGATTATCCATCATATGGTGTCTGCTTCAGATTAAAAATCAAAAATAAGAAATAAAAAACAAAAGGAAATGTTTTTTGATGAAGTTAGAAATATTTCATTTAATGTAGCCATGCGCTGTACATTGAATGAAACGATCAACGCATTTCGGCTGTTACGCCTTAGTCATGATCCATGAATCATGAGCCATGGATCATGACTAAGGCGTAACAGCCGAAATGCGTTGATTGTTTCTTCACTGTATATGTTCCCAAACTTGCCGATGCATGAATAAAGGAGAACTTTTACTGAAAAGAACTTTTACTGTTCTTTATTGGGTTGACTCATCCCTAGTTAAGGGTTAAAAGCAAGGTATAAATTTGTAATCAAGGACATAATCACTTAATAACTAAAATGATCCAGTTACAAATGTTTTAGCAGTAATTTTAATAGTAGACATTTTTTTTCACAAGGCAGAGCGAAATTAGTTCACAAGGCATTCCCTATTGCAAAGCTTATATAGTTATAGTGTTTTTTTCTACATAGCTACTTTTATCTTCTCTAAATGAGTGCCACTGGTGATCAACTGATTTAAATATATGTAGAGTCATAGAAAACATAGTTATAATTTGTTCCCTTCATGACGAATCGAAGTTTTCCTGCAATTCTAAACGAATTTCACTTCGTTATAATCGATTTGTCCATCTGTAATAATGTTACATTGTACATCAATGAAAAATTCCTACTGAATGACTGATACTTCTTGAATAACATCCTGACCCCCACCCCCCCACAGTGAGGAATATCGCATCACCATTATGTCATCTGGTGCGGAGGACACACCTTGGAACTCTCTTTGTAGTTATTCCTTGTATAAAATGTCACATTCACTGTTATCCCTTTCCTTATACTATGGATTTATCTCAGATTGGAAAAGTATAAGTAGCTTCTATGCACTTTTATTTAAAGAATAAAGGTCCTTATTAGTTTTCTTGCTTTGATCTCCTATATCAGGAGCGGCTGATAAGTAGGATTTGAAATTTGTGTCCTTGCATTGTAGTGAGGACCTGGAGAACTACACTGTAATGGAAGAAACATTAGTTATAATAATTTTTCACTTAACATTTATGGGCAGATGAAAGTGATGCCAGATATCAATGGGTCATGCAGAGCCTGATAAATCTCATTAAAGTATGCTACTATCATGAAAAGCAAAAGGATCATAGGAAGTTCAGAACACCACTTATCATGAAAAGCAAAAGGATCATAGGAAGTTCAGAACACCACTGCTACAACTCAACTTCAGGATTTCAATGGTTCATTTTAATTTATTAAAATATAACTATGAATTTGTATCTATATTATAACCTGTTTAAAATTATTTATTTTGCATGGACTGTACTGTAAACATTTACATGCCAATTAAATACTAAATACTACCATACTACACTGTATGTATACAATGTACATCTATATCAATATATAGTAAATATAGATGTATAAATATAGCAGTATACCCTGCCACATACACACATAGGGGGTCATTTACTAAGGGCCCGATTCGCGTTTTCCCGACGTGTTACCCGAATATTTCCGATTTGCGCCGATTGTACCTGAATTGCCCCGGGATTTTGGCGCACGCGATCGGATTGTGGCGCATCCGCGCCGGCTTGCGCGCGATGGAAATCGGGGGGCGTGGCTGAACGAAAACCCGACGTATTTAAAAACCGAAAAAGTGTCGCTTGGGAAGCGCTTACCTTCACCTGGTCCGAGGTGGTGCATTCCGGCGCGTTGAGATGATTTTCAGCGCAGCAGCGCCACCTGGTGACGGCGGAGGAACTACCTTCATAAATCCCGTCCGGACCCGAATCCTGTGCAGAGAACGCGCCGCTGGATCGCGAATGGGCCGGGTAAGTAAATCTGCCCCATAATGTATATTTTAATATATGCTTCATACTTTAAACCCTAGGTACAATGCAATTTTATTGTTGGCTACGTTTCAATAAATACTTTTCGAAAGACATGTCT
The DNA here is from genome assembly GCA_019512145.1 of Engystomops pustulosus. NCBI lineage: Eukaryota > Metazoa > Chordata > Amphibia > Anura > Leptodactylidae > Engystomops > Engystomops pustulosus. The sequence goes on along the minus strand of CM033643.1, from coordinate 190,957,364 downwards.
CTGCATGTATTTGTGTTTTTGCCTCCTTTTAAAGCTGCAACTATAGCCTGTTCTCATCCTGATGCTTTGTGCTCTTCTTGTGAATTCCCGTTGTGACCCCGATTCCGTTTCTGATATTGCTCCTTTGCCGCCTGCCCTGACCTGTTGGTACGTCTCTGACTCTGATCCTGTACTGCCTGTCCTGACCTCCTGCCTGTCCCCGACTACGAGATTGCCTGCCGTTTCTGTACCTCGACCTTGGCTGCCACTGCGGACAAGTCACGCCTGTGGAACGACCTGGTGGTACCACCCCGCAGCTTGTCTAACCCGCTTTGCGGCGGGCTCTGGTGAAAACCGGGTACCACTTAGACTCCGGTCCCAGGTAGTGGCTTGTGCCATCGTCCGCAGTGGTTCAGAGGATCCACAACCTCACAGACCCTGACAACTGCTGCACTCTGCATATGTGCACAGCTACAGTCTCTTCCCACAGGAGGAGGATCAGTCATATTATGCTTCTGCAGCTCCTCCTATTCAGCAGAGCTCATTGAGTGAGAGTCTGGGCTCAATACAAAAGTAAATAGCAGGACTGCTGATTCACTGGATTTACATTCAGAAATTATCCACAAAGCAGTAAAAGCACATGGAAATTTATGTAAAGATGTGGCCAACTCCTTTAAATGTATCTTCTAGTAATTTTGTCTTCTGAGCATTTATTAAGTGCTGTATATTGTGATGGATTTTTAAGGAATGGCAGGTAGGTTGATAGTTGGACTTGTCATTCCATCCCCTCCCATAAACACCTTATGTATAGTCCTAAAGAAGCTCTGGTGTGGAATGTTTGAACATTTGTAATGGAAGTGACAGGATAGTTTCTGCTGTAAAAGTCGAATATCAAAAAATGCCCCCCCCCCACACACAAAGTTAGCCGTTTCTGTACCTCGACCTTGGCTGCCACTGCGGACAAGTCACGCCTGTGGAACGACCTGGTGGTACCACGCCACAGCTTGTCTAACCCGCTTTGCGGCGGGCTCTGGTGAAAACCGGGTACCACTTAGACTCCGGTCCCAGGTAGTGGCTTGTGCCATCGTCCGCAGTGGTTCAGAGGATCCACAACCTCACGGACCCTGACAACTGCTGCACTCTGCATATGCGCACAGCTACAGTCTCTTCCCACAGGAGGAGGATCAGTCATATTATGCTTCTGCAGCTCCTCCTATTCAGCAGAGCTCATTGAGTGAGAGTCTGGGCTCAATACAAAAGTAAGTAGCAGGACTGCTGATTCACTGGATTTACGTTCAGAAATTATCCACAAAGCAGTAAAAGCACATGGAAATTTATGTAAAGATGTGGCCAACTCCTTCAAATGTATCTTCTAGTAATTTTGTCTTCTGAGCATTTATTAAGTGCTGTATATTGTGATGGATTTTTAAGGAATGGCAGGTAGGTTGATAGTTGAACTTGTCATTCCATCCCCTCCCATAAACACCTTATGGATAATCCTGAGGAAGCTCTGGTGTGGAATGTTTGAACATATGTAATGGCAGTGACTGGACAGTTTCTGCTGTAAAAGTCGAATCTCAAAAAATGCCCCCCCCCCCCACACACAAAGTTAATAAGATATGTGCAATGTGCTCCGATTTTAAGCATAAACAGCCCAAATTGAAAATATTAGAGATGTGCATTTATGTTTGGATTATAGAGTTTGCAGCACAATCCCACTAAGATAGCAGATACATTGCTCATTCCAAATTAATTCTACCATATACAGTGCCCCCAAATGTACAGTGTCTTTCAAATTGTAATATTGTGCCTGTCATGAATAATTATAATAGCAATTTACATGTATACTATACCAGAGCACAGCTTAGTACATAAATACAACACCAGTATGGAGTCCAATACATAAATACAGTACTAGAACTGAGTTTCACATAGGAACACAGCACCAGGGCCAATTTTCATCTCTATATACCGTGGGCATGGAAAGTATTCCCCTTTAATTTTTCACTCTTTGTTTCATTGCAGCCAGTTGGTAAAATCGAAAATGTTTTTTTCTTGCTCATTTATGTATCTCATTTTGACAGAAAAATTCAGAAAAGTAGATATTTTAAAAATGTATTAAACAAGAAAAACTGAAATATCACATGGTCCTGAGTATTCAGACCCTTTGCTGTGACACTCATATTTAACTCACATGCTGTCCATTTCCTTCTGATCTTCCTTGAGATGCTTCTACTCCTTCATTTGAGTCTAGCTGTGTTTAATTAAACCAATTGCACTTGATAAGGAAAGGCAACACCTGTCTATATAAGACCTTACAGCTTACAGTGCACATGAGAATCATGAGGTCTAAGGAACTGCCCAAGCAGCTCAGAGACAGAACTGTAGCAAGGCCAAGGTTTCCAAAAATTTCCACAGCACACAAGATTCCTAAGAGCCAACCACAACTCTTCCTTGACCTAGCTGTCCAGCCAAACTGGGGCTGAGCTCCAGAGATGCAGTAGGGAGATGGGAGAAATTTCCACAAAGTCAACTATCACTGCAGCCCTCCACTAGTTGGGGTTTTGTGGAAGAGTACACTGACAAAAGCCTCTCCTCAGTGCAGGACATATTAAGAAAAAATGCCCCCCCCCCCCACACACAAAGTTAATAAGATATGTGCAATGTGCTCCGATTTTAAGCATAAACAGCCCAAATTGAAAATATTAGAGATGTGCATTTATGTTTGGATTATAGAGTTTGCAGCACAATCCCACTAAGATAGCAGATACATTGCTCATTCCAAATTAATTCTACCATATACAGTGCCCCAAATGTATAGTGTCTTTAAAATTGTAATATTGTGCCTGTCATGAATAATTATAATGGCAATTTACATGTATACTATACCAGAGCACAGCTTAGTACATGAATACAACACCAGTATGGAGTCCAATACATAAATATATATAAGACCTTACAGCTAACAGTGCACATGAGAATCATGAGGTCTAAGGAACTGCCCAAGCAGCTCAGAGACAGAACTGTAGCAAGGCCAAGGTTTCAAAAAATTTCTACAGCACACAAGATTCCTAAGAGCCAACCACAACTCTTCCTTGACCTAGCTGTCCAGCCAAACTGGGGCTGAGCTCCAGAGATGCAGTAGGGAGATGGGAGAAATTTCCACAAAGTCAACTATCACTGCAGCCCTCCTCTAGTTGGGGTTTTGTGGAAGAGTACACTGACAAAAGCCTCTCCTCAGTGCAGGACATATTAAGACCACATACAGTTTGCAAAAAAAAAACAATAAATGACTCTCAGACCATTATGTGTGGCAAAAAGCCGGGGACACTTCTCATACCTGCCAATATACAATCCCAACAGGGGAAAACATGGTTGTGCGCACATATCAGTATTGCGAAGTACAATGTGTTACATGGGGCCACAGAGAACTCTGGGACAGGAGAAAAGGACACCCTCAATCACATGTGCAGACCTGTAAGCATATCAGCGACTGCAGGCTTATGTGATGTCACACAGAATATAAAATGAGCAAGCCATTTGCTAATCCTCGGCCCACTTCACACTTCATGTGCTGCGGGGGAGAAATAACCTTTTAATGGTCCACCACATGTTTCAGCTAGAAGAAATTAAAACATTCATCGGGTTGCTAACCAAAGCATGGTATAAACAAGGTATAATTGTAAGATGTTAATGGTTTTTGTTGCATCAACTATGAAGATGAGAGCAAAAGGATTGTCTAAACTTGAAAGAGGATGCTGTATTTAACTATATTATGAGAGCGGAGTGATGCCTGGGGTTACCCTAGTGAATATCTACATAGAAAAGGAATCTTTTTTATAACCTCTATATGATAGTAATTGAATGATATCTGCGTCGTGGGGAAAATCTACAGAAAGAAAAAGGGATGAAGACAATAACAAAACTACTTACCTAGAGTTGAAAAGTGTTGTATGGATGGAAGCGGAAAGCCAGGCACTGCTCATCACCTGCCAAATACAATCCCAACAGTGAAACATGGTTGTGGCAACATCTCAGTATTGCAAGTACAATGTGTTACATGGGGCAGAGAACTCTGGGAAGGAGAAAGGAACACCCTCGATCACATGTGCATACCTGTAAGCCTATCAGCGACTGGCAGGCTTATGTGATGTCACACAGACTATAAAAGAGCCAGCCATTTTCTAATCTCGGCACTTCACACTGCATGTGCTGCGGGGTAAGAAATAACCTTTTAATGGTCCCACAACATGTTTCAGCCTAGAAATTAAACCTTCATCGGGTGCTAACAAAAGCATGTGTAAACAAGTTATATATTGTAAGATGTTAAAGTTTTTGTTGCATAACTATGAAGATGAGAGCAATGGGATGTCTAAGCTTGAAAGAGGACTTGCTGTATTTTTACTATATATTGATGAGCTGAGTGCACTGGGGGGTACCCTAGTGAATATCTAAATAGAAAAGGAATCTACAGAAAGAAAAGGGATGAAAATAACAAACTACTTACCGAGAGCTGAAAGTGTTGTATGGATTAAAAAACGCCGTTTGCATGACTGGAAGAAAAGAAATCCTATAAACCCGTGGCTTTGGTAAGTATTGGTTTGGAAAGACAATCGGCTGTAAATATAATGCTGCTTGTTGTATATGGGGACAAAATAAATAATTATTATTATGTTTAACCCCTTACCTCCACATCTGTATTCCATGTTAATGCCTAAGCCATTTTTCAGGGGGGGGGGGGTTGTCAATTTCTTTACAAAGCCAAAACTTTTTTATTTTCCAGTCAATAAAGCTGTATGGGATGTTATTTTTTTTTCGGGGGGGTCTTTCACTGGACCTCAGGCTGCCGTGCGACATCATTGGTACCCTGCAATTACAGCACACTCCCTCTGCAGCTGCATACACACTGCAGTCCAGGTTTGACAGCAATGTCTACGAAGTTAAACACCGAGGATCGGAGCTCTTCTGATCCCGGGTGTTAGTGCCGGGCTTAGGCTATGATAATACAGCCTATCCCCAGCACCAGCAGGACCCAATGTCCTGAAATCTTTTTCTCGTGTTTAGGACCTCAGCATTGATTACACAAAAACATGTTTGAGTGACATCAATATGTGGGACTGTCTAGATACATCTCACTTGTTTATGGAAATCTTAATTAAAAATCATACTAATTATAATAATAATAATAATAATAATCTTTATTTATATAGCGCCATCAAATTCCGTAGCGCTTTACAAATCATAGGGGACATATACAACTATATTACATTACAAAGAACAAACAGTCATATGGAACAATAGGAGTGAGGGCCCTGCTCACAAGAGCTTACAGACTATGAGAATGAGGGGGTGACACAAGAGGTTGTATAATGGTCCAGCCATTCTTTATAAGGGAACAATATAAAATAATTTAATAAATAAT